>JAPJBO010000098.1:0-398731 GCA_030068145.1 Diplonema papillatum
CGAGGATGCGGAGTACGCATGGGGGGCTGCCCTGGACCTCATCGGAGTCTGTCCGGGCGCCAAGGTAGCCGTCGTGTGCACCGTACCGTGGGCGGAGTCGGCGAGGCACCTGGTGGTGCTTTCTAACGGGAACCACCAGGACGTGTGGGCAAAGTACTGCAACGTCACCCCGCCGACGGTATCGTGCAAGACGGTCGCCCCCGGGCAGCCGACGACTCAGGTGTGCCTATTCCAGGTACGTGCCGCCTATGTCCACGCCACTACGTGGGAGACGGCGATGAAGGCTGGCCAGTCGGTCAGGATCATGGCGAAGAAGGCGGCGGAAGCCGAAGGTCTGCGCATGGACTGGTCGTCGGTGTTTACGAAGGTGCACCGACGACAGGGCGTGTGTGAGGTGAGCGTCCGCGTTCCAGTCGAAGACGTGCCGAAGCTGCTTCGGAGCTCCGGGAAGGCCGGCACTTTCTGGAAGGCCATGTCGTTTGTCAACGGAACGGACACGCTGCCGGCGGTGTGGGTGAGCGACTGCGCCCTCGAGGAAGCGCGCCAGATAGCTGCCAGGACACCGAACACATTCGGTGTGATCGGCGGCGCGAAAACCGGCGTCTTCGGCATACGAACGACCCCGGAGCACGTCGCCGCCACGGAATCGGCGGTCGGGAAGAAGCTGTCGAAGCGCCAGCGTCGGGGTGACAAGTACATCGTCACCACGGCGTGTCCGGCGGAGCACCCGTCCGACCTCCTCGCCGCCTGCGCAGCAGCCGAATGGAAAGTGGAGCCAGTCGGTTCGTTCAAACGGCGAGGGGATACTGTGTGCGTGGTCATTGCCGACCAGGGACCTCCGGCACCAGTGCTCTACCGCCTTGATCGGGCGTCAATCTCGATCAGGAAATACGACCGTTCCATCGATGCGAGGCAACGGAAGGGGTTCACCACGCAGTGCCAGCGGGTGAAAATTAATCTCCCTCGTGAGTTCCTCGCGAGCCTCCAAGAACGCCCAGAACCCGTTCCGGGACAGAAGCGGAGCCGCGCCAGCGATGAGACGACGACCCAAGACAAGGTGGCGCGGCTCGACACCGCTGACAATATGGCTACCGACTGCCGGCACGCCAACTGGCAGGAGTCATACGAAAACGATAAGGCGTTCCTATGCGAAGTCTGCTGCAAGCGTATGCAAGTAGGACAGGCGAGGCGTCAATGTGCACACGGCCCCTGTGAGGCGGTGGTTTGCCATGCGTGCTGGGCTAAACTGCAAGACGCCCCCCCAACACCGCCCTCGCCTGCGCAGGCGCCCGCCGTCGACCCCGCGGACTCAAAATGGTGAACCCTCAATTATACCACGCGTCATACGCGTCACACAATCTTACCCACACTACATCTTCTGGGTCCGGCCCTCGCCTACCACCCTTGCGTGTAGTTACGATCAACGTAACCTCGTTGTTGAAGAACGTGCTCCTCCTTTGCGGCATTGTGGCGGACATCATCTGCTTGCAGGAGACGAAGCTGACGAGCACCGGGCAGAAGAAAATCCGGATGGCCCTGAAGGAGTGTGCTGCTCTCGACGTCTGGCAGCCTTTCTTTGGTTCCTGTTGCGAAGGGCGTAAATGTGGCAACGACGTTCCATCCCAGATAACCGGGGGGAGCGCCGGTGTAGCAATCCTTGTGAGGAAAGGCCTGCCGGCATGCGTGGTTAGCCCGTTCGATGTCGTTGAAGAGCGGGCCTACGAGGCAGCTCGCTTCCTCCACGTACGTGTCGCGACCGGAAGCGGCAAGGGTGCGCTCCATGTGGTTTCGTTGTACGGACATTGCGGCCACTCGGCTCGGATTGAACGTGAGAAGCTGGTCGAGGGGGTTCTCTGGGGCATGCGCCGGCGCCTGGGCGCGGTACCGATTGTAGTTGCAGGTGACCTGAACACAGACCCTCTGAACTCTCCTGCCCTACGCTTCGCACTGCGAAACGGGTGGACTGACTGTGCCGAGCTTCACGCGAAGTCCCTGAACAGGCCTCCGGAGCACACCTGCTACCACGGGGAGCCGTCACGCATTGACCTTGTGCTTACCAACGAAATCGCCTCTTCCGCTCTTGGAAACGTAGAAACCTTCGAGGCCGGGTTCCCGACGCATAAGGCGATTCGAGCTGTCTTCCACCTCACCGCTTTCCAGCAACTTAACGCGGTGTTCCGCTTCCCCCGCGCCATCCCTGGGTCCGGTCTGACTGACCGAACCGACACCGCAGCCCTCAAAGCTGTAGTCGCGAAATACCGACTCGCCGACCCGTGCCCCCGCGGACTAGAAGGCAGCCAGAGGGTGGATTTTCTCTGGCTGCGTATCTCGCGGGCGGCGGAGGATTATCTGCTCCAGAAGTCCAAGATTGAGGGTAACCTGGCGGCCTACCGCGGGCGAGGAGAGCGGCGGAGGCTGAGCACCCAGCGCGTGTCCGCGAGGCCGTCCCCGGAAGGTGCGGGGGCCGACACCGCACCTCTGAAGAGAGCCAGGTGTCTTCTCGGGCGCATGCGGGAGTACTCGGCCGCACGAGCCAAATGGGAAGATATGTCCAGCGCCCCGTGCCCGTTGTCGCTCCTGCTCAAAGGGCAGTGGGACAAAATACGGTCGTTTCAAAGCTTCATCCTCCAGCGTACGGACGGGAAATGTGCTTTGCCACTGGTACCGCCATCGGCGAAGGCCGCGCGGGGCCTATCACACACTATCTCGGACGTGTGCCAGAGCCTGGCCCAGACTACGTTAAATTCGAGGTACCTGGAAATCGCAAGGTGTCAGCGCGAGCTCCGTAACCCTCTGGGTAAAGAGTCGTTTGCTTGGGTGAAGAAGGAGGCGCCGCCGACATTCTATTTTACGAACGGTCGCGACGGGCGACTCACGGCGAACTTGGTGGAAGTTGATGCGACGGTAAGGAGGAAGTGGGACCCCGTGCTACGCATGTATGCCGGGAAGAAGGAACCCGAGTTCGCCCCCTTCCTGCGAGAATATGGTGACTTTATTGCGCAACACCCGTGCCAACTGGGCCCGATCACGGCCGACCGCCTACGGTCGGTAGCGAGGAAGAAAGGTGTGCAATCGTCATGCGGCGTGGACGGCTGGCGCATGCGAGAAGTTGCGGCCCTGCCGGACACAATCCTAGAAGGGTTTGCTGCAGTACTGAACGAAGTCGAGGAGACGGGCCTATGGCCCGACGGGGTTCTTGACGCGCTAGTCACCCTGATTCCCAAGGGAGAGGGAGATGACCCCCTGAAGCTGCGGCCCATCACCGTCTCCAGCGTCGTTTATCGTCTTTGGGCTAGTGTGCGTCTGCAGGAGGTTCTTGTCTGGCAAGAGCAGTGGATACACGAGTCCCAACATGGCTTCCGGAAAGGCCACTCCTGCGACGACGTCATCATGGACATCGCGCTGTCGATAGAGGAATCCCTTATCAACGGAACGCCGCTACATGGGATCGCGCTCGACTTTGCGAAATGTTTTGACCGCGTTCCGCAAGGTTTGGTACTCGACCTAGTTGAGGCTCTGGGGCTGCATGAGCGTGTGCTGGCGCCTCTGCGCCACGTCTATAAGTACCTCAGACGTCGTTTCAAGTACCCTCTGGGAGTGGGCGATGAATTCAAGGTCACGAACGGCATCCTCCAAGGCTGCCCTATCTCCGTGGTCCTGATCAACGCCCTTCTGTCCGTGCTCTCGAAAGCCCTGGTCAGCCGGGCACGAGTGAGTCCGAAGTCCTTTGCTGATGACTTGTACCTTCTCTCGCGACTCGCGAAGCTGCTCCAGGAAGGAATAGATGTCACCGCGATATTTGGGAATCTGACCGGCCTCGCTCTCAACGAAGGCAAGTGTGCCGCCTTCTCGACGTCGAAAAAAGGCCCCCGTCTCGAGGTTGGAGGCAAGGCGATGAAATCGGTGAAGACCGTTAAGGTTCTGGGCGTTCCCCTGGGCACAGAAGGGCCTGTGGACAACGGTAGGTCTGACGCGACCGTGGAAGCCGCAGCCAGGCTAGAAGCGTCGCCACTGAAGCCGCGCACCAAGTTCCGCGTCATGCAGACGATCGCGGCATCCGCCCACTACGGCGCGGCCTACTGCGCCAACTCGGCCGGGGGCTTCGCGAACAACTCCGTTCTTCGCACGGCTCTCTCCGCCTGCTTGATTCCTCGCTCAAATCGGGCGAAGAGCCCCCTCGCGACACTTACCCTCGTTGCGAAGGCGCACTTGTGCGATCCGGCATGCGCCTCCGGGTACAGCTCACTCCGCACCGCCGCGAAGCAATACCAGAAGGAGAGATTTCGGCTGCGAATGGATGCCCTCCTTGTATCCGGGGCTGACGCCTCCTTAAAGGGCCCCGTCGGGCTGATATCCAATCTCCTTCGGGAGATACGTTTCCTGCCGGCGAAGCGGCACAGTTTCGAGCTGCTATCGTTCGAAGGTGCGACCGTGCCCTTCTCCGGGAAGGAGGCACTGCACTTCGTCCGTGAGGGCCTGCGTCTTCGAGCGTGGCGCTACCTGACGACACAAAGGCAAGGCTACTCGGGTATCGAGAGGGGGGTGGATGTGCGCCTGCTGAACAGACTGTGGCAGAACCGCGCGACGGGGGACAGGCTCAGCTTTGCAATCCGCAAATGCATCGCAGGAGCGGTGTACTCTCGCGAGTGGTGCAACAGAAGATGGGGAACGGGTGACGGCGTATGCGAGTTCTGCGACGGTGGGACTCCGGGGACCCTGCTACACTATTTCTGGGAATGCCCGGGACCAGGGGGCAGGTGGGTCAATCTACACTGCCGACTCGACGTCGCAGGAGTGGCGGCACAGAATATGCCCCTATGCCTGAGCACACGGGGGATTCCCCCCATCGGAACCCCGCCGGTACTCGTGGAGAGGGTCCAGAAGCTGATCGGGACCATCTCCATCGAGATGGCGCAAGCGCAGCACAATATCGCGACGACGCGCCCCTGGGAGCTTGCCTCCGCCGCGGCAGGGAGATATGACGTTGAGCTGGCAAGGGACAGCCGTGAGCTCCTCACGAAGCAGATTGGGACGCGCTTCGCGGCGTCGCTAGTCTACTGGCTAAGGAATCTACGTTGGGTCAACACCCCCCCTCTCCCTACGACCGGCGTGGAACTCGCTTTGGATTTTGAGGCCTACACGCGATCCAAGCTGCCTGGGGAAACGTTTGCCGAAAAAGGGTTGCAGATAGGATATCTAGCACGAGCCATCAACGACCTAAGCTTTGCTGACACGGGGGCCTCAGCCTTCCCCGGGAAGTGGAGACAGGGTGTATGCTCTTTACGCTGCCTGGGTGCGCCGGCAATGCCGGGATTCTCACACCGTCCACGTTTTGCAGCTGGACGGAGGACAGAGCTGATGTTAAACGGCATAGAAGCAGTATGCTCCAAAGACAGGTGGAACGACGCCAAACCCGTGTACCCTCAGGACGTAGCTTTCGCTAATTGGAAGCTGAAGTTTCCCATCAAGGTGTTTGCCGCCGCCGTAGGCCGCGCAGTCGCGAGGAAGAAGAGGGCCCGCAGCGCTACAAGGCGGCGATCCCCCGCGAGACGAGCTCACCCGCCGGCCAGAGCGCCCGCTGCAGCACCAACTCCGGTGCTACCACTCACTGTAGCAGAGCCGCGACCTGCGGCGCGCCTCCGGAGCGACTTACGCCCGCCGTAGCAGTGCGAAGAGAAGTGAGGAGACCGGAAACTCCCCGGAGAGATGGTCCCTGCACTCTAACTCGTCTCTCTCTCTCTCTCTCATTTTTTGCCGTGGGCTCCGCTGGGTCCGGTAGTTCGTGCTAGGTAGCACTCGTTCTCTTCTCTACTCACTACTGTACGTACCCTTTCGCTCTCTTTCTCACTTTGGCTAGTCAACAAAGACTCCCACGCAAGTTTGGGGGGAGGGGAATCTTAGTTTAATGAGGCATAGCAACACGTCTTCTTCGAAGAAAGTGTCAACTAAAAGGAATAGGTGAGCCTATGTGACAGACTGCTGATAGATTGCGATGAAAGTTGTGCACAATACTGGGTTATGAGGCTTTTCAAGCCGTATGCACCTGCAACAAGGAAAGCCAGTCGGCACAACTTGTGCTGCGGCACTCATTCTACGGCGGCCTGCACCGCCCCCCGGTTAGCGACGTGTTCTACTTTGGAAGCGGGTTTGAGGGGACGCGGCACTCGTTTTCTTCAACGGCCTCCCTGTCGACGGCAGCCAAGTCAAACACGGCACGACTCTCGCAGCCGACAACGATGGCCCCGTCCCCAAAGAGGAGGACTCACACAGCCGCCTGTCCGGGGTGCGGTTTGCACAAGGACGGCGGAAGGGGATCTCTGCTGACATGCAACCCGGGACCGGCGGTGACAGGGTTGATTGCCGCCTCCGCCAATGTCACGTCCTTGCTCGCAGACCCAGAAGTCCACACGAGGGCAGCCTTGGGGAGGAAGGTGGATTTGCTGGCCTTGCAAGAGGTGAGGGTCTGAGAGGGACAGGGCCCAGGAGGAGGAAGCCCGGTGCAGAGGGAAGAGGCTGTTTGGCAACCGCCTTTCGTCCGCGTCGCGGCAGGTCCATTCCGGATTCGACTTCAAAGTCGACGGCGAGTTCTATGAACGCCGCCGCCGTCTCTTCCTCCCAACACAAATCCGCCAGCCAATTCGCGAGCGCTAAGTATAGGGCCCTTCCATACTTCCAGTTTTTGGGCACGAATTCCGCAGATACTCTTTGCCAAGGCGTGAGTGTGTTCAGAGGGTTCCTCCGTTGTTGCAAAGTGCCTCTCGAGTGCTCGCGCGCTGAGGCTGAAGGCCCATCTTGTGTTTTGAAAGTTTCCTGAAATTGCTCTAACCGGATGAAGCCATATTCTGGTCTGGGGTTGATCGAGATGTTGCAAACACTGTGTCGTCGAAGTGTTCTATGATGCAGGGTCACTCGTGGACTGAGCGAAAGATTGGTACTGTTCTGCAGAACTCGCACACCGTCTTCCATTTCGCGTCGACCCCCTGCGCGGCTCGATACCGGTGTGCAGCTTCTTTGGCCCACTTCTTCGCCACGCCGAATTCTACCTCGGGGTCCATCGCGCTCCACTCTGCGACAGGGAGGTCCTCGGTAGCTTGAGTTGCGGGTAGCGCTGCTCCAACCGCTCGAGCTCCAGCCCTTACCACGACTGGTCTGGGTCGCCAGTACAGTCACCTCCCAATATCGCCTCTGCCGCCACCGAATTCGCGAAGATCGCGTCTATCCGCCTTCCCCTTCTTCGACGCCATGCACGTGATTGCAGGACCCCACTGAGGGATTTTGTGAGGAGGTGCGGAAGTGCACGTACGAACGCCACAGGTAGTGGGTTGTTTCTCCGAGCGAACCGTTGGAAAATAGTTGTTGGGCGTACTGTTTGGCCCACGTACTGCCGACATCGACCCACTTCCCGGGTTGGACGGCCGCGTTCGGGATCGGGCTCTCCTCCGGCTCGACGTTGGAATCCCCCCGCGATGAGGATTTCCTTGCACGTCTCCTAGAGTGGCCGCGCAGCTGAGGATAACCGCCAGGAGATCCCCTCCGTTTCGTCCTCATCCGACACGACCCCGTCGATCGACAGCGTGGAGAGGCTCCCCTCCTGCCGTCCCCGTACGCCACCTGTGCGTGCGCGAATCTAGTCCGCTCCCCCGCCGGAACCGCGCGCGCGGGCAATTCGGTCGCCGCGGAGAACGCTACTTCCCCGTACTCCGTCCGCAAAGTGCCGTGTTTGACTTGGCTGCCGGCGACAGGGAGGCCGTTGAAGAACGAGTGCCGCATCCCCTCAAACCCGCTTCCAAAGTAGAACACGTCGCTAGCCGGGGGGCGGTGCAGGCCGCCGTAGAATGAGTGCCGCAGCACAAGTTGTTCCGACTGGCATTCCTTGTTGCAGGTGCATGCGGCTTGAAAAGCCTCATAACCCAAAGCCGTTTTTATCCTAGTCTGGCCCTGCCTGCGTCCCCGAAGAAGCAGAGGACGGAGAGGAGGTCGCAGGCCAGAAAGGGGAAGCGCATGGAGGAGCTGCGCTCGCGGGGAAAATGAGGACGTTGTTGGGGATGCTCAAGATGCTCCAGGGAATCCACGACGGGGAGCTAATGCCGGCGGGAAAGAAATCGATAGGTTGGATACGGCGGCTCGGTGCGTCAGGACGGTGGACGGAGGGTCTGGAGAGGTGCTGCATCCTGGGCAGAGATAACCTGCAAGCGCTGCGAGGGCTCGAGGTGTCGGCAGGAGAGTACGCGAAGGCAGAAAGGTACAAGCAGAGCGCAGGGGAGGCGGGGAGAAACTGGGAAAATCCGATTTCAAAAAGTGGTACCTATCGGACGAGGAAAGGGGGCGACGGGCCCAGAAGTGGTTCACCTCAGCGGAACAGGAGAGTCAGGCGGGGACGAGGAGAGAGGAGCTCGAAGAGGAACAGCACCCAGGGCGCGAACCCTCTCAGGATACGAAGGCGGAGCAGCGCACACGAGGACGACCGACTCTGAAGAGGCCTGGACGGAGTGCCAAGCAACGTAAGAAGGAAGACGAGGAGATTCAGATGGCTCAGCAAGGACGCCCGAGCCGGAGCGGCCGACGGACCACGGAGGCGAAAGGCAGAACAAGAAAGGCAGGCGCGGTCGGTACGAGAAGCGGCAATCGCGGATGAGTCAACGAGCACAGAGCAGTCCACGCGCAGACGAGCAGTGAAATGGCCCGCGTCGCAGGTGCCACAAACGGAGGAAGCCTGTGCGGCAGGGAGTGGTGACGAGGTAGACGAAGGGGAAGCGCGAAGCGACCAGCCCGGACGGACCAGCAAGACGCAAGACAGGCGACGAAGGGGACGCGACCCAGAGACCCGGGCTAAGTAGCCTCGAACTAGTGTGATGGACCTTTCTTCGGAGGGACTCACGCTCAAAGTTCGACTTATACGCAGGAACTATCCAGTGCACTTATATAAAATGTAACCCTCACCGTTTCACAAACCCCGCACGAACTACGCACGAGGGTACCATAACTTACCTTTTCCTTATCCCTCGAAACCAGCACCAACACCAACAACCCCCCCACAACACGCGCAGATCGCCCAGCGAGCCGTCGACAAGCTGCACCAGGCCAAGTTCAAGGACATCCCGCTGACGGTCGACTTGTACCGGCCCCGGTACCCGCGCACCATGGCGCCGTTGACCGCCGACTCCTTCGCGCCCACCGGCGAGCGCGAGAAGGTCCCCTTCGAGAAGCCGACCGCGGTGAAGGTGACGCTCGAAAAACCGCCCGAGCACATGGCCAAAAAACTGGGCATCAAGCCGAGCACGAAGCAGGACGCCGCGAAGGACGAGAAGCCGAAGGAGGCCGAGAAAGCGGCGGCGGAGCCCGAAAAGACGCCGGCAGCCGCCGAAGCGGCGCCCGCCCCCGCCGGCGAAAAGGCACCGGAGCAGAGCGAAGAGGCGTGAACACCACCCCACCCAGGCTCCAGCCAGGGGGGGGGTGTGGTCCGCCCGCGGTGGCGGTGCAAAGATCACTCGATCGATGCTCTGTTTGAAATTCTGGGTCCGAGAACGAGCGTCGCATATCTTCTGGAGTTGAATCGCAAGGTTTGATGAAATTGGATGGTGTTTGGTCAATGGATCTTGAATGAGAGCGACTGACAATGCGCTTGGTACGGCCGAAACGGAAGAGAATCCTCGCGTATGAGTTTCATGCACCAAAAGCGCGTGATCGATACGTGAGTGTTCTACGTTTTTGGGCATTTTTTTAGTTGCTGCTTGCACCGTCCCAGTCACATTCGGTAGGCCCGCCTTGCGGGCAAAACGATGCCTGTGTTCGGTGCCACAACGTACCAACCGCTCTCTTTCGTCTTTTCAACGTACTGGATCAAACCGGCCGCCCATTCCTATCCTCTGAAACCGCATCGGATTGCCTTGCCTGTCGTTTTCAACACGGCGCACCGCAGTCTCTCAGGTAAATCCCCCATTCCTGGAGCTGCATGGAATTGCCTGGAGGTGTCAATCAGGAGGGAATGGCCCCGGCTCAGTACTATACCTACGGACTGCACACACGCCACGCGAGAGAAAGGACGCCGCACCCCCTGAACCCAAGGCCTCACACGGCAGAGCCACGGAAACAGTCACCGACGCCGTTGGCAGCAGCTGCTGCCCCCCCCCCCCCCCCCCCCCCCCCCGTATACCTATAGAGTTTGTTTGGGGTTGTGCCAACCGTTAGGCGCATTCTTCGAAAGCTACGGTTCCACAAAAAAAAAAAAAGACAGGGAAACAAAAAGACACACAAACACGGACATGCGCTGCCACCAGTACAAAAAAAAAGCATGCATACCAGTAACCAAGACCGTGCAAGGAAAGGAACCCTTTTGACGATGGCCACCCCGGAGACCATAAAACCCCGGATCTCGAAGTGAACTTACACTCTAAAAACGTGGCACATCGAACACGTTGGTACCGGTGTAGTCGTTTTGATTCGACCAGCTTGCAGCTGTTCCGTCCGCAACCCGTGAATCGAAAAAATGGTAGAAGGTGTGAAAAGACTGCTGGCCCCTCATCCCACGAGGGCCCGAGGGACTTGAATTGAGAAGAAGACACGGCGAGTGCAGCATGGGACGAAGGCGGACAGGCTACGCAGTGGAGACACTTCTTTTTCCTTTTTTTTTTCTTTTGTGAAACACAAGCTTCTTCCTTCCCGCTTCTCCAATGAAGAGAAGACAAAAAAAAAAAAGAAAACATTATCCAAAACTCCTTTTCCTTTTCTGTTTTCTGCCCCCTCTTACCCTTCTTATTCCTTATACCGTTCCCTCCCGTTCCACGATTCCTTTCTATTCAAAAGACATTTCGCATTCTCTTTGGTACATAGGTGTCAGCTTACTGACACCTGGAGCATTGAAAAAAAAAAAAAAAAAAAGGATACTCTACCCCGTGCAGCCTGTGAGCGATGAGACAAAGCGACAATCTCCTCTCGCAAAGCTTTAACTCGGAGGGAGAAGGAATAATATAAGAAACTATCTACAATATGACAAGCGTGAAAGTGTACACAAGTTTTATTAGTCGTATACGATCGAAGATCTTAGAACCCCGTCGCTCCCGAGAAAAACACCGTAATTTTACCCTCGCTTGCAGAAGTTCGTGGCATACACACGAGAATCTCTGCATGACCTTTCTACGTTTGTTACGCACCATCAATCTGGCATCACGCAACACTAGCAAGGACGAGAGCAGCGAGCACTGAGCCGCGAGACGGGCGAGGAGGAGAATATTAACCTCAACATACTATGACCGCACCAACAATCTTCAAGGGGAAAACTATTTTCGGTTCGGGAGTTTCCTTGGCAGGCACAAGCGTCGTCACAGCTTGCTGTGTTGTATCTTGTGCAAAAGCACACCTGGCGCAGCAAACCTGAGGGTAGCACCCGACATACCCGAGCTGAGAGGTTCTCGTTTTGCATCAAAGACCAGACCGAAGGAGTGTAGGGTGTCCACGTAAAAACACAAAAAAAAATGCATAAAAGCCATCGGTAGTGCCCGCGGGGCAAAGTAGACCCCCGCGAATGTCTACCGATGAACTAAAAACACTAAAAAAAAAGGGACAGCAAAAAAACATTTAAAAAAAAATGTAAAAAAAAAAAAAAAAAAAACACCCGAAAAAAAAAAAGAAGAAAAAAAACGTTCCCGGCTCTACCGGGGCCCTCTCAGGTATTCTTGTTCTTGTTCTCCTTTTTTTTTTGCTTCTCGTCTTTCTGATTGCTTTCTTCCGCATTGTTTGCTTTTCTTTTGTGCACCTGCTTTGCAGGAAGCCCCGAGGTAGCCCGTTCGCAGGCGCAAGGAAGGAAAGGCCGTCTAAACAAATAGAAAGGAGACAAAATGCAACCTGGAAACAGTCTCAGCCCCGGACGGGAGGGGAGACTTGCATTTACACAAACAAAGGTTTTTGCTTTCCTTCTAAAAAAAGTCCTGGACTTGGCTGGCCAAAACGCGAAAGCGAGCAACAAGATCTTCGAAAGAGGCAGCAAAAAAAGACTACACAGACCCGCGCTCCTACGCATTTCTGCATTTATTACGTCTTTTCGATCACCCGAAGACGTTAGAATCTCGGACTCTCGGCCAGAAAAAGGGGGGTCCCGATCGTTCGAAAACAGTATTGGTGTCACCAAAGCCCCGACCTTGGCGAGCCAAAGCAAGTAGCGAAAAGGCACGAGTTAGTGCCATCGGCAAGAAGAAGTACCCGAAACCCCCGCCAAGTATTTTAGAGTGAAAGCGCTTCAAAAACGTCAACAAAGGCACACCTCTACATCAGCAGCCATATGTTTAAGTCAATGCGGGACTGAAAAAGTGCGGGAGTGGCCACTCCTGCATTGAGGGGGTCCCACTCCCGCATTGAGGGAGTGCCACTCCCTCATTGAGGGGGTCCCACTCCCGCATTGAGGGAGTGCCACTCCCTCATTGAGGGGGCCCCACTCCCTCATTGAGGGGGTCCCACTCCCTCATTGAGGGAGTCCCACTCCCTCATTGAGGGAGTCCCACTTCCGCATTGAGGGGGTCCCACTCCCGCATTGAAGGGGTCCCACTCCCGCACTGAGGGAGTGCCACTCCCTCATTGAGGGGGTCCCACTCCCGCACTGAGGGAGTGCCACTCCCTCATTGAGGGGGTCCCACTCCCGCATTGAGGGAGTGGCCACTCCCTCATTGAGGGCCTCATTGAGGGAGTGCCACTCCCTCATTGAGGGGGTCCCACTCCCGCATTGAGGGGGTCCCACTCCCTCATTGAGGGGGTCCCACTCCCGCATTGAGGGGGTCCCACTCTCATTGAGGGGGTCCCACTCCCGCATTGAGGGGGTCCCACTCCCGCATTGAGGGGGTCCCACTCCCGCACTGAGGGAGTGCCACTCCCTCATTGAGGGGGTCTCACTCCCGCATTGAGGGAGTGAGGCCGACGGCACAAACGACCGCAAACCGCTCCCGCAATCCGGAGTGGGAGTCCGGGGTGTACACTACTTTTTACCACAAAGGAACCCTTTCGACGATGGTAACCCTGAGGCTATACAACCCCGGATTTTCAAGCGAACTTTCACCCTAAACGACGCAGGCAGGATCAACCGTGACAAACAAGCCGAAGGCGCTTGTCTTTTTCTCAGGAGTTCGGAAGTACTGTCGTACTGAAGGGAAGACTATCCGCGGAACAGCCGAGTGAGAGAAGATAAACGAAATCAACCGAAAGATGCTGCAATTCTGAAATCTTCCCCACGGGGAGTGTTTGCTCCCTTGTGCATGCGAAGAACAAAAAGTTTCAAAATTTCAAGCGAACTTTTAAGTGCACGCGAAGAACAAAAAGTTTCACGCGAACTTTCAGTCTCTAAAAAGAAAAAAAAAGTTGCACCTTGAGCATTGGCGCCATCGCTGGTCAGTTGATGCTGACATCGTTCGGTTTTTGGCTTGTCGATGCAAGACATCGTGACTTCAGAAAGGTTCTCTTCCTCGTCTCAAGTAAGACCAACACCAACCCCGAAAGACATCGACGTCAACAATAAAGTCCCGGGGCCTTGACGCGAATGTGGTCACTGTAAAAAATATTGACCAGCGCTTTTTTTCGCGGCGTCGTGCGCTTCAATCCCGAACGATGGCCGTTCAATGGTTGCCGATGTTCGAGTTAGGTCTCAAGCCTGCCCAAGCAAACCCGTTACGTTCTTGCCTTCTGCTTGATCGGTCGAGTTTCGACGAAGGCCGATTGTCTTCTGCTTGATCGCTCGGGTTTCAACGAAGGCCAATTCCCATTGACTATCGCGTCTGGCCGCGGTCTTCATCGTTCCCAGAGCCAAGACATCCACCGATAAGTGCAATTGATGTCACCCTCGATCAACCGCAGTTGAGCCGAGGGGAACAGTTGTTTTGCCTTTCCGATTGCTCGGGATTTTCGATTTCCTTCATGACCATGTTTGAATCCTCGGTTTCCAATCTGTTTGAAAGTCGTTTCCTCATTCCATTCAGAATTGTCTTCTGCTTGATCGGTCAGGTTTTAACGAAGGCCGATTGTCTTCTGCTTGATTGGTCGGGTTTTAACGAAGGCCGATTGTCTTCTGCTTGATTGGTCGGGTTTTAACGAAGGCCGATTGTCTTTCTGCTTGATCGCTCGGGTTTCAACGAAGGCCAATTGTCTTCTGCTTGATCGGTCAGGTTTTAACGAAGGCCGATTGTCTTCTGCTTGATTGGTCGGGTTTTAACGAATGCCAATTCTTCTGCTTGATCGGTCGAGTTTCGACGAAGGCCGATTGTCTTCTGCTTGATCGCTCGGGTTTCAGCGAACACCGATTGTCTTCTTCTTGATTGGTCGTGTTTTAACGAAGGCCGATTGTCTTCTGCTTGATTGGTCGAGTTTTATCGAAGACCGATTGTCTTCTGCTTGATCGGTCGGGTTTTAACGAAGGCCTATTGTCTTCTGCTTGATTGGTCGGGTTTTAACGAATGCCAATTCTTCTGCTTGATTGGTCGAGTTTTAACGAAGGCCGATTGTCTTCTGCTTGATTGGTCGAGTTTTCACGAAGACCGATTGTCTTCTGCTTGATCGGTCGGGTTTTAACGAACGCCAATTGTCTTCTGCTTGATCGGTTGGGTTTCAACGAAGGCCGACGCGCAATACGCATACCATCAAAGCGGGAGAAGGGAAACCATTTCAACCTAGCAACTAACGGACTTGCGGACGGGATGAAAATATGGGTTCGACGTACCAACGCCCACCTGATTGTTCCCCTGTAATTAACTGCGGACCACCTGCTGTTTGTGTTGGTCCGAAATGAATTCAAGCAAGTTCAACAATGTGTGTGTGTGTCTGTTTGTGTGTATGTGTACGTGTGGGGAGGAGGGAGTGCAAACAAGAGATGTAAGGCAGTGCAGTTTGGTTCCTCGGACCTGCCCGTTGTTTGCATTCTAGTTCCAATCTTTCCGAGGTTGGACAGGGGTAGTATTACGCAACAGTCCAGGCCTCTGTTCGTACTCCCCCTTTCAAGCTTGCTTGAGCGCCGAAGGTGCGTCTGTGAGTGTGAGTGTGAGTGTTTGTGTGTGTGTGGAACGGTCCCCTGCACGAAGGAGGCGGCTATCGCCTCTCTTTTGTGTAGTGCGCTCGCGAATGCAAATGACAAAAATAATCGGGAAGGTGTGACTGACATACTTTGATCCTGTTGGTTCGGGCTAGTTGAGGAGTGCTACCTTTTGCCGGAATATTACTAGTTATGGAAGCCAGCTCCACCCGAATTCTCCTGGTGTCGATTCGAGGTGGTCGGGCTCGTCTAGCCATGCGTCTTGCTCCTATTCCCTCAGTAAACTGCAAGTACCCAACGAAAGCATTGGTATGAGCCGGTTCAACCCCTGCTGATAGACTGCTGATAGTTTGGGGTAGTTGAGGGTAGAATGCAGAATATCTGTGGCGACGGCCTGCATAGACTGTGCTTGCCTGTGACAGACAGCAGCAGGCAATCCGATGCAGTTCTAGGAAAATAGGGGGTGGACTTGCTCATAGCAGTTGGCAGCGCACTACTTGCAACTCGCCGCAGGAACAGGCGGGGTTCGCTGACGTCAATCAATGAAAGAAAAGGCGTCACTGGCGTGATCAGTTGCAAGTCTTGTTACGTAAGCGCCAGCTTACGAAAGGAAATTCTCGACGATGCTGCCGAAGAATACAGCACCGGGCAATTCGATGCAGCTCTAGGGACTAGTGATAGACCGTGGTGGACCGTGATTCACTGTGATAAACAGCGGCAGGCACTTCGATGCAGGTTCAAGAGATAGGGACGGACCGGCTTAAGTGTTGGTAGAGCGCGGGGTGCCGGTGTCCGTGCTTCCGGAGCGGTGGTCCAAAGAAATGCTTCTTCAGCACACTGTGAACGCCTGTTTTTTTTCCTCGTTTTTTTTTTCTTCTTTGGCTTTTCTTTTTTTGCCGAATCCCGCCCTCCTCCCATCTTTTTCCTAGTTCTACCTACATATGAAAAAAAAAGAGAAAAGAAAAGAGAAAAGGCCGCTCCTGGTCCAGGAACGTGACGGTCAACCACAGCTTGCAAAGCTTGAGTCGGAGGCAGCACAGTGCCACAACCCCGTCCGATCTGCCCTGCGGCTGACCGTCTCGACGAGCTTGTGTTCAGCGCGAGCGCCAAGCCCCAAGGTGCGCCAAGCCTCGATGCTTTAGTTAGGGAAATCGGTAGCCACTTGACTCGTAGGCCCGTGGCTCTGCAGTACCGCCGAACACGTGAAGCTTGGCTCCCGTGTAGCAGGCTTTCCCTGGTACCTAACAAAAAAAAAAAAAAAAAGAAGAAACCCTCTCCAACTATTCCTTCGTTTTTTTTTTCCTTCTCTTTCACCCTTCCTCCTCTGCCGATTGTGCGCACACCTTGTCGTTTCACACACACGTCTTTCCGCTGGTTGCCTTTCCTCCACTTTCGCTGTGCACTTTCTTTCCGTGTCTTCTTCCACGTATTCCCGCAGTCCACTCCCCCCACCCCCCCTTCTAGACAACATCTTCCTCGAAGAAGACTTGATGCTATCATCAACCATGCATGAGAGGCAGTGCTCTGCCTAAAACATTAAACTAAGATTTTTACATATGCGCCAGCTTGAAAGGAAATGCTCGACAATAACTGCCAGACAAAGAACCGAAAGGATCCCAAGTGCTGTAACTACCGAACCACGTGTTGAACGGACGTGAGGTCATGCGGGTACCCCAACACGACAAATCACACAAACACAACAGGTCAAAAGTCCTGAGTGAGAAAGCAACACACGGTGGTGTAAGGGAAGAACAAATCAGGTTGTGTTTGTAATTGTATATTTCCTCCCTTCCATTCGGAGTCAAAGCAGCTACGTCGAGTATTTTCAACCCCCCTCCCGATTCTGACAACACACGGAAGAGTCCAGCCGAAGCTGCACGCTCCACCCCCTTGCACCCGCGTGTAAGTGTACACCCGGACGCAGTCGGTGGGGCACCCGCTTTTTTTCCCGCTCGCCACAGAAAGCCGCCGCCGCGAACGGACCTCCCCCGACGCAGAGATCCCCCTTTGACGATCCTGCTGACCACGTCCGCAAGCCCCCGGGTGATGCAGTCGTCTCTTCTTTGAAGGGAAGGCAGCCGTGCCCCGTCGACACGCTTCGCGCGGGAATAGGGTCAAGAACTATCCTGAAAAGCTGCAGGTCACTTGCTTTTGCCTTTTACTTTTATACTCGCATGAAAAAATGGACCCACCTCCGGCATTCCTGACTTTAATCACGGGCGCGAAAGGGTTGTGCCCTATAGTGATGAGGTGGTTGACCAGGCCCCTACAATGCCTCGTGCACAACACGGCTTCACCACTGAGATGCGGCCCTGCTTAGGTGTGCACTCAGTCCTCACGGGGCCAAGAGCTACCCCTCCTCGGCAATCCTGAAACGAAGATCGCCACTGCACGACGTCTGCGAGAAGAAGCTATTCGTTTGCTCGAGGACCCACAAGGCAGCGGCGGTGTCTCACTGAGAATAACCGCCCCCCTGCATCGATCCGCGCACTAGACTACCTTCCCACCACACCCCTCCATGCTAACTAAGAACTTTTCCCCCTCGCTGGGGTCGGGGGGTGCTAAACGGTAGAGAAGAAAGAAACAAAAAAAAAAAAAAAAAAAAAACTGCGGTCGATCGGCACCGTGCGCCGGAGTGCCAGATCTCTGGCAAACCTCGTTTTCTTCTTTTTTTTTTTTTTTGTCCAACAAAATTTGCAAAAAATGCAATTTGGCAAGAGTGAAAACCGATCGATGGCAGCGTACTGTCCTCACTCCCGTTAGATGAAACAACAGGTTGGAAGGAAGTGCCAGATCCCTGCAAAGCTGGGGGCGCCTAAATACGTGCACCAGGAGTTTGGAATAGCTAGGCAGGCCAAGCTCATTGCACAGAGAGAGCTTGCCACATCCTCGGGTGAGATGTGCCGCCTGTGTAAAGACACTCAGCTGTTGCACCCAGGTAGTGACTGACCATGACGGGTGCTTGCACCATTGCACCAAGAGTTTGGAACAGCTAGTCAGAGAGCTTGCCACATCCTCGGGTCTCCGCAAGATGAAAACAGAAGTCTTGAGCCGAGTGCCGGATGGAGAAGCTGACAGCCTCCCACGCTCTATCCGTCCCCCGAAGGATCCCGTCCCACCCCACGACAGGAACCTCTGCTCTGACACTGCCATGACAAGAGGTAGGGCCTACCGTAAGTAAGGTATGCTGCAATGGCCGAAACCACCAATGACCAACAACCAAGGTACCCACTCATCCTCTTACCTCGTGTAACTACCACTCTTACGACACTCAGAGCACAAAGGATATCTCCCCAAAACGACGAAGGTCACCCGGAGACTTTAAAACCCCGGAGTTTCAAGCGAACTTTCACTCTAAAAATGCTAAAGCGGGGGGGGGGGTTGAATAGTAAACCCCCCGAATATATAGTAACTTGCACTCTAATAAAAATAAATAACGCTAAAAAAATATTTGGCTTGAGGGCTCCGGCAAATAAGGGTTTATTATTCGATCCCCCCCCTTTACATCTAAAAGCCACAGAAAAACAGGAAAGCAGAAAGAACGACCTCAGATACTGGGAACTCCACTACCCCACGTGCCCAGACTCTGGCCTAACTTTACAAAGGGCTCTACGGCTGCCTCATGGCAATCTGACTTCTGACCACAAGAAACAGTCTGAAGAAAAACCAGCGGATTAGCTTCTTTATCCACCTTTGGACGGTCAGTCCAAATTTGGAATGGCCGGCGGGGAAAAAAGAAGAAAATAAGGAAGACTTTAAGTTCGTACTGAATGCGAATGACAGAGAACTAAATAGTCTTTTATTTTCGATTAGTCAACCTCGGCGCCGCGCAGGAAACGTCTTCGAAGTCTCACGCACAGAGAAAGTTTCGCCAAAAGATAGTATGAAGATGTTATGTCTTGTAACACAGGGAGCTGCGCAGGGCTTGCGCCACCACTGCCGTCTGAGACGAAGAGTTGACCGCGACAATATATGGGCACCACACCACCACCCAAGCCCCGGCAGAGGTGGCCAGTGTGCAATCCGAGGGCCTCTCAGGGCCCAGCATTGTCGTGAAGATACGTCTCATCGCGCTGTGTTGAGCCCATTCCCGAGCGAGGACGCAAAAAGCCGTTAGCGGTCCAAATTTGGAAAACGTCCCGGACACCACCAAGCTAATGCCCTGGAAAAACAAGGGGGGAAAAAGAAAGCGGTAGCAAGGTCGCACCAGGGCTTACGCTCCGTTTTCGGTCTCGGAGAAAATACGTGTGGTCCACATGTGGACGCTCAAGGTTAGGGGAAAAAAAACCTGTCCCCCCTATGTAGAAATTGTGTCACAACTATTAAACTTGGCGACACGGAGCTGTGCGGCCTTGGCGAGTTGTGGGCCTAGACACACCCTGCATGTGGACCAACCTGTGGCAAGCACATGTGGGGAAAAAAAAAAGATCAAAATCCACATGTGGTACCTGTGGATCCACACGTGGGGGAAAGAAAGTCCAAAAAAATTAACGTGTGGAAATCCACACGTTCCACACATGGAGCGTAAGCCCTGGGTCGCACGGCACTAAACTGGCGCGCATCGTCGGAAACAACAACAACACAAAGCCCGGCGCAAAAAAGAACAATTCTGCCCACTGAAGACGCCGCTGAAGGGTTTCGACCGCACGCGGCAACGATTAGGATTGGTGCACTCGTGTTCGCGCTAAGGGAATAAGCAGCTGACTTCAGCCGGAAAGAAGAAGAAGAAAAAGAAAAAAAGAAAAAGGCCGCTCCTGGTCCAGGAACGTGACGGTCAACCACAGCTTGCAAAGCTTGAGTCGGAGGCAGCACAGTGCCACAACCCCGTCCGCTCTGCCCTGCGGCTGACCGTCTCGACGAGCTTGTGTTCAGCGTGAGCGCCAAGCCCCAAGGTGCGCCAAGCCTTGATGCTTTAGTTTGGGAAAAATCGGTAGCCACTTGACCCGTAGGCCCGTGGCTCTGCAGTACCGCCGAACACGTGAAGCTTGGCTCCCGTGTAGGAGGCTTTCCCTGGTACCAATTTCGCCAGGGCGGCTAAATTTCAGCCGGAAAAAAAAAAAAAAAAGAATTCTTGAAAAACCTGACCGGCTGATAAATCAGCCGGCTGATATTTGGAAGGTCTGCCGATCAGAAGGGGTTTACGGCCCCATCATGCCGGCGCATCAAGCTGATTGAGTGGCATAGCCAAAGTTTTACACGGTTGAAATTCGGCTGATTTTGTGAGAGTCTGCCGGTAAAGAAAGGGTTCGAAGTTTAATCAGCCGGCAACCCGGTGCTCGCGCGCACACTGGTGCACTGCACTCCGCAAAAAATAAAAGAAGACGAAGGGACAAACTCAAACCAGTGGCTTATATATGAGTCTGGTGCTCGGACCAAGTCCGAGCAACCAAAAAAAAGAAAAAAGCACAGAATGATGCAACGGCTGAGGGCCCAGCCCAGTAGTAGTGCTACATTACAACAGTCACACTAGCAGTACACAGCACCGGTTACTGCACCGTTGGATCATCGTTGAAGCAACGTGCAGCCTCAATTTTGGAACCTGTGACTGGCTCAATAGCTTGAAAAAAATTTCCGCGCCTGCGGCGCTGATATTTTTGGCTTGTGTATTGTTTCATGACGTGTTGCCAAGAAAGCGAAGACCGTGGCTGGCCGCCCTGCTGTTGCAGATTACTGCCAAGCGTTCTGAATGATCCCGGCACTCTGTCGCCTTCTTCGCATGGCTCTTTTGCTTCCGAAGGACAGTCTCTGTGGACAGTAGTGACAACCACAAAGAGGTGCACCCTGTCGGATACATAAACGTGCAGTTGTGCCGCAACTGGGATTTTTAGTAACTCCGAGCAACTTATGGACAGTTACGTGGGAGGAATTTTTATATATAAGGCCCTGACTCAAACCCACGCACAAAAAAAAAGCAATGGCCAACAACTAAGGTACCCACCGATCCTCTTACCTCGTGTAACCACCACGCTTACGACACACAGAGCACAGAGGATATCTTCCCATAACGACGAAGGTCACCCGGAGACTTTAAAACCCCGGAGTTTCAAGCGAACTTTCACTCTAAAATAAAAGCATCAAAACGAGTTGACGTGCTGTCACTTTCTCCTTCAGCGTCATGCTGAACAGAGGTTTGTGCCGTGGGTAAGGTATGTGTGGGAACGAGAGACTACAAAAAAGGCACTCACTGACGCTGTCTGTCCTCGCACCACCGCTACCTGTACCAACGCGTTGCAATTTGAAGAAGAAAAAACGTCGAAAGGCAACAATCTGTGCGCTCATACGGGATTGTCGGCAACGCAAAACCAGCCGAGGAGACGTTTAACGTGATATTCTACTCCAAAAGAGACGACCCCCCCCCCCGGTGCTACGGGAGTATCTGGCAACCGCTGCTTAACATGTACTTAAAAGAACTCAATGCTTAACAGTGCTCACGTGGGCGGTGTCTTCGGACAGCACCTCGTGATGTTCGCATCACAAAACAAAGAAGACAGTGAAATGGTCGTTACCTGGTCGGGTTTCGCTCGCGACCGTTTCCTGAACAATCCTTCACTAAATCCGCGGTTAAATAACCTGGCCTCGGTGGTGCAAGCACCACGCGCTCTTCAAACCCAAGAAACATTTTCCCCCCTTCCGCTATACTGTGTATACTACTATAGACTCGGCTGGAGGCACGGGTCTCTCTCTCGTTTTTTGCCCGTTGAGATATTGTTGGCCCGAAAGTAAAAAGGCACCAGACTGTACATGCTCAACCCCGGTTGATTGTCGGCAACATAAGTCTAGAATACTATATCCGGTGTGCCTTTGTGTAGCTTACGCATTCTGGTTGAGAGGCGTTCTGGAACTGTCCGATCGAATACTGCAGATGACCAGGAACGAGAGTTCCTCTGGTACTGCGGGTTGCCTTGGCCTTGTGCTATGGTAAACAAAGATTCGCTCCCCCCCACAACCCCCTTCTGCTGTAGCACGGGTGGTCCTGGCTGTGACGAGCTACGAACAGCCGCCTGACAAACCAGACTCACACCGCAGTCCTGTCTGCAGACACTCAGGTTCCGCGCTGATGATGGTCCGCCTTATGTGTCCGTGGCTTAAAGGGCCGAAATACGGCGCAGACGGGACCAGTGCGGTGTTGAGCACATACCCATTCTAAGCACGTTCTTGCAATCCCCACAGCCCCCTTCCTTCGATTTGAGTGCAGGCGGCACGAGTGTTCTCATAGACATATCTTTGGTGCGCCCTCGCCGTCGTTTCTCACCGCGCGTGGCACCCACACACACACACACACCGCGCACACAAAATGTGTCATACCCCCCCCCCCCCCCACGAGCCGTACACACCCCTTTTTACAACTTTCTATTTTCTATTTTGTGATGCTAGCATCAACCACGCATGAGAGGCAGTGCTCTGCCTAAACATTAAACTAAGATTTTCCCCACCAGTGGCCCTACTTGCCCATCTTCGCTCCTCGACGGCGTTCATCGGAACAACGGGTGCTTTGTACCACCATTAAGACGTGGCGATACCACGACCACCAACACGCCGTGATGTGATGCCACCATACCACTACACGAAGGTGTCCAGCGCTGCTGATACAGCCCCACGAAGAGCTGGAGAACACCGCGGCGCCTATCAGACACGCTTCCAGTCCTTTCTCTCTTCTTTGGACCCAAAACTTGGACCCAAAACTTGAACCCAAGCTTGGACCAAAACAACTTGGACCCAAAACTTGGACCCAAAACTTGGACCCAAGCTTGGACCAAAACAACTTGGACACAAAACTTGGACCCAAAACTCGGACCCAAAACTTGGACCCAAGCTTGGACCAAAACAACTTGGACCCAAAAATTGGACCCAAACCTTGGACCCAAACCTTGGACCCAAACCTTGGACCCAAACCTTGGACCCAAAACTCGGACCCAAAACTTGGACCCAAAACTTGGAC
The DNA here is from genome assembly GCA_030068145.1 of Diplonema papillatum. Taxonomy (NCBI): domain Eukaryota; phylum Euglenozoa; class Diplonemea; order Diplonemida; family Diplonemidae; genus Diplonema; species Diplonema papillatum. The sequence continues at coordinate 22,941 of JAPJBO010000098.1, forward strand.
CCAAGCTTGGACCAAAACAACTTGGACCAAAACTTGGACCCAAACCTTGGACCCAAAACTCGGACCCAAAACTTGGACTCAAAACTCGGGCCCAAAACTTGGGCCCAGAGAAGTTGGCAGTGCGATTGCTTTCCTGTAGCGCCGCGCGAAGCTCTAGGTCAATCAGAAGCTGCTTCCTCTACGCTAGTCTAAGTAAGTGGTCTGTTGGCTTGACTTGAGTCTGACTTATGTTGGCTAAGCTTTAGTCTAAATTTTGTCTGACTGGCTTTAGTTTGACTTTAGGCTGTCTCTAGTCTGGCTGTAGGCGGGCCCGTCGGACTTTTTGCATCACGGTTTGGGTTTCTGCTTCGGGCATGATGGGACGCCACCGTGTCTCTCTCCCTCTCTATTGCTGTATCCGCGGCCTTGTTTCCATACTTTCCTTGAACTCGCTTTCCTGAAGGCCGACATCACCGCATGCACATTAAACTAAGATTCCCTCCCCCCCTGTGCCTGTGCTCTTGCAGCATGGGTGGTGGTCCTGGCTTGTGGCGAGCTAAAACTCACACGGTGGAAAAACCAGACTCGCACCGCCGTCCTGTCTGCAGGCACTCCCAGGTTCCGTGCCGATGGTGGGTCAGTGACTAAAAGGACCGAAACACGGTGCTGACAGGGACACGATGTACCATTCCAACACACGTTTTCTTGCACACACCGCCCACCGCCATCCACCCTCTGTTTCTTGCCGGCGGCGTTACTTGCGCTCCGTATTAAGCCGGCCCACCCCTGTCCCCTGGAACTGCATCGCATCACCTGCCGCTTGTCTATCACGGCATGCCAGGAGGGGGATGGCACCGAGCGCAGCGTTATAGGAAATTCAGCGGGAATTGACCGCTTCACTCACACAGGTGTCTCTTCTTTTTTGTACGTAAGGGGGGGGGGGGGGGGGGGGAGGGGGGGGGTTTTGTTTTTTTGCTGTTGAATTTTTTTTGCTTCGTTTGTCTGGGTTCCCTTTCATCGTTTTTTTTTTCTACTGTCGTTGTTGTTCTTGTTGTTGTAGTTGTTGTCGCTGTTGTTGTTCTTGCTCTAAGTACACACCACTCTCTCTCTCTCTCTCACTCTCTTTTTCTCTCTTTTTCACCGTGAAACGTTATCACACACAACCGACAACCGGTCACATCTACGTGTATCTTTACATCCAGCAGCCAAACTCCGCCAAGGAGTTGTTCAACAGAGAGTCAGAGACATAGATATACCCCCTTTTTCGAAGAACACGAGTGGAGTGTCGGTTCTCTGGTGCACCAAAGGAAGACCACCAATGCCGGGATGGCGGCCAAGACCGCAAAATAAAAGCGCGCCTCGGAACGTTTTACGTCTCCACTACCCGACTCCTAGCCTCAAACGGTCACACCGGGCCTTTGAACCTCAAAAAAAAAAAAAAAAAAAAAAAAAAAAAAACGCTGGAAATAACACGCGTCTATGCCGCGTGTTGTGCAACACATGTAACCGCATACCAAAGCAGGGGTATTGAACTGCTGCGCGGTGCTGTCCGGCCTTTCGCTGTGGGTTAAAAAAGCTGGGTGTCTTACCCGCTTTTCGGGTGTCTATTTACACACGTTTTGCAGGCTAAAAAGACGTAGGCAGCGTGTTTTGGTGGTTGATCAGAATTCCTTACCTGAATATACACAGGGTAAATACAAGTGGGAAAAACGATCAACCGGCACGCACAAACAAGCGCACCCTGTTTCGGGGTGTGTCCCAGGCTCACACCCTCTAACTCAAACCCACGCACAAAAAAAAAGCAATGGCCAACAACTAAGGTACCCACCGATCCTCTTACCTCGTGTAACCACCACGCTTACGACACACAGAGCACAGAGGATATCTTCCCATAACGACGAAGGTCACCCGGAGACTTTAAACCCCCGGAGTTTCAAGCGAACTTTCACTCTAAAATAAAAGCATCAAAACGAGTTGACGTGCTGTCACTTTCTCCTTCAGCGTCATGCTGAACAGAGGTTTGTGCCGTGGGTAAGGCATGTGTGGAAACGAGAGACTACAAAAAGGGCACTCACTGACGCTGTCTGTCCTCGCACCACCGCTACCTGTACCAACGCGTTGCAATTTAAAGAAGAAAAAACGTCGTAGTACAGAAAAAACGTCGTAAAACAGTCGTGTTGCTGCTGTTGCATGGGGCGGGGCTGTTCTTTTGCACCTTATTTTTCTTGAAAGTATGCCAATACTGCAGGGAATAGTTGACTAGACCTCTTGAGTTTGTGCTGACCACGAATAGGGGAGTCGGGAGAACCTACAAAGCCAAAAGCAGGACCGACCCCCCCGTTCGTGAGAAAAAGCGAAGAATAAAAGCACCTTCTTTTTTCCATCTATCTTTGTCAAGAGCTGCAACTCAACTATTCTCGTTCGCCGGGCCGCTTCTTTTTGTGTCCCATTCTGCCTGTCGCCAACGGTTTGCCTTTCTTTTCCGCGCCCTTCTTCCCTCTTTACCTTTCTTCTGCCTTTTTCTCCGTTTCCTTCAACCTTTTTCAAAAAGGGAAAAAAAAGAGAGGAATCCACTTTCTTCTTTTTTCTTCGGTTTTCCCTTTTTTTTTTTGCTTCTGTCTTTTGCCTCTTCGTCTTCCCATTCTCTTTTGTTCCTCTTCTTCTTCTTCTTCTTCTTCTTCTGCAGCATTGCTATCTTCAACTCTTTCTTCTTTCTTTTTCCTTGGCTCACGGTCCTACTCTTTCTTATTTCTGCTTCTACTTAATGCACGTCTTTGCTTTCTTTCTCGTATCCCACTTTTTCCTTTGGCGAAAGCTTTTCTTAGCCAGGCGAAAAGAGCACCGTTTTTGCCCTCCTTCGTTTCCTCTCTCAGCGGCGTAGTCAGCTACACTCTATACCTCATGGTATTGGTTGATAATTGACATGAAGTGGTGTGATCCATAGAGTACGTTGATGCAGGTACAGATATTCTGTGACATATCCAGTACAATCTAACTGACAGCACACTTTGCTGGGGCTCGATTTCGGGATGGGTAGCTGTCAATTTTTTGTCTCGTTTCTTTCTTTTTTGGTTGCAGAAGAGGCAGATTTTTGGTGCTCCAGGCATGCAGAGACCAAACCGACAGCCCTGCGCAAGTAGTTGGGTAAAAAGCGAACTTTCACTATAAAAATAATTTTTGGACACCCCTTAGTACGGCAAGACTACGGAAGAAGTACGGAAGAACTACGGAAACCTGGAGGGCGGATCACACCATGAAGACTTGCCTGTCAGGTGTCGTCGTTGGAATTGAATCGCAAGGTTTGATGAAATTGGATGGTGTTTGGTCAACGGATCTTCAATGAGAGCGTCCCTTCCAAAAATCGTCTAGTCTCGTGAGGTTCACATTTCAAAGGCATGGATTGATTTTTGGAAAAACAGGTCGTTCGAAGCGTGGACGACCAACAACAAGGCCAACAACAATTCGTCTCCGACGGCGTATTTTTAATGACTGGGCCGTATCAGCTTCAAGCGATACATGCCCATGAAACGGCACCGATTCGGGTTGAGAAGTGTTGTGTTCTTCAGCTGAGTACAGACTGGCTGCACATTGGTAGCGTGGTAAGATTGACACAGATGCGACGTTGGTGAGTGTGAACTTCTTGCAACTGCGGCTCTGTGTGCATGCTCAGGGAGGCGCATGTACGTGGACAACTTCCTGCACAAGCATCCCCCTCGTGCTAAAATTATACTCCTTGGGATTCCACGGGGCCGGGACTGTCCGCAAAAAACCTGAACGAGATCCCACTTTTTAGCAAGTCCCAGATGAAGCGCGGCCGCCCATCCCAGGTTGGACAACGTTGTCGCCGAAGTAGGGACGGTCACAAGCGAGAAGGCGATACCAGACCATGCCGCATTATGCAAGTTTCGACTTCCAAGGTCGGCAACGGAAAGATATGCTTCGAAATCGCAAAAAAGTCCAGCCCCAGAAATGCCAAAAAAGAGCGAAGGCACAACATACAAATGGAAAATGCGGATATGGAGGAAAAAAGTGGCAACCTGCAGGTGCTTGGTCAGGGGTTGGGTTAAAAAGGGACATCCCTTTGGCTCTACCCACGTGTATCCAGCACTCTTGGGAACACGCAGCGTTTAAAGAAAGAGGTCCCTGCTGCCGGCGACCCGGAGACTTTGAAACCCTGGATCTCTAAACGAACTTACACTCTGAACCCCCGGTGTTGCAAAGCGAATTCTCACTCGAAAAAACAAGGCAAATACACTCTCTCTCACCCACCCCTCCCTCAAGATAGTCGGCAAAGGAAAGAAAGGTTGCGATAATATAGCAGCGCAGGTCGGCGACGAAAGGTTGCACAGATCAGCACGCAGCATGGCGTCCGCGGTGGACCGGGTGGCGTCGCTGGGCGGCGCGTTCCTGGAGGATAACCCGTCGCTGGGCAAGGTGCACGACACGAACCGAACGGAGCTGACCCTGCGGGCCTACGGCGGCGAGACGGTGGTCGCCAAGCGGTTCCGGATGTGCGACGAGGAAGCGCTCAACCGCTTCGACGCCTGAACGAGATCCCACTTTTTAGCAAGTCCCAGAAGAAGCGCGGCCGCCCATCCCAGGTTGGACAACGTTGTCGCCGAAGTAGGGACGGTCACAAGCGAGAAGACGATACCAGACCATGCCGCATCATGCAATTTTTCGACTTCCAAGGTCGGCAACGGAAAGATATGCTTCGAAATCGCAAAAAAGTCCAGCCCCAGAAATGCCAAAAAAGAGCGAAGGCACAACATACAAATGGAAAATGCGGATATGGAGGAAAAAAGTGGCAACCTGCAGGTGCTTGGTCAGGGGTTGGGTTAAAAAGGGACATCCCTTTGGCTCTACCCACGTGTATCCAGCACTCTTGGGAACACGCAGCGTTTAAAGAAAGAGGTCCCTGCTGCCGGCGACCCGGAGACTTTGAAACCCTGGATCTCTAAACGAACTTACACTCTGAACCCCCGGTGTTGCAAAGCGAATTCTCACTCGAAAAAACAAGGCGAATACACTCTCTCTCACCCACCCCTCCCTCAAGATAGTCGGTAAAGGAAAGAAAGGTTGCGATAATATAGCAGCGCAGGTCGGCGACGAAAGGTTGCACAGATCAGCACGCAGCGTGGCGTCCGCGGTGGACCGGGTGGCGTCGCTGGGCGGCGCGTTCCTGGAGGATAACCCGTCGCTGGGCAAGGTGCACGACACGAACCGAACCGAGCTGACCCTGCGGGCCTACGGCGGCGAGACGGTGGTCGCCAAGCGGTTCCGGATGTGCGACGAGGAAGCGCTCAACCGCTTCGACGCCTGAACGAGATCCCACTTTTTAGCAAGTCCCAGAAGAAGCGCGGCCGCCCATCCCAGGTTGGACAACGTTGTCGCCGAAGTAGGGACGGTCACAAGCGAGAAGACGATACCAGACCATGCCGCATCATGCAATTTTTCGACTTCCAAGGGCGGCAACGGAAAGATATGCTTCGAAATCGCAAAAAAGTCCAGCCCCAGAAATGCCAAAAAAGAGCGAAGGCACACCATACAAATGGAAAATGCGGAAATGGAGGAAAAAAGTGGCAACCTGCAGGTGCTTGGTCAGGGGTTGGGTTAAAAAGGGACATCCCTTTGGCTCTACCCACGTGTATCCAGCACTCTTGGGAACACGCAGCGTTTAAAGAAAGAGGTCCCTGCTGCCGGCGACCCGGAGACTTTGAAACCCTGGATCTCTAAACGAACTTACACTCTGAACCCCCGGTGTTGCAAAGCGAATTCTCACTCGAAAAAACAAGGCGAATACACTCTCTCTCACCCACCCCTCCCTCAAGATAGTCGGTAAAGGAAAGAAAGGTTGCGATAATATAGCAGCGCAGGTCGGCGACGAAAGGTTGCACAGATCAGCACGCAGCGTGGCGTCCGCGGTGGACCGGGTGGCGTCGCTGGGCGGCGCGTTCCTGGAGGATAACCCGTCGCTGGGCAAGGTGCACGACACGAACCGAACCGAGCTGACCCTGCGGGCCTACGGCGGCGAGACGGTGGTCGCCAAGCGGTTCCGGATGTGCGACGAGGAAGCGCTCAACCGCTTCGACGCCTGAACGAGATCCCACTTTTTAGCAAGTCCCAGAAGAAGCGCGGCCGCCCATCCCAGGTTGGACAACGTTGTCGCCGAAGTAGGGACGGTCACAAGCGAGAAGACGATACCAGACCATGCCGCATCATGCAATTTTTCGACTTCCAAGGTCGGCAACGGAAAGATATGCTTCGAAATCGCAAAAAAGTCCAGCCCCAGAAATGCCAAAAAAGAGCGAAGGCACAACATACAAATGGAAAATGCGGATATGGAGGAAAAAAGTGGCAACCTGCAGGTGCTTGGTCAGGGGTTGGGTTAAAAAGGGACATCCCTTTGGCTCTACCCACGTGTATCCAGCACTCTTGGGAACACGCAGCGTTTAAAGAAAGAGGTCCCTGCTGCCGGCGACCCGGAGACTTTGAAACCCTGGATCTCTAAACGAACTTACACTCTGAACCCCCGGTGTTGCAAAGCGAATTCTCACTCGAAAAAACAAGGCGAATACACTCTCTCTCACCCACCCCTCCCTCAAGATAGTCGGTAAAGGAAAGAAAGGTTGCGATAATATAGCAGCGCAGGTCGGCGACGAAAGGTTGCACAGATCAGCACGCAGCGTGGCGTCCGCGGTGGACCGGGTGGCGTCGCTGGGCGGCGCGTTCCTGGAGGATAACCCGTCGCTGGGCAAGGTGCACGACACGAACCGAACCGAGCTGACCCTGCGGGCCTACGGCGGCGAGACGGTGGTCGCCAAGCGGTTCCGGATGTGCGACGAGGAAGCGCTCAACCGCTTCGACGCCTGAACGAGATCCCACTTTTTAGCAAGTCCCAGAAGAAGCGCGGCCGCCCATCCCAGGTTGGACAACGTTGTCGCCGAAGTAGGGACGGTCACAAGCGAGAAGACGATACCAGACCATGCCGCATCATGCAATTTTTCGACTTCCAAGGGCGGCAACGGAAAGATATGCTTCGAAATCGCAAAAAAGTCCAGCCCCAGAAATGCCAAAAAAGAGCGAAGGCACACCATACAAATGGAAAATGCGGAAATGGAGGAAAAAAGTGGCAACCTGCAGGTGCTTGGTCAGGGGTTGGGTTAAAAAGGGACATCCCTTTGGCTCTACCCACGTGTATCCAGCACTCTTGGGAACACGCAGCGTTTAAAGAAAGAGGTCCCTGCTGCCGGCGACCCGGAGACTTTGAAACCCTGGATCTCTAAACGAACTTACACTCTGAACCCCCGGTGTTGCAAAGCGAATTCTCACTCGAAAAAACAAGGCGAATACACTCTCTCTCACCCACCCCTCCCTCAAGAAAGTCGGCAAAGGAAAGAAAGGTTGCGATAATATAGCAGCGCAGGTCGGCGACGAAAGGCTGCACAGATCAGCACGCAGCATGGCGTCCGCGGTGGACCGGGTGGCGTCGCTGGGCGGCGCGTTCCTGGAGGATAACCCGTCGCTGGGCAAGGTGCACGACACGAACCGAACGGAGCTGACCCTGCGGGCCTACGGCGGCGAGACGGTGGTCGCCAAGCGGTTCCGGATGTGCGACGAGGAAGCGCTCAACCGCTTCGACGCCGAGCTGCGGCTGATGTGCGCCCTTTCCGAGGCGTCGCGGCACGTCGCCCGCCCCGTGGCTCACATCAGCCAGGCCCCGACGTTCGCGGTGATCATCCCCCTCTACGCCCACGGGTCCATGGACTTCGTGTTGCACAACCCTAAGTACACAGCGCTCGACTGGAAGCTCCGGCTGCTGTTCTGCCTCGACGTGACATCCGCCGTCGCGTTTTGCCACGAGAGAAACGTCATCATCCGCGACATCAAGCCGGCCAACATGCTCGTCGACGCTCGGTACCACGCAGCACTAGCAGACCTCGAACTCGCGAAGACCGAGGACGAAGTCAGCAACCCGAAGGAAATCGCCTATTCCGGCCCGTCTTCCCGGCGGAAAACGCGGTTCGAAGGCACGCCTGAGTACATGGCGCCGGAGCTGTTGAAGGCGCCAGGTTCCGCGTTGCAGCGGGGGAAGGCGCCCATCACGAAGTCAACGGACGTGTACTCCGTGGGGATCACCCTCGTAGAAATCGCGACGTCGCGGGTCCCGTACACGGACGTCGAGAGGACCACTGAGCAGCTGCACACCGTGGTCGAGACGCGGTATTCACCTTCGGCGCTCCACGAAGCCATCGTCGCTGAACACCTGCGCCCGACGCCGATCGCCGAGTGCGCCGACCTGCAAAGCCTCGTCGATGCGTGCTGGCAGGCCGACCCGGGCGCCCGCCCGGAAATGGCGGCGGTGCACGAAAAAGTGCGCGGCATCCTCCGGCAGGCGACACCAGCGGGGTTTTCCGCGGAGTCTGCGGACCGGGCGCGGCTCGTCGTCGTCACGGGCGGCGAAAAGACAGCGGGAGCCGGCGAGGGTGAAGAGCTCCGACGCCGCAGGGGGGTGCTGCTGCGGGAGGGCGCGGGAATGAGGGATTGGAAGTGCGTCCTGCGGCAGCTGGCGGGAGCGCCGCCGGATGGGCGCTTCGGGGTTCCTCCGGCGTGCGTGGCGGGCGGCGGGGAAGGGACGGCCGGCAGGCGGGATTTCATGGAGGACGATTGGTTCTCGACCGTGTGGGTCGACGAGCGGAGCGGGGCGAGGCTGTTCGGGGTGTTGGACGGCCACGGGGGGGTGGCCTGCGCGAGATACGTAAAGGCGCACCTCCCGGGAGCCATCGAACAGGAGGTTCTCTCGCTCGATCGGTCCGACGCGACGCCAGCCATCCCCGAGGCTCTAATCCGTGCCTTCAGCGCCGTCCAGCAGTCGTGGGAGAACTTCCCCGACTGCGACGCCAGCGGCGCTTGCTGTACGGTCGCGCTGATCGTCGAGACCCAAGTGTACATTGCCTGGTGTGGGGACTGCTCGGCGGTCGCGTGTCGATCAGGCACGGCGCACCTCCTCACCAAAGACCACGTCCCCTCCCGGGACACGGAGGCTGCTCGGATCGCTGCCTGCGGGGGCCGGATTGTGGAGACCGCCGACGGGAAAAAACGGGTCGGCGGCAAAGTCGCGGTGAGCCGGAGCTTCGGGGACAACGCGCACAAAGCGGTCATCACCGCGGCGCCGGAGATCGTGCAGTACCCGATCAGGGGCGCGGACGAGTTCCTGGTGCTCGCGTCTGACGGCGTGTGGGACGTCATGTCGCCGCAGCGCGTCGTCGACGGCCTCAAAGACACGGTGCGGCACCCCGACTACGGGGCGAAGCGAGTGGCCTGCGACGCCTTCAACTGCGGGTCGACAGACAACATCGGCGCCATGGTCATCTACTTCAAAACTGCAGACACGGAGAAGCGTGCAGCGTGAGGCGCATGCTCTGCCCACAGTATTGAAGAAACAGATCCAACCCAGCAATTTTCGAAAATGAGCCACCAAAGGCAGCCACGAAGACAGCAATTCCTGGTAGCTGTGGGCGAAAAAAGTAGCCGTCAAGCGAGTGGCCTGCGACGCCTTCAACTCTACTTCAAAACTGCCGACACGGAGAAGCGTGCAGCGTGAGGCGCATGCTCTGCCCACAGTATTGAAGAAACAGATCCAACCCAGCAGTTTTCGGTGAAAATGAGCCACGAAGGCAGCACTTCTTTTGGCGAAGACAGCAATTCCTGGTAGTGTGGGCGAAAAAAGTAGCCGTCAAGCGAGTGGCCTGCGACGCCTTCAACTGCGGGTCGACAGACAACATCGGCGCCGGTCATCTACTTCAAAACTGCCGACACGGAGAAGCGTGCAGCGTGAGGCGCATGCTCTGCCCACAGTATTGAAGAAACAGATCCAACCCAGCAATTTTCGGTGAAAATGAGCCACGAAGGCAGCACTTCTTTTGGCGAAGACAGCAATTCCTGGTAGTGTGGGCGAAAAAAGTAGCCGTCAAGCGAGTGGCCTGCGACGCCTTCAACTGCGGGTCGACAGACAACATCAGCGCCGGTCATCTACTTCAAAACTGCCGACACGGAGAAGCGTGCAGCGTGAGGCGCATGCTCTGCTCACAGTATTGAAGAAACAGATCCAACCCAGCAATTTTCGGTGAAAATGAGCCACGAAGGCAGCACTTCTTTTGGCGAAGACAGCAATTCCTGGTAGCTGTGGGCGAAAAAAGTAGCCGTCAAGCGAGTGGCCTGCAACTGATGCCAACTGCGGGTCGACAGACAACATGTGGGCTATGGTCATCTACTTCGATCGGTCTACAGTACGCATTTTCGAAGAAACCGACCCAAACCAGCATCTGACGGTGAGAAAGAGCCACCGAAGGCGGTTCCTGGTAGATAAAGGCGAAAAAGAGTAATCGTCAAGCGAGAAGCCTGCGACGCCGTCAACTGCGTCTTCAGTACGCATCCTCGAAGAAACAGACCCATACCAGCACCTTTCGGTGAGAAAGGGACCACCGAAAGCAGCAATCCTTCGTCATTCGCGCCGGACTGCCTTGGGCACGCCGATGGCAGGTGTCACTGTAGCGGCACTCCAAAAAAATTAAAGGGATTATTAGCTTATAGCCACCAAGAAACTTTTTATTTAGCTTATACCTACCCCCCCCGTGTTTAAGATCGCGTTTTTCCGTGTTTAAGATCGCCCCCCAAAAAAACCGATCTTATACACGGGGGGGGACGATCTTAAACACGGGGGGGGACAAAAAACACCCCAAATTTTTTTTTCCGCTGCGCGGGGCCCTGAACCCCCCCCCACAGTAAAAACGCCCAAAAAAAAACTTTCCCGCTGCGCGGGACCCCACCCCGCTCCCCCCCCGTGTATAAGATCGCCCTCATTTCTCAAAAAAACCGATCTTATACACGGGGGGGGAGGGTGCGATCTTAAACACGGGGGGTGGTAGGTATAAGCTAAATAAAAAGATTTGAAAGTGCTATAAGCTAATTACCGTTTTCGGAAAAATATTGGATAGGAAAATATTTGGATAGTAATAATATTTGGATAGGAAATATTTTGGATAAAACGGCCTTCCGCGGAACATTTGGATATTTTTCCGGAAATTTTGTTTTTGAATTTATGTCTTCTCTGGTTGCCCGCACAGCAGTAGCTACCCGGACGGGATTTTCTGCTCGGCTCTCTTGACGTACATCCCGGACTCCCACTCCGGATTGCGGGAGTGGGTTTGCGGTCATTTGTGCGGTCGGCCTCACTCCCTCAACGCGGGAGTGGCCTCCCGCACGTTTTCACTCCCGCATTGACTTAGTATATGGCTGCTGAAGTCCGGGGTGTAAGAAATGATCAAATAAGAAGAAAACGAACCAGGGATATCAATCAGATATACCGCACGAGGAACACCGCAGAACGCTCCGCAGAAAAGCGCGGGAGTACAGCTCGTGGGAGGAAAGAGACCTTGAAATAGGTGGAATAGGTGAGCTTGTTGCCGTCTAGGACTACAGGAGGGATGCAGAAGTGGAACAGCATGCCAGGCAAAAAGGTTTCGCATGCAACGGCCACTCGCGCTCGTACGCTGTACGGGAAAAACAACTCCATTGCACACGCTCTAGGCGGAAGTCGGAGTGAACCGATCGACGTTGACGAACAAAAGGCCAAGAGAGGCCGTCCATTGTCATTACGAAAAAAGGAGACCGTGATCCCTTTAGAACTGATCGAGCGAAAACGAACGAACGGGGCCGCTGTCACTTACTCGCTCGTGAGCGTGCTTGCGCCCGAACTACTGGGTTGCCAGTCATCTAATCAGAACTTAGCACAGAATGGGCTCGGAAGTGGTGTCGGAAGCACAACTACGTACAGACGACTAAGGCAAGCAGAGTACTGGATGAAACCCAGACGAAACAAAAGAAAGAAGAGATGCGGCCAGCTGTTCATGCTTTAATGGAGTAACGATATCCCACAAAGCTGCGTCTTGAACTGCGACCATGCTGCGGCGCTTTTCACGCCCAGCCCGACTGCGACACTCGCCCCGAAAGGTACTCGTGATGTGCGCATTGACTATGGGCGACAAGCGAAGCGTTACTGTTGTGACGGGTGGGGCTGCGGATGGGATACCCATCCCCTACCAAGTGATCTTGGCGGGGAAAACGAGCCGGATCATTCCCCAGGTCGCAGACACGAAGGGGTTCCACTTGACCTAGACCCGGCCAACACCGCGACAACAAAGCATTACATCGACTGGTGGGCGAAAGATGGTGAGGGCGCAAGAAACGGTTCCATCAGTAAGCGCTTTTTCCTTCTGCGAATCGAACCATCAGCGTCCCCGTTGCTTCCGGACCGGCCGCGAACCGACCCAGACCCGCTGGGTCGGAGCGTCCAAAGCGGTCTCAGCCTAGGATTTCGTGGCATGAGGCGCGGGGGGGAAACCAGAGTTAGAGGGCGGGGGAATACGTTCTAAACTTAACAACCGGAAAATCGCCTTGAACTTTGATCGGACCGGAAAAATATTTGGATAGGAAAAATGTTTGGATAGGAAATATTTTGGATAAAATGACCATCCCAGAAAAATTTGGATATTTCTCCTATCCAATATTTTTCCGAAGACGGTAAAAAGTTTTACTTTAGGTGGCTATAAGCTAAATAAAAAGTTAGCAGGTGGCTATTAGATAAAAAGCCCAAAATTAAATAGTCGTACACGGTGGATTCCAGCCTCAGCTGGAGTTACAGAGCATTTTGGGCGGCACGCCCGCTTTTCGGGTGTGACTCGGGCACACCCTCTTTAACTCCAGCTTCTGAGGCTGGACCTCGCCGTGTAAACCAAGGTCGTCACGTTGGGATTTTAACCCGGAAATCCTGGCTCAACGGCCGTAGTTCGAACCTCGCAACGAGGAAACGACTTTTGGACACGATCGGAAACCGAGCCTTCAAACGTGGTCATAAAGGACATCGAAAATCCCGAGCCTTTCATTCGGAAAGGCAAAACGACGCTGTTCCTCTCTGTTTAACTACGGTTGATCGAGGGTGACATACATTGCACTTATCGGTGGATCTCTCGACTCTTGGGGAATGGCATTCTCCTTCCTCAAATTACTTGAGAGCGAAGACGGGAGGATCCGCCATCTCGATCGACAGACGCCCCTGTACCCCTTATACAAGCAACATCGAACCCAACTCGTCACAAAACCGTAACCCTAAAACCGCGAGCATTCGTCTTCCTAACCCAGTTCTCGCAGTGAGAGCAGTTATCGCGCCTTCAGGGGCGCTATCTACCCACCACCCCACGGAGTCTTGCACTCCACTCCCCCTCGTTCTCTTCTTTCTGGCAACTTTCTTACCTCGGTTGCTGCTCTCAAACATTGCACTCGTGTGCTTGCTAACAAGAAAGGGAAACCGGCAAACCAAGCTAAAACCACTTGATGTGTGAACTACTTGCGCCGAAGAAGATACAAGACCCGACATACTACTCCATGCCGTGATAGGGCATGAGCCTGCAAAATAAAGCCGCCCGAACATTACAATGCTTCGGCCCCCTACGATTTTCCCCCTCGGCATAGTTGCCGCAAAAAGACACCAGCGAGCTGCAGGCATAAGTAGGGCGGGCGCCTTGAGTTTCCGCACAGGCACGGTTGTAGGGGCCCTGCTCTCGAGATGAATTTTGCGTGAGGCCTGGGTTGCATCGTGTGGGTCCTGGCTGCGGCGAGCTACGAGCTGCCGCCCGGCAAACCAGACTCACACCGCTGCCCCGTCTGCACGCATGGAGCTTCCGCGCTTGATGATTATCCGCCAACTGCATCCGCGGCTTAAATGACCGAAACACGGCGCAGATAGGACACCTTGTTGGGCGCGTATCCATCCCATCCATTCCAAACACGTTCTTGAAATCTTCCGCAGGGGTTCCCGTCGCAGCATCCGTGGTCCTGGCTGTGACGATAGTTGCGAACAGCCGCCTGGAAAACAAGACTCACACCGCTGTCCCTTCTCGACATGGTGGATCCGCGCTTGATGACTGTCCGCCAACCTCACCCGTGGCGTAACGGACCGTTACACGGTGCAGATGGTCACAGTGCCGGACACATTCCTTCCAAACACGTTCTTGCATCCCCTCGTAGGGCCCCCCTGCTTCATACAGAAACAGTGAAGTGAAAATAATGAGGAAGGAGTGACTGACATCCTTTGACCCTGTTGATTCGGGCCAGTTCAGGAGTGCCACCGGATTGTTACAGTCAGTTGAAGACCGACCTCCACCACGAGTTCTCCTGGGGTGGCCGTGCTCGTGTGGCCATGCACCTTGCCCCATTCGTTTAGTAAACTAGACGACGGGTTGCCTGTGTTGCTGCAGCATCGGTGGTCCTGGCTGGCTGCTGCTGGTTCGGCTAATTCAGGAGTGCTGCCGGATTGGAACAGTCATGAAAGACCCACCTCCACCCCGAGTTCTCCTGGGGTCGGCATTCCTTTGGTACGCCAGAAGGTGTTGCTCGCAGCATCGGTGGTCCTGGCTGGCTGACGAGCTGCAAATAGCCGCGTGGCAAGCCAGACACACATCGTTGTCCTGTCTGCAGACACTCAGGTTCCGCGCATGATGGCCCGCCGAATGTGTCCGCTTAAGGGCCGAAACATGGTGCAGATAGGACATAACAGACACGGGGTGTTGGGCCCATTCCAGACACCCCGGGGAAGACTTGCCTCTCTCTCTCTCTCTCTCGCTCTTCAATTCAATTCTTGTCAAATTCTTGAGGCGTGCGCCGGCGCTGCTGCGGGGGGGGCTTCATCAAAGGGAAACCGTTCGAGTTTTGATCCCTCGCTGGCACCAAAAAGAGCGGCACCCGCCCCTCCTTTCGTATTTTATGTAACATGCTTCCGCCCCCCCCTTCCTGTGGCTTCGTGGGAGGTCAAACCACCCGGTACTTCATTGGAAGCAATAGCAGCGCGACGTCGGTATTCATATCCGGCCTGGCCCATCCCTCCTCGCAGGCCGCGGTTGAACGTGATACACCACGATAGCTCTGAGGTTAGCATGCAAATAATCTGTGGCGACAGTCTGCAATAGCCGCTCCTGTGGCTACCGTTTTGAATCGATGACCGACAGCGGCAGGCAACGATGCGGTTCCAGGCAGATGGGAGTAACTGCAGCATAGCTGTAGAACAGAGGTCGGATAGCGAAATGACAAGTAGTTTACTTGTCATCAAGTGCATTCGATGTACCACTCAGCCTCTGTCAGACTTGTCACCGCAACGTACTTTACGAAAATTGCCTAGAAATCTCTTGTCTGTGTGGCGTCGAATGTCAGTGTGCTTGTCTTTTGACAAGTGCGCCGCAGTTGTCGTTCGCTCGGCAAAGGCGTGGCGCATGTTACAAAATACACGGCGGAATGGGGTTGGGGTAGCAGGGGGGGTTCGACTGGGCTCACCGTTTCCCGCGCAGGCACCCCGCTTCCGACGGCGTCTTCTTTTGTTTCCTTCTGTCAACGACTCCGAACACATGCTCCTTCTGGATGTGCTTGCCTTCCGCGTTTTTGGTGCACCTTCCCCGCGTAGCCGTAGTATGTACGCCCTCTACAGGGTATACATAGGGTATGTCGGTCATTCTCATAGCGACCGCTCAAAAACGATCACCCGATGGCAGCGCATACAGTCGCCAAAGGTGTCACTAAATCGACCAATCTTTGATGCTATGAGCGCAGGTGTCCCCGGTCTCTCTGTTCCCGGGGGTTTAGGAAAAAAAGATGACCCCCTTGGACGAGTTCAGCCCGATCTAATCATAATCAAAGGGTGTGGGCCTCCACCGTCAGGTGGGCCCCCACCGTCAGGTGGGCTAGGCTAGTTCCGGGGTGGCTCCCTGGGAGGGACAGGGACGGGGTTAGTCACGCCTTAGCAGTCCCAGGGCCTCTCCCCACCCACCTGTATGTGTTCTCGTGGTCACCGCTACCGCGTTGACCTTTCCCGAGAACACATCAAAACAAGTCAAAGGGTGTGGCACGTGACCGCGGGAGCGGAAGTTGCGCCGGGAACCGAGGCAACGAGGTCCCCCGCGTGTACGGGGATTCTGTACTTTATTGGTGGCTTGCCGTGGCTACCCTTGAAGGAAAGCGGCTCCGGGTTCTGCCCGGAAACACCTTGGGTGGAAAGAAGCGGGAGGGAGTTTGATCACATCAGAGAGTAAGAAAGAACGCAAGGGAGAGAGGGCGAAAACCGTCTGTAGGGTGGCGGGCTTGCCTCGTTCATCTTCGACGATGGGAGACGTCGACGCACTGCTTGACCGGGCATCATGCTTGGCTGAGAAAGGCGTCGACGAGAAGGTGAGGCAGCAGCTGGTGAGAATGATGAACCTCGTTCTCACCCTGATGGAAGCCGCGCACTCCGGGGCGCCGCCCGCAGCCGAAGCAAGGAAACCCGGCCCGACGGTCACAAACGCACAGCCCCCGCCGCCGGACCGGACCCGGCCGGCGGTCGCAAGCGCACAGCCTCCGCCGCCGGACCGGACCCGGCCGGCGGTCGCATGCGCACCCCCGCTGCCGGACCGGACCCGGCCGGAGAAGACTCGGTCCTCTGCGTCTGCAGAGCAACCGGACCCACCGGCGAACAACACCTGGGCGCAGAAAGTGCGCGATGCAGCGGCGGGGCAACCGAACACGCCCAAAGGGAGCACGTGGGCCGAAAAGACCCGTCGCACTCGACCGAAGGCCGTCATGGTACTCGATGGCTGGGGAGTGCCAAAGGTCGAGTCAGGTGTCGAGATGGGGAACAAGAAGGGCGGCGTTCTTGTTGCCGCGAACACCGAGGATGCGGAGTACGCATGGGGGGCTGCCCTGGACCTCATCGGGGTCTGTCCGGGCGCCAAGGTAGCCGTCGTGTGCACCGTACCGTGGGCGGAGTCGGCGAGGCACCTGGTGGTGCTTTCTAACGGGAACCACCAGGACGTGTGGGCAAAGTACTGCAACGTCACCCCGCCGACGGTATCGTGCAAGACGGTCGCCCCCGGGCAGCCGACGACTCAGGTGTGCCTATTCCAGGTACGTGCCGCCTATGTCCACGCCACTACGTGGGAGACGGCGATGAAGGCTGGCCAGTCGGTCAGGATCATGGCGAAGAAGGCGGCGGAAGCCGAAGGTCTGCGCATGGACTGGTCGTCGGTGTTTACGAAGGTGCACCGACGACAGGGCGTGTGTGAGGTGAGCGTCCGCGTCCCAGTCGAAGACGTGCCGAAGCTGCTTCGGAGCTCCGGGAAGGCCGGCACTTTCTGGAAGGCCATGTCGTTTGTCAACGGAACGGACACGCTGCCGGCGGTGTGGGTGAGCGACTGCGCCCTCGAGGAAGCGCGCCAGATAGCTGCCAGGACACCGAACACATTCGGTGTGATCGGCGGCGCGAAAACCGGCGTCTTCGGCATACGAACGACCCCGGAGCACGTCGCCGCCACGGAATCGGCGGTCGGGAAGAAGCTGTCGAAGCGCCAGCGTCGGGGTGACAAGTACATCGTCACCACGGCGTGTCCGGCGGAGCACCCGTCCGACCTCCTCGCCGCCTGCGCAGCAGCCGAATGGAAAGTGGAGCCAGTCGGTTCGTTCAAACGGCGAGGGGATACTGTGTGCGTGGTCATTGCCGACCAGGGACCTCCGGCACCAGTGCTCTACCGCCTTGATCGGGCGTCAATCTCGATCAGGAAATACGACCGTTCCATCGATGCGAGGCAACGGAAGGGGTTCACCACGCAGTGCCAGCGGGTGAAAATTAATCTCCCTCGTGAGTTCCTCGCGAGCCTCCAAGAACGCCCAGAACCCGTTCCGGGACAGAAGCGGAGCCGCGCCAGCGATGAGACGACGACCCAAGACAAGGTGGCGCGGCTCGACACCGCTGACAATATGGCTACCGACTGCCGGCACGCCAACTGGCAGGAGTCATACGAAAACGATAAGGCGTTCCTATGCGAAGTCTGCTGCAAGCGTATGCAAGTAGGACAGGCGAGGCGTCAATGTGCACACGGCCCCTGTGAGGCGGTGGTTTGCCATGCGTGCTGGGCTAAACTGCAAGACGCCCCCCCAACACCGCCCTCGCCTGCGCAGGCGCCCGCCGTCGACCCCGCGGACTCAAAATGGTGAACCCTCAATTATACCACGCGTCATACGCGTCACACAATCTTACCCACACTACATCTTCTGGGTCCGGCCCTCGCCTACCACCCTTGCGTGTAGTTACGATCAACGTAACCTCGTTGTTGAAGAACGTGCTCCTCCTTTGCGGCATTGTGGCGGACATCATCTGCTTGCAGGAGACGAAGCTGACGAGCACCGGGCAGAAGAAAATCCGGATGGCCCTGAAGGAGTGTGCTGCTCTCGACGTCTGGCAGCCTTTCTTTGGTTCCTGTTGCGAAGGGCGTAAATGTGGCAACGACGTTCCATCCCAGATAACCGGGGGGAGCGCCGGTGTAGCAATCCTTGTGAGGAAAGGCCTGCCGGCATGCGTGGTTAGCCCGTTCGATGTCGTTGAAGAGCGGGCCTACGAGGCAGCTCGCTTCCTCCACGTACGTGTCGCGACCGGAAGCGGCAAGGGTGCGCTCCATGTGGTTTCGTTGTACGGACATTGCGGCCACTCGGCTCGGATTGAACGTGAGAAGCTGGTCGAGGGGGTTCTCTGGGGCATGCGCCGGCGCCTGGGCGCGGTACCGATTGTAGTTGCAGGTGACCTGAACACAGACCCTCTGAACTCTCCTGCCCTACGCTTCGCACTGCGAAACGGGTGGACTGACTGTGCCGAGCTTCACGCGAAGTCCCTGAACAGGCCTCCGGAGCACACCTGCTACCACGGGGAGCCGTCACGCATTGACCTTGTGCTTACCAACGAAATCGCCTCTTCCGCTCTTGGAAACGTAGAAACCTTCGAGGCCGGGTTCCCGACGCATAAGGCGATTCGAGCTGTCTTCCACCTCACCGCTTTCCAGCAACTTAACGCGGTGTTCCGCTTCCCCCGCGCCATCCCTGGGTCCGGTCTGACTGACCGAACCGACACCGCAGCCCTCAAAGCTGTAGTCGCGAAATACCGACTCGCCGACCCGTGCCCCCGCGGACTAGAAGGCAGCCAGAGGGTGGATTTTCTCTGGCTGCGTATCTCGCGGGCGGCGGAGGATTATCTGCTCCAGAAGTCCAAGATTGAGGGTAACCTGGCGGCCTACCGCGGGCGAGGAGAGCGGCGGAGGCTGAGCACCCAGCGCGTGTCCGCGAGGCCGTCCCCGGAAGGTGCGGGGGCCGACACCGCACCTCTGAAGAGAGCCAGGTGTCTTCTCGGGCGCATGCGGGAGTACTCGGCCGCACGAGCCAAATGGGAAGATATGTCCAGCGCCCCGTGCCCGTTGTCGCTCCTGCTCAAAGGGCAGTGGGACAAAATACGGTCGTTTCAAAGCTTCATCCTCCAGCGTACGGACGGGAAATGTGCTTTGCCACTGGTACCGCCATCGGCGAAGGCCGCGCGGGGCCTATCACACACTATCTCGGACGTGTGCCAGAGCCTGGCCCAGACTACGTTAAATTCGAGGTACCTGGAAATCGCAAGGTGTCAGCGCGAGCTCCGTAACCCTCTGGGTAAAGAGTCGTTTGCTTGGGTGAAGAAGGAGGCGCCGCCGACATTCTATTTTACGAACGGTCGCGACGGGCGACTCACGGCGAACTTGGTGGAAGTTGATGCGACGGTAAGGAGGAAGTGGGACCCCGTGCTACGCATGTATGCCGGGAAGAAGGAACCCGAGTTCGCCCCCTTCCTGCGAGAATATGGTGACTTTATTGCGCAACACCCGTGCCAACTGGGCCCGATCACGGCCGACCGCCTACGGTCGGTAGCGAGGAAGAAAGGTGTGCAATCGTCATGCGGCGTGGACGGCTGGCGCATGCGAGAAGTTGCGGCCCTGCCGGACACAATCCTAGAAGGGTTTGCTGCAGTACTGAACGAAGTCGAGGAGACGGGCCTATGGCCCGACGGGGTTCTTGACGCGCTAGTCACCCTGATTCCCAAGGGAGAGGGAGATGACCCCCTGAAGCTGCGGCCCATCACCGTCTCCAGCGTCGTTTATCGTCTTTGGGCTAGTGTGCGTCTGCAGGAGGTTCTTGTCTGGCAAGAGCAGTGGATACACGAGTCCCAACATGGCTTCCGGAAAGGCCACTCCTGCGACGACGTCATCATGGACATCGCGCTGTCGATAGAGGAATCCCTTATCAACGGAACGCCGCTACATGGGATCGCGCTCGACTTTGCGAAATGTTTTGACCGCGTTCCGCAAGGTTTGGTACTCGACCTAGTTGAGGCTCTGGGGCTGCATGAGCGTGTGCTGGCGCCTCTGCGCCACGTCTATAAGTACCTCAGACGTCGTTTCAGGTACCCTCTGGGAGTGGGCGATGAATTCAAGGTCACGAACGGCATCCTCCAAGGCTGCCCTATCTCCGTGGTCCTGATCAACGCCCTTCTGTCCGTGCTCTCGAAAGCCCTGGTCAGCCGGGCACGAGTGAGTCCGAAGTCCTTTGCTGATGACTTGTACCTTCTCTCGCGACTCGCGAAGCTGCTCCAGGAAGGAATAGATGTCACCGCGATATTTGGGAATCTGACCGGCCTCGCTCTCAACGAAGGCAAGTGTGCCGCCTTCTCGACGTCGAAAAAAGGCCCCCGTCTCGAGGTTGGAGGCAAGGCGATGAAATCGGTGAAGACCGTTAAGGTTCTGGGCGTTCCCCTGGGCACAGAAGGGCCTGTGGACAACGGTAGGTCTGACGCGACCGTGGAAGCCGCAGCCAGGCTAGAAGCGTCGCCACTGAAGCCGCGCACCAAGTTCCGCGTCATGCAGACGATCGCGGCATCCGCCCACTACGGCGCGGCCTACTGCGCCAACTCGGCCGGGGGCTTTGCGAACAACTCCGTTCTTCGCACGGCTCTCTCCGCCTGCTTGATTCCTCGCTCAAATCGGGCGAAGAGCCCCCTCGCGACACTTACCCTCGTTGCGAAGGCGCACTTGTGCGATCCGGCATGCGCCTCCGGGTACAGCTCACTCCGCACCGCCGCGAAGCAATACCAGAAGGAGAGATTTCGGCTGCGAATGGATGCCCTCCTTGTATCCGGGGCTGACGCCTCCTTAAAGGGCCCCGTCGGGCTGATATCCAATCTCCTTCGGGAGATACGTTTCCTGCCGGCGAAGCGGCACAGTTTCGAGCTGCTATCGTTCGAAGGTGCGACCGTGCCCTTCTCCGGGAAGGAGGCACTGCACTTCGTCCGTGAGGGCCTGCGTCTTCGAGCGTGGCGCTACCTGACGACACAAAGGCAAGGCTATTCGGGTATCGAGAGGGGGGTGGATGTGCGCCTGTTGAACAGACTGTGGCAGAACCGCGCGACGGGGGACAGGCTCAGCTTTGCAATCCGCAAATGCATCGCAGGAGCGGTGTACTCTCGCGAGTGGTGCAACAGAAGATGGGGAACGGGTGACGGCGTATGCGAGTTCTGCGACGGTGGGACTCCGGGGACCCTGCTACACTATTTCTGGGAATGCCCGGGACCAGGGGGCAGGTGGGTCAATCTACACTGCCGACTCGACGTCGCAGGAGTGGCGGCACAGAATATGCCCCTATGCCTGAGCACACGGGGGATTCCCCCCATCGGAACCCCGCCGGTACTCGTGGAGAGGGTCCAGAAGCTGATCGGGACCATCTCCATCGAGATGGCGCAAGCGCAGCACAATATCGCGACGACGCGCCCCTGGGAGCTTGCCTCCGCCGCGGCAGGGAGATATGACGTTGAGCTGGCAAGGGACAGCCGTGAGCTCCTCACGAAGCAGATTGGGACGCGCTTCGCGGCGTCGCTAGTCTACTGGCTAAGGAATCTACGTTGGGTCAACACCCCCCCTCTCCCTACGACCGGCGTGGAACTCGCTTTGGATTTTGAGGCCTACACGCGATCCAAGCTGCCTGGGGAAACGTTTGCCGAAAAAGGGTTGCAGATAGGATATCTAGCACGAGCCATCAACGACCTAAGCTTTGCTGACACGGGGGCCTCAGCCTTCCCCGGGAAGTGGAGACAGGGTGTATGCTCTTTACGCTGCCTGGGTGCGCCGGCAATGCCGGGATTCTCACACCGTCCACGTTTTGCAGCTGGACGGAGGACAGAGCTGATGTTAAACGGCATAGAAGCAGTATGCTCCAAAGACAGGTGGAACGACGCCAAACCCGTGTACCCTCAGGACGTAGCTTTCGCTAATTGGAAGCTGAAGTTTCCCATCAAGGTGTTTGCCGCCGCCGTAGGCCGCGCAGTCGCGAGGAAGAAGAGGGCCCGCAGCGCTACAAGGCGGCGATCCCCCGCGAGACGAGCTCACCCGCCGGCCAGAGCGCCCGCTGCAGCACCAACTCCGGTGCTACCACTCACTGTAGCAGAGCCGCGACCTGCGGCGCGCCTCCGGAGCGACTTACGCCCGCCGTAGCAGTGCGAAGAGAAGTGAGGAGACCGGAAACTCCCCGGAGAGATGGTCCCTGCACTCTAACTCGTCTCTCTCTCTCTCTCATAATTAGATCATACCGGGAGCGCGTGTGATATGTGTCCGTTGCTCCCGAGAAGACACGGAATGGAAAGATCGGTCACGAAAACGTCAAAATACCACCTCGGATCCCAAGAAAGGTTGCCCCCATGGCCCCTCCTTTTGACCTCACTTCATCAGGCAAATTGCCATCACCCTATGAACGCACTTCAGGACTGGGATGGTACTGAAGAACAAGGGTGCTGCAAAATCTGTGGCGCGGAACCCGCTTCGTTTCCTCAGCCCGTGTCGCGTGTGCTCGAAGTGAAGGAGAGACTGGCACAAGAGGAATTTATCTGTTTGAAGTTCTCCAGGAGTGTGGTGCCACGCACACCTTCGGACGAAGTGCACACGACTACGACCCGCGGCAACAACTACGACTGCAAGGTGCAAGGTTCCAAACAACGACGGCAAAGACTACTTAGACAGGCGCCTTCAAGCTGCCCGAATTGGATGCTTGTTGTGAATGCTCCTGTCTATGCACCCCTCTGCTTCGGATGCTGCAAAGCGTGCCTTTCGGCGGAGCAGAACCCATCTGCCTCTCGATACCCTCTGAAAGTTGTAAATTCGGGCAAAGTACCGACCACGACTGCGGCGAGAACAATGACACACGCATTCTTTAACGAGGTCCCTACACTGCCAGCTGATTTTCGCCGCATGGTTTTGCAACAGCTCGTTGACATGGTACGTATGCGCCTACTACGCATGCGTATGCATAGATACGTAGTACCCAGGGATGGATACCACGACCTCGTGGTGCGATCCCAGGATAGGAGTTTGTCCTCCTCCCGGAGAGCTCATCCAACAAATATATTGCTGCAACTGCACGCAAACGCACTCGAAGTTCGACTGATATGCAGCTGTGCCGCAGGGCCTGGGCCCACAGCCCTACGTATGAAGGTGGACCTCTGGATGAATGCCACAGACTACGTGGCTTGGCAGCAGTTCCCGCCTTCGGTGCTTTTACCTCTTGGCGCGCCACGAGTCATTTGGGGAACTTGATGCTAATCCATTGGTGCCCTGCCACCCCGCATGCGACGGACACCAGAAAAATGGATAAATTCACCGCCCAGTTAAGGCGGCGAGCTGAGGTACCACGTTCTGTGGGCCTACCTCCTCTGTCGACACGGCCAGCGAGATGTTTCGTATGCCCAAACGAGAGTTTACGAGCTGGAGTTGGAGAGGAAGTAAGCAGCAACCAAAAGACTTGACATCATCCTACGAAGGGCTGGACGACAAACCAGGCAAGGTTTAGTGTGGCGCGGAAAGGCCGCGGCTGTGCAGTACCCACAGCGGCGAAAGAAATCCGGCACACTCCTGTAATGTAGCCCTCGCCGTTTCACAAACCCCGCAAGAAGCGGCTCTGAAGGCCCGCGCCGCAAGCGGCGCGGGCAGCACGGAGTGCCAGGCAACGCAAGAAGGAAGACGAGGAGATTCAGATAGCACAGCAGGACGCCCGAGCCGAGGCGGCCGACGGACCACAGAGGCGAAAGGCAAAACAGGAAAGGCAGGCGTGGTCGGTACGAGAAGCGGCAATCGCGGATAAGGCAACGAGTACAGAGCAGTCGTTGTGCAGAAGAGCAGTTAAGCGGCCCGCGTCGGGCTGGCACAAACCGGAGAAGCCCGTGCGGCAGGGAGTGGAGACGAGGTGATGCAAGACGAAGGGAAAGCGGGAAGCGACCAGCCCGGACGGACCAGCAAGACGCAAGACCAGGCGACCAAGAGAAGGAGGGCAGAGACCCGGGCTAAGTAGCTTGGAACTAGTGTGATGGACCTTTCTTCGGAGGGGCTCACGCACTCAAAGACCGACCTATACGCAAGAAGTGCGCACATATTACGACAGAAATTACGCAATACGGATTTTCGGGGCATTTGGCATACCAGTAAACGATACCAAAAAGAAACACCGGAAACTTGAAAGCCCCTGCATCCTCAAGCAAACTTTCGAACATGACCTGCCAGGAATTAAAGAATCCACCCGTTCGTCTGAGAAAAAATGGCCGCCACTCAAGAAGCCGGATACCACGGGTTGAAGAAGGGAGAGAACCCCAACCAGTGGAGCAACAAGCAGGCCGACATCGACGATGACCACGTGTACATCGACAACCACCCAGTGATGGAGGGTTGGGAGCTGCCGTACCAGAAGGAGATCGCCGCTGTTGCCACGCGCAAGGGAGGCAAGGTGCTCGAAGTGGGGTTCGGCATGGCGTTGTCGGCGACCGCCATCCAAACCCACGACATCGAAGAACACGTCATCATCGAGGCCAACGAAGCGGTGTTCAAAAAGTTGCAAGAGTGGGCAGCCAAGCAGCCGCACAAAGTGACACCGATGTTCGGCCTCTGGCAGGATGTTGTCAGCACGTTGAAGAACAACGACTTCGACGGAATCTACTACGACACGTACCCAAACAACGAAGAGAGCCAGCACATCCACCAGTTTGACTTCATCAAGCAGGTGCGCAGAGCGCTGAAGCCAGGGGGCATCCTCACGTACTGCAACTTGACGTCGCTCGGTGTTCTGCGCCCGCGATACGACAGCGAAGGTTCGGACGAGGCTGCGTGGGCGAAGCTGTTTGAAGAGACCCAGAAGCCGCACCTCCTCGCCTGCGGCTTCTCCGAGGACGAGATCAAGGAGTACAGCATCTTCGGCCCCCTGGCACCGCCGCGGTCGTGCGCGTACTACCAGGTATACGGGCAGTCTTTTTGATTCATCTCCCGTTTCCTTTCCTAACACGCGTTGTTCTGATGTGGTCACCGGGGATTTCTCGACCGGGAAGCGTGGGGGTTATAGGGGCGAAAGACCCATCGAACCATCTGGTAGCTGGTTCACTCCGAAGTTTCCCTCAGGATAGCTAGAACCAAAACAGGAGGTACGCCAGGTAAAGCGTATGATTGGAGGCGCTGGGGAAATCGCTTCCTCGACCTATTCTCAAACTTTAAATGATGGGTGCCTTTCGTCGTCATGCTGTTGGACTGGTTGATGAATCGTCAGTCGGGGCAGTGCGTGTAGCGCAGGACTAACACATTTCACACCTGCCAATGAACACAATTGGCGGACAAGTCTTCGTTTCACCACTCCAGCATTTAGCCTTATCAGAGGGATGCCTGCCGATTAGCGACACCAGAAGTGGCCCACTTAGAACCAGGATTCTACCCCACAGGCTTGTTTTGGTAGCCCCTCTCTCTGTCGGTCTCTACTTAGCAGCCCCCGACCTCGAAGCACTCCACCCACCACAGCACAACTCGCTCCTGATCCCCGTCATTGAAAAGAAGCTAGCCTCGTGCCCATGAAGCTACTCGGTCTAAGATCACCACCCGTACACTAGTGTCGGCACACTCGCGCCGCGCTTCCCGCAAACGACTTCTTCTGCACGCATCTGCTTTTATCGCCGATTGCCGCGAAGTTGAAGCCGGCCCAACTTGTTCAATCTTAAACGCCAACTACTACACGAAGAAAGACGTGCCTGTTTACACTTGCTTTCATGGGAGGGAGGCGTTTTGTCCACCCTTTCCAAGTTCTTTTCTTTTCGCACCCGCGGGTCCAAAGTCTTATTCTCACACACACACTCTCTCTCTCCTAATTACCCATACGACGGACAGTTCTCCGTTCTCCAGCTCTCGGAGAGCGGACGAGCAGCCCTCCGTCCCAGGAACCCCACCTCTTTGCTCTCGTTTCGTTGGATGCTTTTTCCGACGTGGGCGTCAACAGCCAGAAGGACGTTTTGAACAAAAAAAACAAACCTTTCGGCTCAGTCGGGCGCGCGTTTTTGGGAAGCCGGGTTAGCCTCTTACGGACGGACGGGGAGGGGGTTGTGCACGGCGCAGAAAGCCTTCCGGGGAAAATTCTGGGCCCGAGTTTTAGGAAGGCCTGAGGTTCAAGACTTCGAAGGAACACCTTGGCTCGACTTCTTGCCGGCCTCGGCTGGTGACTTCCTCCGCGCTTTACTTTTAAGCACGCGGCAAAGCGACACCACCCCCGCCCCCCGAAGAAACGATCCCTTCACAAACGAGAACGACACACGCGTCGCTTACCGCCCCCCACCCGCCGCCCCCCTCTCGACTCTGTTCTCTTTTTTTTTCTTCTCTCGTTCTGTTACTCTCGACCTTTTTTATTGACGATCCTTCTCGTTTCCAGCTGTTGAACACGCAACTGAAGCAGAAGCGGCACAAATAGACCCGGTTGACAGTCGCTGAACTGAAGCAGAAGCGGCACGAAAAGACCCGGTTGACAGTCGTTGAACTGAAGCAGAAGCGGCACGAAAAGACCCGGTTGACAGTCGTTGAACTGAAGCAGAAGCGGCACAAATAGACCCGGTTGACAGTCGTTGAACTGAAGCAGAAGCGGCACAAATAGACCCGGTTGACAGTCGTTGAACTGAAGCAGAAGCGGCACAAATAGACCCGGTTGACAGTCGTTGAACTGAAGCAGAAGCGGCACAAATAGACCCGGTTGACAGTCGTTGAACTGAAGCAGAAGCGGCACAAATAGACCCGGTTGACAGTCGTTGAACTGAAGCAGAAGCGGCACAAATAGACCCGGTTGACAGTCGTTGAACTGAAGCAGAAGCGGCACAAATAGACCCGGTTGACAGTCGTTGAACTGAAGCAGAAGCGGCACAAATAGACCCGGTTGACAGTCGTTGAACTGAAGCAGAAGCGGCACAAATAGACCCGGTTGACAGTCGTTGAACTGAAGCAGAAGCGGCACAAATAGACCCGGTTGACAGTCGTTGAACTGAAGCAGAAGCGGCACAAATAGACCCGGTTGACAGTCGTTGAACTGAAGCAGAAGCGGCACAAATAGACCCGGTTGACAGTCGTTGAACTGAAGCAGAAGCGGCACAAATAGACCCGGTTGACAGTCGTTGAACTGAAGCAGAAGCGGCACAAATAGACCCGGTTGACAGTCGTTGAACTGAAGCAGAAGCGGCACAAATAGACCCGGTTGACAGTCGTTGAACTGAAGCAGAAGCGGCGCAAATAGACCCGGTTAACAGTCTTTGAACGCAACATTGCGGGTTTGGAGTCACCTTTGTCTGCCAGCGGTCAGGGAAAGCGTGGGGTTTGACCGCAACATGCAACATTGCGGGTTTATCGAAGGCCTTCATCTGTCACCTTCCGACCGCAGTCTGAGAAAGTGGCCGGTTCTTGACAGTCCATGAACGCAACATTGCAGGGTTTTGGGTGCGTCACTTTTGTCTGCCAGCGGTCAGAGAATGCGTGGGGTTTGACCGCAACATGCTTGACGTCGGCGGTGCTCGTCATCGCCACCTCGCTCTCGCTTGCCCGCGACCTCGACGGCGCAGCCGTCGCGTCGTGGGCGGATCTCCCGGTTCCCGCGCTGCTGCTTCCCAGCGTCGGGCTGTTCCTGGCGCCCGTCTACCCCGCGTTGATATCAGTCGTCCTGTCTGCCCTGCCGAAGGAAAAGCAGCGGTCAGAGAAAGCGTGGGGTTTGACCGCAACCTTGTGGGTGTATCGAAGGCCTTCATCTGTCACCTTCCCACCGCAGTCTGAGAAAGTGGCCGGTCCTTGACAGTCCATGAAGCAACATTGCGGGGGTTTTGGGTGCGTCACGTTTGTCTGCCAGCGGGTTTGACCGCAACATGCAACGTTGCGGGTTTATCGAAGGCCTTCGTCTGTCACCTTCCCACCGCAATCTGAGAAAGTGGCTGGTTCTTGATAGTCATTGCACGCAACATTGCGGGCTTTGCAGTCAGAGAACGCGGCCAAGTTTTTGATCGCAGGCTTCGCAGTCGTTACACACACCATTGCAGCTTTTTGGGATGAGCTGTCTCTGTCGGCCAGCTTCCGACACGTTTGGGCGTAAACCACTGGAAAATCGACCGGGCGAAAAATTCGCAGCCTTTTGTCTCGTGCGCACGCCGATTCCCCACCAGAATGGTTTGGAAAATTTCTTTTCTCCAAGGAGCAGTGGGTCAACCACGGAGCTTGAGAGGGCAGTGGTCAACCAAGGAAGTCCTTCCGTATATCAATGCCAAGGAAGTCCTTCCGCGTATCAGTGCCAGTGGTCAATGGTCAACCAAGGAAGTCCTTCAGTGCCAGTGGTAACCAAGGAAGTCCTTCCGCGTATCAGTGCCCAGTGATCAACCAAGGAAGGCCTTCCGCGTATCAGTGCCAGTGGTCATCCAAGGAAGTCCTTTCGTGTACCAGTGCCAGTGGTCAACCAAGGAAGTCCTTCCGCGTATCAGTGCCAGTGGTCATCCAAGGAAGTCCTTTCGTGTACCAGTGCCAGTGGTCAATGGTCAACCAAGGAAGTCCTTCCGTGCCAGTGGTAACCAAGGAAGTCCTTCCGCGTATCAGTGCCCAGTGGTCAACCAAGGAAGTCCTTCCGTATATCAATGCCAAGGAAGTCCATCCGCGGATCAGTGCCAGGGGTCAATTACGGAAGTCCTTCCGTGTATTAATGCCATCGTCCCCGTCATCCAGGTAATCCACCCTACCCGCTCTTTTTTTGAGTCTGAGAAGATGGCCGCCACTCAAGAAGCCGGATACCACGGGTTGAAGAAGGGAGAGAACCCCAACCAGTGGAGCAACAAGCAGGCCGACATCGACGATGACCACGTGTACATCGACAACCACCCAGTGATGGAGGGTTGGGAGCTGCCGTACCAGAAGGAGATCGCCGCTGTTGCCACGCGCAAGGGAGGCAAGGTGCTCGAAGTGGGGTTCGGCATGGCGTTGTCGGCGACCGCCATCCAAACCCACGACATCGAAGAACACGTCATCATCGAGGCCAACGAAGCGGTGTTCAAAAAGTTGCAAGAGTGGGCAGCCAAGCAGCCGCACAAAGTGACACCGATGTTCGGCCTCTGGCAGGATGTTGTCAGCACGTTGAAGGACAACGACTTCGACGGAATCTACTACGACACGTACCCAAACAACGAAGAGAGCCAGCACATCCACCAGTTTGACTTCATCAAGCAGGTGCGCAGAGCGCTGAAGCCAGGGGGCATCCTCACGTACTGCAACTTGACGTCGCTCGGTGTTCTGCGCCCGCGATACGACAGCGAAGGTTCGGACGAGGCTGCGTGGGCGAAGCTGTTTGAAGAGACCCAGAAGCCGCACCTCCTCGCCTGCGGCTTCTCCGAGGACGAGATCAAGGAGTACAGCATCTTCGGCCCCCTGGCACCGCCGCGGTCGTGCGCGTACTACCAGGTATACGGGCAGTCTTTTCTCAAAAGGCAAAGGGGCGGGTTGAAACATAGCACCCGTGTTATGACTCGATTCGTCGAATACTAAAATAATGCCGGGGCAAAGCGCGTGTACGGTGTGACCCGAAAAGCGGGTGTGTCGCACCCACAAGGACATGTGTGTAGAACTCAACAGGCGTGTGAGAATGCACCCAAAGCGCGTGTTGCGCCCCAAACGCTTGTCGGCGTGACCCGAAACGCGGGCGTGCTGCACCAAACACGCGTGTGAGAACTCAAAAAAAAAAACATGCAACACAGCAGTCATACTGTCTGTTTGCGCGCGAGTCCGCTATCAGGAGCCCAGCGGAAAAGCAACAGAATGGGCCACTTGGCTAATGCACGAGATCAAGTCTAGCTCGAAGATACGATAACACGGAACATTTTCTTTTGGGAACCCCACCGATCACCACAAGCACGCACTAAGCTGAACTTCACAAGCATCCAAAAGGTCGAAAGACACCAATCTGTACGTCCATTCGGATCGTCGGAAACACAAAACGCAAAGCGCGTGCTTCACCCCCAAAACGCACGCGAGGACACGCGAAAAGCGAGCGTGTTGCGCGACTCTTAGGGAAACAACAACCAACCGAACCTCGCAGCACGAATCGCTTCTGATCCCCGTTTTGGAGAAGAAGATCCGGCCGTGCCCGTAGAATAAGGAGAAAGCGGAGACCGCCACGACCAGAATACCCTCCTCTTGGTTAGAATTTGAATTCGGCGTGCTCATTTCGTTGCGGAACGAACAGAGCAAACCTACGCACTATTCCCTCGCCCCATCCGGGCGGTTAGACCTGTTCCGGGAACCTGTTTGCCCGGCACCCGAAGAAGAAGAAGAAGAAGAAAAGAAAAAGGCCGCTCCTGGTCCAGGAACGTGACGGTCAACCACAGCTTGCAAAGCTTGAGTCGGAGGCAGCACAGTCCTGTGACTGACCGTCTCGACGAGCTTGTGTTCAGCGCGAGCGCCAAGTCCCAAGGGGCGCCAAGCCTTGATGCTTTGGTTTGGGAAATCGGTAGCCACTTGACCCGTAGGCCCGTGGCTCTGCAGTACCGCCGAAGACGTCCCGTGTAGCAGGCTTTCCCTGGTCCCCGAAAAAGAGAGAAAAAAAGGCTCGAAAACCCACACCCAATCTGCGCGCCTCCCGTACGGGATCGTCGGAAACACAACACCTAATTAATTACACACTGCTTCTTCGCTCCTCCGTTTGGTTCTAAAAAAAAAAACCCCTCTTCCTCCATCCTCCCACCCTCTCCCCAAAACCTTTTTTTTTTTTTTTGGCATTTCAGGGTTTTTTCTAGGATTTCAAATTTTCGAGCTGGAGTGGGGAAACTTTTCGACGCGTTTTCAGAGCCGAATTGCCAAGCAATCCACGCAAATTGCGCTTTGTGGTGCTGGCTGCGGGCTTTTCCCCCAAGGCAGCTTAGTTCGACGTTCTCCTGGTGCCTATTAGGCCGGTTAGTTCGTTGTCTTCACATGAGTTCAGTTGCCACAGCAGGAAGGGAGTGAACGAGGGTTGTGTCACAAAAAAACGGGTGCTGCATTTAGGAATGATAGTCGTGGAACAACCTGGGACAGATCCCACTATGCAGAATTGGCCTTCGCCTGCACAAAGTTTAGGCGACGGCTCGGGACCATCTCGACAAAACGGTCAACAACCTTCTCCAAAAAGACCATCGAAAGCTCTGGTGGACCCTCGATACGGATGCGCAGGATCATATCCAAATGTCCGCTCGTGAGCCGGTTCCTTAAAAGATCCAGGGTGTCTTTGAGAACACTGAATGATCGCTCAACAGCACTCGTCCCTGAGGGATAAGTGGCGACCAACCGCATGGCGGAGACTGCACGTGGAGACTGCACGTTCTGCCGCCTTGTCATCCCGGTTCCTGGTACCTATTACGAAGCCGTTGAGAACCTCCTCCAGTGTCATCTCGTTTTCGTCGGCGCCGCACAGGGGCTCGTTCTGTACTCTCTCAGGTGGGTCTCGTCGTTGGTTGTCAACACGTGCTGCATTTCCTGCCTGTCTCGTCTTTTTTTCTACCCCTTTTTTCGCACTTCTGGAGCGATTGCGTTGCGATGTGGGGTCGCAGCTTTTCTGGCGATGCTGCAATGAACAGAAAAAAACCCACTCCAGCCCACTCAGATTTTCGCCAAGAATCTGGAGTGGGGAAAATCCCCACTCCAGCCCACCCCAGAAAAAACCCTGCATTTGCTAGTTTACAAACGCAGCCCCGTTACCCCATCCGGCACTCTTTTTGCATGCATATTCACCTCCATCGTTGAATGGTGATTGCCCGTCGGTTTGTGCGAAGGCCATGCAGTCCGGAAGTTCTCTTTTTGAAGACAAAAACACCCCGATTTGCCGAAGGCCGCTCGAAGGCTTATACTCCTCCGGAGTCTTCTCGCGAGCTATCTTCCGCTCCGAAAAAAGCAATCGTCTCGAGCTCCGTTTCTCTCTCTCTCTCTCTCTCTCACTCTCTTCTGTCTTTTTCGTGCAGCGTTGAACCCAATTCTTTGGTCAGGCGGCAGTTCGTAGCACACAGCGATTGTACGCCTATGCTACCAGAAAGCATGCAAAACCGTGTCTGTGGAATCAGCTGAAAACTCACGCACATGCACCTGCTACATAGGGGGGGGTCGAACAATAACACCTGTGTTATTATTCGATTCGTCGAGTACTAAAGTCCCGGCCCCCAACGCACCGTCCATAAAAATGGCCAAGACCCCTTTCACTCTGAAAAACACACGCACGGGCGTTTGCGGTCGCACGAGTGCAAGCCGTCGTGCGTTTTGTACTCCATCGGACAGGTACTGTTGGGCAAGCGGAGTGGGCCGGGTGTACCAGGGCGAGAGAGGGCAAACTACAGGTAGCCGAACAGTAGCAGGATCAAGTAGTGGTAGTGTTTTTAGACAACCAGACGTGTGTCAAACAACTGTTATTATTCGACCCCCCGCTTTACTACCACAGCCAAGATAGGAAAATGACGATCTGACGATCATTACCGGCAGCACAAATGCCACTGGTCCACCTTGTATCAGGTGCAGGCGGCTTGAGAAGCGTCATAAAGTGCTCAGTCACGCTATCAGCGACGTGAAGGAGGCCGTTACGGCAAGGCAACGTCACCGCTGAGGCGGAAGAAGGCGTAGCGCTCGAGGTGAGCCGCAAACGCCAAAGATTCGTCCACCCTACGTGTGAAAAGGTGTCCGTCCATTTCCCTTCCAACGTATGCTTCTTCCAGCTTCCAGTCCGAGGTGCAATCCCTGCACATCGGACCCGCCACGTCCCACGTGATGCCACGGTTCCAAAATAGCCCGCACATTTCGTCCGTCCACCTTTCCCATCCCGTCGCAGGTGCATCAGATAGGCTGTGGGCAGAATCCCTACGTGGCATGCGGAGAAGATTGCTGGACCTTTTGGGGGGACGGCGACGGAATCTCCAGAGGAATCTCCCTTGATCTTTGGCCGCACCTTACCAAACCCGCCTCTTTCTTTCTCCACGTTCGGATGATTCCCTGAGATGTTCGCTTCGGCTTGAGCACTCGGGATGATGACACAGGAGAGGGATCGGGGCGTGGTTGTATGTGGCGGTATGTGATACCACGTAGCATCAGCACGTGCGTGGATGGATACCTCACCGCTGGTGGATATGCTATCCTGCGTCCTGTGGATGCATGGTATCGTGGTAGTATACACACATACGTAGTATGGTGGTATGTATGTAGGCCCGGGGAGGGAGGCTGTTTCCAGAGATCAGGGTCGGGGGACAAGCTTTGAGATTTCGTCGCGAGGTGACCCCTCGCTCGCTAAAATGCCCCCACTCAGGCCCTCACACCCTCGCCATTTTTTTTTCGCGTCAAAGTTCCTGTTCTGGACATCGCAGACTAATGGGTTTTGGGGGATACCGATACGCATACCAATGCACGAAGGCCCTTTCTTTCGACGATCGGACTGGAAATCATTTTCTGCCAGGGGGGGGTAGGCCCGTTAGGGGGACGGGACGAAACATGGGCTGCTGCTTCTCGACGGGCGCCGAAGGCGAGGGCGGCATGGGCCTGCTGCTGCCCCGGAGCGAAACGCAAGGCGTCAGCATCACGACGCCGGTCGAGCTGGAAGTGCCGATCAAGTTCGCCCCCTGCCGCGTCCGCATCAAGCTGAGGGCAGACGACGCTCGGCGCACCGTCGAAGTCTCGTGGCTTGACGCCGAGGAGAAGGAGCGGTTCGACAGCAAGTTCATCAGCTTCGGCAGCCGCTACACGCCGAAGAACCAGCTTTCCGACAAAAGCTGGAAGACCGCGCAGCCGTACGACGTGTCGCAAACCGTGCCCAAGGCTGGGTCCTACTACCTCGTTGTCCGTTCTTCGTCGGTTGTCGCTGACAAGCACGTCAAAGTCAGAGGACAGATAGTGAAAGAAGAAGTCAAAGAGCAGCATCTCGGGCGATAATGGGTCTTCCGTTTCCCGAGAGCAGAGCCAGAGTTCACTTGGTTAACTGTCGAAGTCTCGTGGCTGGACGCCGAAGACAAGGGATCGGTTCGACAGCAAGTTCATCTGCTTCGGCAGCCGCTACATGCCGAAGAACCAGCCTTTTCCCAAAAGCTAGAAGACCGCGCAGCCGTGTGTCGCAAGCCGTGCCCAAGGCCACACCCTAGCTCAGAGCCGCAGTTCACTTGGTTGACTGTCGAAGTCTCGTGGCTCGACGCCGAATACTTGGATCGGTTCGACAGCAAGTTCATCAGCTTCGGCAGCTGCTGCACGCAGAAGAACCAGTTCTTTCCGACGAAAGCTGGAAGACCGCGCAGCCGTACGACGTGTCGCAAACCGTGCCCAAGGCTGGGTCGTTGTCCGTTCTTCGTCGGTTGTCGCTGACAAGCACGTCAAAGTCAGAGGACAGATAGTCGAAGAAGAAGTCAAAGAGCAGCATCTCGTGCGAGAATGGGTCTTCCGTTTCCCGAGAGCAGAGCCAGAGTTCACTTGGTTAACTGTCGAAGTCTCGTGGCTGGACGCCGAAGAGAAGGGATCGGTTCGACAGCAAGTTCATCTGCTTCGGCAGCCGCTACATGCCGAAGAACCAGCCTTTTCCCAAAAGCTAGAAGACCGCGCAGCCGTACGACGTGTCGCGAGCCGTGCCCAAGGCCACACCCTCCGCAGTTCACTTGGTTGACTGTCGAAGTCTCGTGGCTCGACGCCGAATACTTGGATCGGTTCGACAGCAAGTTCATCAGCTTCGGCAGCTGCTGCACGCAGAAGAACCAGTTCTTTCCGACAGAAGCTGGAAGACGGCGCAGCCGTACGACGTGTCGCAAACCGTGCCCAAGGCTGGGTCCGACTACCTCGTTGTCCGTTCTTCGTCGGTTGTCGCTGACAAGCACGTCAAAGTCAGAGGACAGATATTCAAAGAAGAAGTCAAAGAGCAGCACCTCGGGCGATGATGGGCCTCCCGTCTCCCTACACCATTATCGCTGCAGTTCACTTGGTTAACTGTCGAAGTCTCGTGGCTGGACGCCGAATACTTGGATCGGTTCGACATCAAGTTCATCAGCTTCGGCAGCCGCTACGCGCCGAAGAACCAGCTTTTGCCGACGGAAGCTGGTAGACGGCCTAACAAAAACTAACTAAAACCGTGCGACGTGTCGCAAATTGCGCCCAAGGCTGGGTCCTACTACCTCGTCGTCCGTTCTTCATTGGTTGTCGTCGACAAGCACGTCGAAGTCCGAGGACAGATAATCAAAGAAGAAGTCAAAGAGCGGCACCTAGCATCTCCGGCGACAATGTGTCTACCACCTCGCTGACCGTTCTTCGTCTACCGTTGCTGCCAAGCACGTCAACGTCAAACGACGAACAGTTAATCAAAGAAAAAGTCATTTCGGGACGAGAACGTGTCTTCCGTCCTCACATCCTCGGTTCACCGGTTGAGCCGTCGATCGTGTTTTAGCAGTGGCGCAGCGCAGGCTGCCCGCCCCCCAGGCACAGGGAGTAAGATACCGTGTGCGAGAGTTCACAGCTTTCGAGGAAGTCCGGAGTAAACGACATATTCGGTGGGACCACCCCGGTGCTTGTTTTTTTTGTATAAGCACCTGCTTTGTAGGAAATGCTTGAGGAGACTGCCAGTTGCGATAGATCAAAGGAGGTAAATGTGCTGTAGCCCTAACTCTAAAAAAGACCCACTTTGTAGTTGTATTGTTTTCTCCCCCTCTAGCCTCCTTCGAAATGAGCACAAGGCAGTCCCTCGAGTATTTTTGGTATAAGCACCTGCTTTCTAGGAAATACTTGAGGAGGCTGCCAGCTGCAAAAGATCAAAGGAGGTAAATGTGATGTAACCCACACGAAACACAGGTTTAGTGGCGGGCGTAAGCGTTCGACAAAAAAGACCCACTTTGTAGTTGTCTTGTTTCTCCCCCTCTAGCCTCCTTCGAAGTAAAAAGCACAAGGCAGCACCTCGAGTATTTCTTATGGTAACAAACGCGTTTGTCAATGCTAAAAAGAGACGGTTCGCAGCGTATCGCGGCAAACCTATCAAATAGGAACTCCACACGTGCACACTAAGGACGCGTCTCTTTTTCCGACGGAGGCTAGAAGAAATAATCCAACCACGAATGATGTTATCCTACCGAAGTCCTACATTGCCATTTGGTGTGTCGCAACCGTTTACCCGTTTATGAGGAAAACCCCACCGAAGAAATTGTGACACTTGCAAAACTCCGACAGAAGTCTTACATTTGCGATTTCGGATACCACCGGTCCTTTTGTCGAACGCTTCCGCCTGCAATACACCCGGATTTACCTGTGGATTGCAGCACATTTTGCAACTGCGGGCCTCCTCAAGTAGCTTTTACATAGCAGGGCTTATTCAAGAAAGAGAAAAATCACAAGTCAAACGGAAACTGCCAAAAACCGACCGCTTACTACAAGAAAACGTCTAGAAAATGACGCACCTCTGTGACTGGCGATACCTCAACATTTTTTGGCAGTTTCGTGCCGGATTTCCGCAACCCTTTGTAGAAGAGCTCTGCCTCAGGGGGCTTCACATACCCGGTTTCAGAAAGAAAGTTTATAGAATTCGATTTCAAGTGGCCCCTGCAGTACTGTACCTGTACAGTTTCGTGGCGCGTCACGGTGTGTCACTGCTATTCGAAGCTTGTCCCTCACCATCTCCGTAGTTTGATAGACGTGCACACCGCCACCGCAAGCCTATTTCTCACCACCCCCTCCGTTCCCTTGTTTGCGTGCGCTTCCAGGCAACTCAGACACCCACAGGCACCACAGAGCCCACAACCGGGGTTTTGGCTGAAACCGGCTGGTCAGACGAAGTGCTAAAATCCCCTGCTCTGCCTGGTCTATACAAAAAAAAGAAGCAAACCGAAAAAGTTTCAAGCGAACTTTCACTCTGAAACAGAACAACGTTTGAAGGAAAAGAAAAAAGGTCTCTCCCCCCCGTGACGGATTCGCCTGTGCTCTAGTAGCACGGGTGGTCCTGGCTGTGACGAGCTACGAACAGCCGCCTGACAAACCAGACTCACACCGCTGTCCTGTCTGCAGACACTCAGGTTCCGCGCTGATGATGGTCCGCCTTATGTGTCCGTGGCTTAAAGGACCGAAACACGGCGCAGACGGGACCAGTGCGGTGTTGAGCACATACCCATTCCAAGCACGTTCTTGCAATCCCCATGTCCACTGTGCTCTGCGGAGTTTACTTCGCAGATTGCCACCGTAAAAAGAAGACAAGTCAGTGCTGCCTAGCGAGTCGCAGTCACAATCAGGGCGAGTGCCCTGAGTTTTTTAACTGATTGCTCAGACACGGGTGTAGGGGCCTTCTCCCTGTGACGCGCTGATGATGGTCCGCCTTATGTGTCCGTGG
Organism: Diplonema papillatum; assembly: GCA_030068145.1. Taxonomy (NCBI): domain Eukaryota; phylum Euglenozoa; class Diplonemea; order Diplonemida; family Diplonemidae; genus Diplonema; species Diplonema papillatum. The sequence goes on from JAPJBO010000098.1 coordinate 60,489, forward strand.
CTGAAAGGACCGAAACACGGCGCAGACGGGACCAGTGCGGTGTTGAGCACATACCCATTCCAAGCGTGCACGTTCTTGCAATCCCCCCCCCCTCTCAAAAAAGCTACTTCGCACAATGCCGGAGACGGGGGCCCGCCCGCGGGTGCCGCTGACCACCGGCTGGTTTCCCTTCAGATGGGGTTCCCTCAACATGCTTCTTTTTGGCCCCGCTTCTTTCAGTACTAACAATCTAGCGGGTTGCCCTTCCATGTATTGCGCAGGCTAAAAAGACGTAGGCAGCGTGTTTTGGTGGTTGATCAGAATTCCTTACTTGAAAATGACGGACCACGCCGAGCTCTGTCGACGGCGAGCGAGCGCCGTTCGGGACGCCGCAGTCATGCTTCGCAGCAAGCAGACAAGATGTTTACACCCGCATCTACTACACGCGTTTGGACATTCATCTTCAGACTCCACAGTGAAGCGAAGTACCCGGATTTTCAAGCGAACCTACCGGATCTTTTCTTCCTCAAAATGCACTAAAACTCAGGCGGTCGGAGGAGGGGGGAAAGCCCAAAGAACAGGGGATTATACGGGCTTAGTTTAGCGGTCTGAGAGACCGGAACTCAAATTCTTCCGGTCTGGGGAAAAAAAAAAAAAAAAACCACATAGCGTTCGGGTTGGGGCTTACCGGGTGGGAGCGGTAACGGGAGGGCCAGTATGCCACCAAAGAAGCTACAGCGTGTGGATCCAAAGAAGGAGGGGATTTCCCGGGACATCGCAAGCATGTTCGGGCTCGCATCTCGGCAAACAGGACGGCAGACCAACGTCCCGAAAGAGGGGACAAACACGGAGTACGAGCGGTGGACAAAGGAGTCGTACTCAGAAGTTGAGAAGGCCAACTCCCTGCACGACTTTCTGCACGAAAATCACCCGACCTACTTCCTTTGCGATGTCGTGATAAACCGCGCAACTGAAGGTTTAGCAGGCTTTACCCGCGTGACACCCCAGACAGTCCAGGCCTATCATGCCGAAGTGGCCACGCCCTACGTTAACGGGCTAATCTCTGACCTTCGTTCGGGTTTGAAGAGCAACCTGGGTGTCATGGAGGGATTCAGCCTTTTTGACCTGAGTGGGCCTGTGGCTGGAAACCAACCTGAGGCGGTCAGACTTGTTGATATTCTTGTCGCCCATTACGGCGAGGAAAAGGTCCGACCAACCCAGGAAGGCAGATCCGCACGTTCTCCTCCCTTTCTCAATGCCCGCTTCATTGCAGATTTCAGGAATGAGGTTTTTCCCCGAGCCGACGACGAGCACAGATCTGTTCTCGAGGAGCTCAAAACCTTTCGACACCTCTCGGAACGGCATCGGTTGAAAGACTGTTCAGTTTGATCAAGCTGATCAAAACGAGGCAAAGGTGGCATACAGCATGCAGTTGCAGCAAAAAAAAAAAAAAACACGCCCAGACCGGAACTCAGGATTTTTTTGAAGCCCCGTATAAACCCCTGGCAAAGAAGGACTAAAAAAAAAAAACACAAAGAGAAAATATACGACCTGCTAGAAATACAAATTAAAGTGAACTTGCACTCTGAAACCGCCTGGGATCCGGAACCGATGATCTTCACCAACGACGAAGTGGCGGCAGCGGACCACGAGATGTTTCTCATCGCGACGCCGAGCTCTGTCGACGGCGAGCTGAAGACCCGGCCGCAGACGCCGGTGGAGCTGCTGCGGCGCACCCCGTTCGGGACGCCGCAGTCCGCGCGCACTCCGCCTTCCGGCGTCGAAACCAAGCCGGGCTTGGCTTCGACTACTACTGCGCGCGTTTGCACATTTTCTCCACACTTCATACCCCCGGATTCTCAAGCGAACTTTAACTCCAAAAATCACCAATGCACTAAAACCCAGGCGGTCGGAGGAGGGGGGAAAGCCCAAAGAAGAACTAAAAAAAAAAAAAAAACGAAAAGAAGAAGAAAACTCCACAAAGTCATAGCCACGAGGCGACCGATTGGCAAAAAACTGCCGTCATTAAAAAAAAAAAAAAAAAAAAAAAAAACACAAAGAGAAAATCCCCTTCCCCCTCGCCTCACAAGTCAAACGGAGACTTCAAAAAACCGACCGCTTACTACAAGAAACAGTCTAGAAAATATACGACCAATAACAACTGCTAGAAATACAAATTAAAGTGAAACCGCCTGGGATCCGGAACCGATGATCTTCACCAACGACGAAGTGGCGGCAGCGGACCACGAGATGTTTCTCATCGCGACGCCGAGCTCTGTCGACGGCGAGCTGAAGACCCGGCCGCAGACGCCGGTGGAGCTGCTGCGGAGCACCCCGTTCGGGACGCCGCAGTCCGCGCGCACTCCGCCTTCCGGCGTCGAAACCAAGCCGGGCTTGGCTGGGTGCGACCCCGCCAGCCGGCACACCTTAACTCCGCAGGCCCTGCCGCACACACCGACCACCCCCGTCGGACAGGGCATCGAACTGACCGCGTTCGGCACCGAAACGCCGGCCAAGAACACCGAAACCCCGCACCGCTGCCTGTTTTCAACGGACGCGGGCCTCGCGCTGCGGCAGCCGTCGGACACGCCGGACGGCAGCGCCTCTTCGGACAGCTACGGGGGCCTCGACGACCTCTTCAACAAGGACACGCGCTACGCCGACGACTTCATAGACATTGGTACCCTCGGTGTGCCCCCCCCCCTTCCACCACCTTCTAGTGTTTCCTTATCCCCCAAAACCAGCACCAAGAACAACGACCCCCCTTCCACCAGACTCACACCGCAGTCCTGTCTGCAGACATTCAGGTTCCGCGCTGATGATGGTCCGCCTTATGTGTCCGTGGCTTAAAGGACCGAAACACGGCGCAGACGGGACCTGTGCGGTGTTGAGCACATACCCATTCCAAACACGTTCTTGCAATCCCCATGTCCACTGTGCTCTGCGGAGTTTGCTTCGCAGATTGCCACCGTAAAAAGAAGACAAGTCAGTGCTGCCTAGCGAGTCGCAGTCACAATCAGGGCGAGTGCCCTGAGTTTTTTAACTGATTGCTCAGACACGGGTGTAGGGGCCTTCTCCCCGTGACGCGCTGATGATGGTCCGCCTTATGTGTCCGTGGCTGAAAGGACCGAAACACGGCGCAGACGGGACCAGTGCGGTGTTGAGCACATACCCATTCCAAGCACGTTCTTGCAATCCCCCCATCCAAAGGACCCACTGATGAGCTCTGACTTTGAATTGGTCTGCGTTCAAGAGCGAAACATGACACGAAGAACGAGGTGCACGCAACAACGCGGTGAAAAAAAACACAGGGGGCTAGTCCCTCAAGGTTTCATTCCCCACTTTTGGAGCCGTACGCTCCCCTTTTTTACACAACTTTCTATTTTGCATCCCTTTCCTAGACGACATCTTCCTCGAAGAAGACTTGATGTTAGCATCAACCATGCATGAGAGGCAGTGCTCTTCCTAAACATTAAACTAAGATTTCCCCCCCCCCCCCCTTCCATCAGCTCTCCTGTTTGCGCAGCATTTTGTGCGAGAAAGGGTGAAACCTCGGAGAGGAGGTCACACCAATACGTACGCAATACGGGATCAGGGTTTTATGGGCCATGGCTAGCAGCGGTGCCCGCAACCACTTCTCCAAAAATCAGGGTCGGTTGTCCCTTCGGTGGTCAGGCTTGTTCACAGGTCAATCAGGTGCACCAGACAGCATGGAGCTTGTCCAGGGCTAGTAGGCTCGCCTGTTGCCCACGGAGTGTCGCGCATATTCAGACACCTCTAAAAACCTGGGCTACCGGTGTGGGAGTTTCGTCCAAAAAAAAAAAAAAACGAATATTGTACAACAACACTCAGGCCGAGGCTGCTTCGGGACTGTTTCGAAAGCGCTGCACAAGCAAGACGGGCAGACGTACGCCGTGAAGAAAAGCCTGCGGCAGATGTCCGGCCGGACGGCGGTTGAGAACAGCCTGCAGGAAGTCTACGCGGTGGCGTCGCTGCCCCGCTGCGAGCACATCGTGAAGTACCACGACTGCTGGATCGAGGACGACGCCCTTTTCATCCGCTTCGAATACTGCGAAGGAGGCAACATCACGTCGATCTCGTCGTGGAGCTACGACTCACTCCTAGTCCTGTTCTACCAAATCTGCATCGGGCTGCAGTTCCTGCATACGCAGGACATGGTCCACCTGGACGTGAAGGCTGAAAACATCTACGTTTCCTACAAGACCGGTGAGCCCGTGTACAAGCTCGGCGACTTCGGGCTTGTCCGCAAAGTGGGCGACGAAAAGCAGCGCTGGGTCGGTGAAAACGAAGACGAAGGCGACAGCAGGTACCTCTGCCAAGCGTTCTTGAAAGGGGTATGCTGCCTTTTGCCCCCACCCCCAAAAAACGAAAGAAGAACTATTCTACGGCACCAGAAAGTCCAAAAAACCATGGTAAAGAAAGTAGAAGGAGAAAAAAGAAGTTGTCGACAACGAAAGAAAGAAAATAACAGAAAACAAGACTCTGCATTCCGCGAAGAAGACTTGATGCTAGCATCAAACACATGAGAGGCAAGTAGCGCCTGAACACGAAACTAAGATTTATCCCCCAGAAGAAATCAAGAGGACTAGTCTCCCCCCTCAAGGTTTCCTACCTTACCTTTGCGGAGTAAGCGGGGCCTTACACTCTCTGCGACCCTTTTCTGTTTTCCCTTTTCTATCTTTCACTGTCTTCGAAGAAGACTGCATGAGAGGCCTGCCCAGTGTTCGTGCTAAGGAAAAAGCGGCTGATTTCAGCCGGAAAAAGCATTCTTGAAAAACTGACCGGCTGATAATCAGCCGGCTGATTTTTGGAAGGTCTGCCGATCAGAAGGGGTTTACGACAACATGTTGCCGGTGCATCAAGCTGATTCAGCTCCATGGGTGGCATAGCCAAAGCTTACACTGTTGAAAATCGGCTGATTTTGTGCTGTTTTGTCAGGCGGCTGTTCGCAGCTCGTCACAGCCAGGACCACCCGTGCTACTAGAGCAAAGGCGAATTCGTCACGGGGAGAAGGCCCCTATTGGGGGGGGGGGGGGGCAAGGGTACCTGTAAATCCAGGGTCTCCGGGGCCCGGGCCCCGGGCCCGGGTTAGCGCTAGGGTCCAGATAGGGTCCAGGCCCACGGTAATCACGCCATCCAAGGATGGAATCTTCAATATTGCAGCTTCCACAACAAGCGGAGAGCAAGACGAGAGAAAATCAAGAAATAAACTTGATAAAATTTAATAAAAAAAGCTCACAGTCGTGCATTTACCATAGGGGCTGAGCGGGCGGAGGCTCGAAGGTGAAATGGTCAAAATGCCCTGGGAAAAATGTGGGACAAAAACTTTCCGAAATGCGGGTTTTAGGGATTCCGGCCCAAAAAAAAAAATTTTTTTTTTCAACGCCCACCTTGCCACCTGTGACCTTCGGTGGCTGAGCCGTGGCACCCTTTAGGCAGCCAGCTAGACCTGCCAGAACCTGAAAACCTCCTACAGGTTTCGTGGTTGTGTCGAAAAATACATTCCGAGGACGTTTTTGAACGCTTTTGAATCCGTTGAGCTCAAGGACAGTCTGGGGCCCTGGAATGGAATTGTAAACGAATTGCATCTCGTACCAGAGAGTTTTTCCTTTGGTAATCGTTCAGGGCCAAAAACCCTGGATAATGTTCCAGGGCCCGGGCCCCGGATTACAGGTACACGACGCACTTGTTAGCTGTTTTTTTTTGGGACATAACTAGTTATATTTCCAACAAGTGATGTAACAAGTGGTCACTTGTTATACGTATACCGTACTTGGAAAAAAGACGTACCGGAACAATTATGTACCGGAAATAAGACGTACCGGAAAAAAGATGTACCCGCGGGCCTCAGGGAAAAACTTTGTGACTTTTTCCGCTTGGTTGGGTTCTGCTGGAGTTTGTCACAGAGTGCTTGCGCAACTGCCTGCAACAGCCACATCCAGGATCAAATCAAGACGCAACGATACAACGCTGCGCTTTTCTTCGAGATTCCGCTGCTGCCCCAATCCTGCCAGCTCAGCAGATAGTGCCGGCTGAACAGGCCACGGCAGATGAAGTTGTGGCAGATGCCTCCCCATGGGTCATGGGCTGCACCGACCTCCGCACCGGTGCGCCATCAATTCCTTTGTTGGAGATATTCTCGCTGGTCCACGTAGCAGACCGTTTTCGTTGATTTTATGCTCACGTTCTGCTCCGATGAAGAGATTCGCGGAAAATGGACCCAGGAAACAAATAGTATGTGCGTGGTTTGTGGGTCTTTCCAATGTTCAGGGCAGCGGGAATGGAAACTACACCGCGGTTTGGCAAGACTTTGCACCCTAGATTCACGCCAAAAAGGTCAAAACTACCAGCGCAATTATGTTGCCACGTCGGGGCAAGTGGTGAAACCCCCGGAACTCGGGGATTGAAGATGTCACCTGACAGGCAGTGCAACAAGAAAATCCGAAATGGATTTTGATTTCCACGATCACCATTCCACATGGATCCACATCTCGAACTCTGGCGGGACGAACCACGTACATGTATTTTGGTCCCCGGGTCTATTTTCCGCAGATCTCTTCATCGGAGCTGATCTCGAGCAACATATCGTCGAAAAAGGTCTGCAACGTGGACCAGCGAGAAACACTCCAAAAAACGACAACTCAGTGCATCGAACCAGCAAACCGCACCACCGGCCCGCCGCCCACACTGCCAAAAACCCCCCAACAAAATGATGTGTGCACGAGGGAGCCATGTTCGACGGGTCACAGGCAAAACGGTTGAACCGCGTCCAGTAATAAATTCGATACTCGTCGTGTTCTCTTATGCTGATGCGGATTGCCAGAGCGCCACGGCAGCACGGCGGGTGGCCGGCGCATCTAGAGAAGTGTAAGCGAGGCCCCGAAAGTGGAAGCGGAGAGGGCGTATGAATGGTAGGGGAAAATAGCCCCTCCGGGATCTTTCAGAATTATTATGTACCGGAAATAAGACGTACCGGAAAAAAGATGTACCTGCGGGCTCTGGCGGAAAGTTTTGTGACTTTTTCTGCCCCCCCGTGTTTAAGATCGCGTTTTTCCCTGTTTAAGATCGCCCCCCAAAAAAACCGATCTTATACACGGGGGGACGATCTTAAACTCGGGGGGGGGGACAAAAAACACCCCAAATTTTTTTTTCCGCTGCGCGGGGCCCTGAACCCCGGGACCCCACCCCGCTCCCCCCCCGTGTATAAGATCGCCCTCATTTCTCAAAAAAAAACCGATCTTATACACGGGGGGGGGGAGGGCGCGATCTTAAACACGGGGGGTGGTAGGTACGTCTTTTTTTCAAAATACGGTAGAACAAGTGGTCACTTGTTATATAACAAGTGATTGCTTGTTACAACAAGTGTTTGGTTGCAATTTCATAAGGAACCTGGGGTTTTGTACCTACCTACGAGAAAAAGTCACGTGATCTGCAAGACACTAGGCTTTTGGCAAACAAACGGTTGCTGTAAGCACGCTTGGCATTTGCGCACCCGAACCGCTCATTCTGGGTTTTTCTGTGGGTCGAAGTTTCTTGTCGTGTGAAAAACCCCGAGCCGGGTACCACGGCCCAGCCAAACGAGCGTGATTTCGCGTTTTTTGACATTTTCGCCCAAGGCGGTGACCGTACTCCGGGTATTACACATCACCTCCACTGCGGCATGCCACCGAATTTACGGCCAAAAAGCTGCGGAACTGCGTATTTGCACCAAAGCCAAAAAATGAGGGTTTTCGGCCTGTCAACGAAATCAGGGGGTTTTGCCTATTTCGGGGAGCGAGATTGACTGTTACCGTTACGCCTTCCTGAAGCCCGAGACTGCCAGCAAATTACCCCCACTGGCAGCACACACCACCTGGCGGGCAGAAAAGCACTCAGGGGACCATAATATCCCACCCATCTGCTCTCTTTCGTGACTACCTCTTCGTGCTACCTCTCGTCACTGGCACCTTATCTCGCACCTCTGTCTTCGATGATGGCGAGTCCTTGCGCCGCCGCTTCGTTGCAGCGGCCGTCCTAGTGTCGTCGCCTTCTGCGGCGTTCTCGATGGCGGTGTTGGCGCCGGCATCCGCCGCTTCCGTTGTGGCGCTTTGGGCTGATGGTCGCAGCTTGCGTCTCGACTTCGGTGTCGGTTCGGGCGTCCTCCCAGTCTGTCCTTCCTTCTCAGCCTCTATCTTCGTGTTCGGGGCATAACCAAACACGGGACCGCTCTGCGCAAGGTAGGGCCGTAATAGCGTAGCCCCCTCCCCGCCATCGCCAAGGCCGGCTGCAGGGAAAGTGGTCGCCACAAAGGAAATACCCCGAAACTCCCCGAATTTCCCCGAAACTCCCCGATATTTTTGTCTGGACCAGGTGGAGCCTTGTGTCTTGCAGATCACGTGATTTTCTCTCGTAGGTAGGCGTAGGTAGGTACAAACCCCAGGTTCCTTATGAGTCGATGCCAAAAGGGGGGGGGGGTTTGGGCGGAAAAATCCCCGCATAGTTCACCAGGGTCTGACGGGTACTGAGGCCCCATACCCTTCCTAAAACATGATTCTGCGTTCAAATACGCCCTCAGAAGCCTCCGGAGAGCCTTCTATGATGTCCCAAATGCGATTTTATGGGTTTTTAGGGGGTCCCCCCGTCTGCTGGCCGTAAACCGCCATAGTAGACACATATGCAACCTGATGCTGGGTCGCTCCTCGGAGCTAAATCCCGGCCTAAACACACGTTTTCGGCGTTCTCTATCATTCTCAAGGTGCATTCGACCCTCGGACTTCATAAACTATCTCGCTTACAGGTGTTCCGGGGTGTGCAAAAACAAGGCGAATGGACCCTACAGACCGTACCACGCCCTGCCTGTCTATACAGGCTTTGGGGTCAAATTGCACCGGCTTTGGCGCCATATGCACCGTTTTGGTCTCGTTTGTGCTGCTTTGGGATCCACTAAGAACTCTGGTCTGATTTGCGGGACGCTTTGCTCGGTTTTGGCGCCCACTCTCACCGTTCAAAGTGCATCCAGTGGTGAAGACTTTGCGCCGAAGCTGGAGAGGAAGCGACCCAGTAGGCGCCACTTCACCGTGAGCGGGTCTCGGAACAGGACTCAAACTGTGGCCCAGGTGATACTGCCGATGGCGGGTGTGTGCGCCACACAGTTTGTCTGACCAAGCTCACTGCACAGAGAGAGCTTGCCACACCTCCCTCGGCATGTGCCGCCTGTGCAAAGTCATCCAGCGAGAAGCACTTTGCAGCCATGGGTGAGAAAGATGCCAGAAGGGAAGACATTGCCAGGAAAGCTCTGAAAGCCTGCCCTGAAAGCGGTGAAGCCTGCTTCAAAATCATGAAGTGAACGCGTCGTAGTCAACCGCTTCGACGACGATTGAGAACGGCTGATGATCGCCTGTTACTTAACGCTTGTCCTACTTCGTTCACCAAGCCTTGCAGAACCACCAGAATAGCGTAAAATGATGCAGGTAGAAGCCTGAACAGGCCTTAGAACAGTGAAAGTGGGCGCCAAAACCGAGGAAAGCGTCCCGCAAATCAGACCAGAGTTCTTAGTGGACCCCAAAGCAGCACAAACGAAGCCCGAAACGGTGGATATGGCGCCAAAGCCGGTGCAATTTGACCCCAAAGCCTGTATAGACAGGCAGGGCGTAGTTCGGTCTGTCCCGAATGCAGGGGGCCACTCTCCTTATCTTTTCAGCCCGGAACACCTGTGAGTGAAAGAAACCACGAAGCCCGAGGGTCGAATGCACTTGGAGATCGCTAGAGAACGCCGAAAACGTGTGTTTGGGCTGGGATCTTGCACAGAGAAGCGACCCAGCATCAGGTTGCATATGTGTCTTCTATGGCGGTTTACGGCCAACAGGCGGGGGGACCCCCTAAAAACCCATAAAATCGCATTTGGGACATCATAGAAGGCTCTCCGGAGGCTTCTGAGGGCGTATTTGAACGCAACATTCTGACCGTCACGCTTGTCGGTGCAGTTCGTTAGTCAGGAACTCGCGAGGCCAAAAAAGCTTGAAACTCTCCGGGCCTGGCGTCCCTGATCGACGGAACATACGTGGGTGACTGGGGAAACATGGTGGCCGTGCGTGCTTGCTTATGGGCTATCATGGGACCAATCATGTGGCTCATCCGTCTCGTGCGTAAACCCCCGTTAACGGCGAGCACCATGTATCCTGATCCTGCTGAGAATTGCTCCCTTCTCACGAGGTGCACAGCATGTGGTCGTCGCGGCACCGCTCCATATGCTTGACCTGAAGTCGTGATGGTGTACTTTGCTGGTTTGTAGACATTCAAGTGTACCGGACCCGTCTTGCCTATCTTGCCGAAGCTGTTGCGATCTTCGTGGTCTTCAACAACAAAACTACGCATTTCTTCGTGCGGCTGGTCGTCCTTTTCCAACCGTAGCTAGGCTGAAAAGCGACAGTTCGGGAGCAGGATTTGAGTAGCAGCGGGTCGCAGGATACCGGTCTTGTGGTGAAGGAAAGTAGCAGAAGGCCAAATACCGTGTTCCACAGTGAAAATAGCCTGTACTCGTCTAAACTCGTCAATACGAGTTTAGACGTGTTTGACCAGAATGATACGAGTTTAGACTTTCTAGAGGGTCTTTCTGCGTCCAACAAATGCGATATGTCAGCACAAAACCCGATCGATGGCGGCATACTACCCCCACCCGCTGAAATCAAGAGCCCAGTTTGAAAGGTTGGCTGCTGGGAGATGCGGAGTCTGCCGGTAAAAAAAAAAAGGTTCGAATTTTAATCAGCCGGTGAGCCGGCTGATCGCGCGCACACTGACAGGTCCTGCCTGAACAAAAAATCTGGAGAGATGGTCGTACTCTCTGACCCAACTTTCGGACCCAAATTTCGGACCCAAATTTCGGACCCAAATTTCTGATCCAACTTTTGGACCCCAATTTGGGACCAGCACCCTTTCGACGATCAGGTGGCTTTAATACCCAGGATCTTCACACTCTAAAACCACGAACAAAATGCAGAGCGGAGACCCGAAGGCTGCGGACGTGTTTTCGCTGGCGGCTACAATCTACGAGCTCGCGCGGGGCGAGCCGCTGCCGCCGCAGGGCCCGCGCTGGCAGGAGCTGCGCGACCGCCCGGCGACCGATCTCGAGGGCCGGTACGAAGCCGAGTTCGTGGGCCTGCTCAAGGCGTGCATGGACCCGAGCCCCGCGAAGCGGCCGACGTGCATCGGGATCCTCGCCTCGCCGGTCTTCGACCGCATGAAGCGGCACCGCGCGGACTACGGCAAGATCAAAGCGATGGAAAGCGAGGTCGCCGCCCTCATGGAGCAGCTAGCCGGTCTCACGGGATCCTTGTCCCCGTCCCCCCAGGGCCTCTCGCCCTCGAACTACGCGTCTTCTCCCGACACGCCGCCCAGCGACACGGACACCGCGCCCGCGTACATCCACCGCCGGCTCGTCCGCCCAACGTCGCCGATCTTCGACTCCGGCGCCCCGCAGCTGGACGCAGCGTTCCCGCCGCGGTTCTCGTCCTTCTCGCCCCCCATCCGCCAAGCCTGCCACACGGCGCATTAGATGTTTCTTTTTTCTTTTTTTTTGTATAAGCACCTGCTTTGTAGGAAATACTTGAGGAGGCTGCCAGTTGCAAAATATCAAAGGAGGTAAATGTGCTGTAGCCCACACGAAACACAGGTGAATCTGGGTTCAGTGGCGGGCGTAAGCGTTCAACAAAAAAGACCCATTTTGTAGTTGTATTGTCTCTCCCCCTCTAGCCTCCTTCGAAGTAAGCACAAGGCAGCCCCTCGAGTATTTTTGTAGGAAAAGAAACCCGTTTTCACATTTCTTTACCTACACCAGTTACTTTACCTGTACCACTTCATGTGGTCAGCAGCAAGATTAGCAGCTTTCTGGCTTCACCTTTTTACTCCAACCATACGACGCGCGGCAAACAGAGCAGGAGCGGTGGACGAGAGTGACAGACACAAACATAGGAGTGAGGATTTGATTATGTATAAGCACCTGCTTCGTAGGAAATGTTGAGGAGACTGCCGGTTGCGATAGATCAAAGAAGGTAAATGTGCTGTAGCCCACACGAAACACAGGTGAATCTGGGTTTAGTATTTTACATCAGCGTCAGCTTGAAAGGAAATGCTCGACGATGCTGCCCGACAAAGAACGGAAGGGATTCCAAGTGCTGTAACTACCGAACCACGTGTTGAACGGACGTGAGGACAGGCGGGTCTACTCCAACACGACAAATCACACATACAGGTCAAAGTCCTGAGTGAGAAAACAACACACGGTGGTGTAAGCGAAGAACAAATCAGATCGTGTTTCTGTTGTATTTGCCCCCCCAACCTCTATATTTCCTCCCTTCCATTCGGAGTCGAAGCAGCTACGTCGAGTATTTCCTCTCTCTCTCTCTCTTTCTCTCCTTTCCTTCCCCCGCCCCTTTGGTGCAACTCCGCTTTAGTTCTTTTTTCCCGTAGTCCTTGCGCATGCATTTCCCGCACGTGTGCGTGAAGAAACGAGGACGTCCTTTCAAGATGTACAACGATCATCTGACTGACTGGACCGCTACCGGGAGAGAGGGGAATTTTCTCCTTGAAAGTATGCTAATACTGCAGGGAGTCATTTACTCGACCTCTTGAGTGGTGCTATCCACGATCTGGGGGAGAAGAACCCACATAGCTTAACGCAGGACCGACCAAGGCAAGGAGGATAAGAGATTCTTCCCAGCGCATGTGTTCCAGCTCGAAAAGCCCACGGATTGCCACAAGCACGCACGAAGCTGAGCTTCACAAGCAACCAACGTCGAAAGGCACCCATACGCGGGATCGTCCGAAACACAAAAGCCGGCCCTTGCTGAGGATGGACGCAGCAGTCGTCGCAGAGGGTAGGCTAAGCTCTGGTCGTGCCCCACTTCGAACGAAAGGTGGTTGAAGATAAGAAGCCCCTCTCCTCTCTTGTTTGTTTCTCCCGTAGTGTCCTCGTAGTCCACGAAGAATTCGACGGCGGATCGCACCATCTTCTTCTTTGGCTCCTCTTTTACTTTTCAGTTAGATAGAGTGTGTGAGTGTGTGTGTGTGTGTGTGTCCCACACGGTGGAGCCGAACCTCAGCAGAACCCGAAGCCAAAGCTGGTTAAAAAAAGTTTGAACTTACATTCTAAAAAAGTGGGTGTGGATTTACACGCGGTTTTGGTTGTAGCACACCCGCTTTTCGGGTGTGACGCGGGCACACCCTCTTTCGCTCCAGCTTCTGAGGCTGGATTTCACCGTGTATCTTTTCGTGGGGGGCAGGGGGGGGACTCCTGCCAGTGATCATGGCAAACGTTGAACGTTTGAACGTTTGACAAACGTTTGCGTTTGCAAAATTCATGTCAAACGTGTAGTGAGGGGCTGGCTGCGCCTGCAGTGGGGATCCGAGTGGGGTCTTTAGCCACAAGGGCAGGATCTTCATGCCCGGGGGCCCAGAAAGTGGGAGGGAATACTTGATTCATCAAACGCAAACGTTTGACAAACGTGCAAACGTGACGTTTGCCAATCGATGGACTGGGTCTGTACACAGTACACGACCCTTGATAGCACTTGTCTACGAAACTCCCCGATATTTTTGTCTGGACCAGGTGGAGCCTTGTGTCTTGCAGATCACGTGATTTTCTCTCGTAGGTAGGCGTAGGTAGGTACAAACCCCAGGTTCCTTATGAAATTGCAGCCAAACACTAGTTATAACAAGCAATCACTTGTTATATAACAAGCAATCACTTGTTATATAACAAGCAATCACTTGTTATATAACAAGCAATCACTTGTTATATAACAAGCAATCACTTGTTATATAACAAGTGGTGGCTGCAGGCGGACACGACGAAAATATGGGAACAAGACATCCTCCTGGTTCTCCTTGGGCGTGCACAGGAAGATACAGGGAGATACAGGGAGATACTAGCCTTCAGCTTGTCAAACGTACGTTTGCAAACGTTTGATCATTGCCCTCAGGGGAGAGTTCTGCGTCTCTTTATTTTAACCGGATTCCGAATTTGGAAGTGTTCTTTCCGTTCAATTCTTCAACAAACGAAGCATCAAGCGCGACCACGGCCCCAAGCAACTTCCGCTGGCAGAAAAAAAAAAAAAAAAAAAAAAAGCTGCCAAGAAAGGATCAAGTATCAATCAGATATCAACCGCCTTCCCCGCGCAGTCGTCGGGAAAAAGGAAAAGAGAACAGGGGATTGGTTTACGTTGCAGATTTAGACCGACGTTCTAAATCTGCAAACCGGGGTTGACCGGGGAAAAAATAAAAAGAATTGTCGGAAAAACGCAAAAAAAAAAAAAACAACAAAAAAACACAGCGTTTAGAGGAGGGGGGGTGGTATTTACTCGGTGCGCGCGAAGGCGCCGAGGGCGCTGGAGATACAAGCCGCGGTTACTTTTTGGACAATGTTGCGGAGGTGTGTCAGCTCCGAGCCACCGAAACGAAAGCGCTGACCGAACCACCCCCCCCCCCCCATTCCTTTCCTAGACGACATCTTCCTCGAAGAAAACTTGATGCTAGCATCAACCATGCATGAGAGGCAGTGCTCTGCCTGAACATTAAACTAAGATTTTCCCCCCACAAACGGTCAATATCTGCAAACCCCTGGAACCTCTGAACTAATACCCTGAAAGAGAATATTATAAAAAAAAAAAAAAAAAAGGTCCGGCATCAGAACTCAACCAAAGCATCATTTCGCCAGTTTGCACCCATGTTTGCATCTTCCTCACGACCACTCATTGTGGAGCCTAGGCCCAGAAGCTGGAGCTACCGAGGTTGTGCGTATCACACCCGCAATACCCGTTCGTTGAAAGGTTGTGGCAAGGGGTTTGTGGTGACAATTGGAAGAACTAGTTATTGAACTGGTGAAAAGTTTAGATGAGGAGGCTGGTTGCTTAACTAGCTACGTGAGGGAATGACCGGCCAGCTTCCGCTCTGGCCACGTAAGAGCAGTTTTGAGTGGGCACGCAAAAGTCTGTTGTTGGAGCCGGCGTGATTGATTCCAATCCCTGAACTCTGAAGGTTAAAAAAAGGGTCGAAAGACACCAATCTGTACGCCCATACGGGATCGTCGGAAACACCAAAAAACAAGTGGGAAATCGACCAACCGGATTACGCACAAAATGAGACGAACATCGCGTGTCTTTTTTTTTTTTTTTTTTTATAAGCACCCTGCTTTGAAGGAAATACTTGAGGAGGCTGCCAGTTGCAAAAGATCAAAGGAGGTAAATGTGCTGTAGCCCACACGAAACACAGGTAAATCTGGGTTTAGTGGCGGGCGTAAGCGTTCAACAAAAAAGACCCATTTTGTAGTTGTATGGTTTCTCCCCCTCTAGCCTCCTTCGAAGTAAGCACAAGGCAGCCCCTCGAGTATTTCTCTTGTTCTTTTGCTTGTTCTTTTTTTCTTGTCAAGGTCATCTCAAGCTTTCTTCACACCGACGGCACATTATTGGGGGGACCTGCTCGGCGAACAGCAGCGACCTGTCAGCCATGTGAACGCCCCGCAGCCCCCCAAGCCGCCGCCGCCCCGAAAACGGCTGAGGTACGACCAACATTTTAAAAAGAAGTTGGGCGGGGGGGTTGGGGGGGGGGGGGCAAAAAATTGGCGGACCTTAACTGGTGTGATCTGATGGCCTTACTTGGGTGTTCTTGGGAAGTTCGCGGGAAGTACTGGTTTGTTTGTGCGCACTAGCGGAACTCACCTGCTTTGGTTAGTTTCATGTAGTACGCTGCTAACTACTATTTTTTTAGTACCCCAACAATGCATTGTGAACACAAAAAACCCTTGTAGAACGTGGGGGGCCCAAGACTACACTCCACGAAGGAATGTACTTGGTGTCGGTCACAAACAGTCCCGGACGTAACGAAAGCGTGCACCAAATATACAACCCGTAACCATATAGCCCTTTCTTGCTCTAAGAGAACCCATTCATGAACGGTCACACGGAGACCCTAAACCCCCGGAATTCCAAGCGAACTTTAACTCTAAAAAACGCCAGAAATCGTCATTTTCCCCTAGTTGGGGTGGTGTATTTGGGAAGTACTTAGTAAGTTCACGGGAAGTTAAGTTTTCCCCTGTGGATTGCACCATTGACAGGTCCGTTCATAACTTTCCGACTAATAACAAACAGCAAACAGAGCTTCTCCCCTCAACGCACCGTCCTTGCTCTTTGCTCTCGCATACCCACCCCCCCGCTTCTTCGGAGAAGGCTTGATGCTAGCATCTAACATGCATGAGAAGCAAAATTTTGCCTGAACACGAAACTAAGATCCCCCCCCCCCCCCGTGGGCGGTGTCTTCGGACAGCACCTCGTGATGTTCGCATCACAAAACAAAGAAGACAGTGAAATGGTCGTTACCTGGTCGGGTTTCGCTCGCGACCGTTTCCTGAACAATCCTTCACTAAATCCGCGGTTAAATAACCTGGCCTCAGTGGTGCAAGCACCACGCGCTCTTCGAACCCAAGAAACATTTTCCCCCCCTAGGGCAGTGAAGCTGTTAAACGTTGAGTAAACGCGTTTACTCCAAAATGAGTAAACGTAAACGTTTATAAACGGTAAACGTTTACGTTTACTCGCGGTAAACGTTTACTCGCCTACAGAGCACGGTTAGACCATACTTGGCCTCCTGGCACAATCCACGTTCCATCAGGCTGTCCATCTCTTTTATGGCGGTGCCAAGCATCACCCCACCGAGTTCTTCGGGCGTTGGGGGTGATAGAGATCCCATGGTGGTAGCACACACCCGCCTTCGTCGTCAAGCTGAAGGGAGCAAGAAAAACGAGAAAGCCAAGACGAAGCAGCTGAATATGGTGCCATTCCTCACTCGAGCGACCACTGCAGTGGACGCCCACGAAGCCATCAGGGACTTCTTCTACGAAGAAGCCATCGGCTACTGGTCGTTCGTTCCTGACCATGGCTTCAGTCCTGTGCGGGCGCAGCCGCCAATGCTGCTGCCTTGGCCGAGCAGGTGCTCAGCAGAGGCGGTGGAGAAGGCCTTATCGCAGAACTTGCAGGTTACCTTGCGCATCTTCGATCCGGGTGCTTCCGTGAATGTCACCCCCTCCCGGCGTCTCCTTTGCGCTTGTTCGCCATTTGTGACGAAAGGTCCGTCTGGATATTTTGCTTAGTTACCCCTCTTCCTTGATAGATTGCGTTTCCAGTGGATGCCGCCCTTGATACAGTAAACGCTTACACAACGTTTACTCAACGTTTACTCAACGTTTACTCCAAAATGAGTAAACGTAAACGTTTATAAACGGTAAACGTTTACCGTTTACCTGGAACACTGCCGGGGCCCCCCCCCCCACGCTTGCTTACTCGCGTCCTGCGTAGATACGTCGTATCTCGCGTCCGTTACGGGACGGCAAAATACAGTACACGCAACAAGGAGGAGAGCACCTTATTGTCATGGGAGGACGGCGCATGAAGCAGAAAAATAAACAATTTCTTTCGGCGACAACGAAAAAAGAGTAAAACAATCAGCGCGTCATGCTCAGGGCTTGCGCTCCATTTTTCGGTCTCAGAAAAATTATGTGTGGTCCACATGTGGACACTCAAGGTTCGAGGGGGGAAAAAGCCTTTCCCCCTATGTGCGGCTGCAGAAAATAGCGTCACTACTGGACTTGGCGACACTTGGCTGTGCGTTCGCCATTTGTCAGACTGAACGCCTCCCCAGCGTGTGGACCTACCTGTGGGTCCGCACGCGGAAGCAATACTTCAAAGTCCACATGGGGTATCTGTGGATCCCACGCGCGTGGAGAGACACGTGTAGTCACACGGAGACCCTAAAACCGCGGAATTTCAAGCGAACTTTAACTCTAAATAGAACGGGCACCCCTAAGAGAAGGCCCTGCTTCAGGGTTTCGAAGTGTCGGGCTTAACCCGGTTTTGGAAGCCGATTGTGGCCGCGGATAACGTTTGTTTCACAGAAGCGCCAGCTCGGAAGGAAATGCTCGACAATAGCTGCCCAGACAAAGAACCGAAGGGATTCTCCAAGTGCTGTATCTACACCGAACCACGTGTTGAACGGGCGTCCGAGGTGGATCATGCGGGTCTATCCATCCCTACACGACAAGACACACACAAACACAAGCGTCGTCGTACTTTCGTGAAGGGAGGCACCACGTTAAAACGGGTCTGCAAAACACAGACACAACATAGAAAATAATCCTAGTGAAAACACACAGTGGTGCAAGCGAAGCACGAATCCGATTGTGTTTGATTACGTATTTTCTTCTCTACCCCCATGTCCATTCGGAGTCAAAGCAGCTTCGTCGAGTGTTTGCAGCAGCGTAACAGCTGCTTGGTCTCAGGAAAGACCGTGACGCGTGACTGGACATGTGTGTTTGACCGCGGAAAAACACCTCCTCCTGAATTAAAAAAACAAAACTTTCCAGTCGTATTCCGAGAGAATGAAAAGCGCCCCAGAACCAGCAAAGAATGAAGAAATCCCCTATTTTTTCAAAATCTCTCTCTCTCTCTCTAACGTTCGAAGAGCGTGCGACTGCTACCATTCTCGGGCTAGTTGCACCTCTTCTGACGATCTCATGCGTTTGGCGCGCATGGGTTCTTTGTCTTCCAACTCCCCGTGAAACGAGAGGGATTGTCGACTGAAACCACAAACTTTACACCCCAAAAATATACGTCGTGGATAACGGAGAAAAATAACGCTGAACATACATTCTTTTTTTTAAATAGTACATCTGTACTGACGGGAACATTTCCGGAACAACGGTTGCACATGAAAGAGAAAACGAAGCCAACGAAAAGAGACGGTCAGACGGTACCAAGAAGACAGACAGTCACCTACTGCGGCACCATACTGAGGAGGGCCTACCGTAAGTAAGGTATGTGGACAATGGCCGAAACCACCAATGACCACTACCCACCGATCCTCTTACCTCGTGTAACCACCACTCTTACGACACTCAGAGCACAAAGGATATCTTCCCATAACGACGAAGGTCACCCGGAGACTTTAAAACCCCGGAGTTTCAAGCGAACTTTCACTCTGAAAAAGTGCTATTGCAGGAAACCCCCCCAGAGAGGTTTATACCCTGTACACGCGAAGAACAAGAAAACTTTTGCCTTATCATTTTCATCACCTTTGGTCAGTTGATGCTGATTGTCCGTTGCTTCGTCTATCAGTGCAAGCCCCAACTCCGGAAATGTTTTTTAAAAAGTTTCAAGCGAACTTTCACTCTCAAAAAGTTCTACCTTATTCCGACGAGCCGGGCATATATGCCCGGCTTAATCGGGTTTATTTTATCCTCAGCCCGACCCCTAGATGCCGCTGTCATAGGACCACCACTGGTGCAGTCACGTAGGAGACCCCCCGGGTGTCCCAGGTTTTACCCGGTCTGTCATTTACCCGTTCCAGCTTTAGTCCAGTTCACTGGTGCTCAGGATGTGCGTCGAGGGGGCACCAAAATATTCCAGGACCTTGTAGAACGTGGGGGGCCCAAGACTACACTCCACGAAGGAATGTACTTGGTCACAAACAGTCGGTCACAAACAGTCCCGGACATGGCTAGCCATCACCCATAACGAAAGCGTGCACAAAATATACAACCCGTAACCATATAGCCCTTTCTTGCTCTAAGAGAACCCATTCATGAACGGTCACACGGAGACCCTAAACCCCCGGAATTTCAAGCGAACTTTAACTCTAAAACTATCTGGAATGGAACGATTTGTGACATATCTTTTCATTGGCCTCCGAGAGCGTTTCAGCACCTTTTTCGCGGGGGCCTGGTCACCGACAGGGCATGAAGAAGCAGTGTCCTGCCTAAATCATTAAACTAAGATTTCCCCCCTTCTGTCAAGTCGAGAAAGTACACGCGGAAAAAACTGTGACACAGTGGAAAAGGCGAAGAACCGTTCCCACCCCCTCCCCCTTTTCTAGACAACATCTTCCTCGAAGAAGACTTGGTGCTAGCAACCATGCATGAGAGGCAGTGCTCTGTCTAAACATTAAGCTAAGATGCTGCCCCTCGAACCCACCCCGTAAAAAGAAGACAAGTCAGTGCTGCCTAGCGAAGTCAGGCAGCCACAATCAGGGCGGGGGCCCTGAGTTTTTTAACTGATTGCTCGGAGACGGTTGTGAGGGGGCGAGACGCATTCGTCTGTGCTCTGGTAGCACGGGTGGTCCTGGCTGTGGCGGCCGCCTGACAGACTAGACCCCCACCGCTGTCCTGTCTGCAGACCCTCAGGTTCTGCGCTGGTGGGCACAGTCCCTCCACCTGGAATGAGGACCGGTGCACGCCGTCGTGCAACTACCACGCCTCCGCGTGACTCGAAGGAGCTGCGGGAGCTCGAACAGTGGAAGAAGGACGTCACCACGACGCAGGCGCGCCAGCGGTTTTGAAAGTGTCATTCTGCATACAAGTGACATCATTCACCTTATAAACGTAGACCTAGTGCTACAGAACTACCCTGTCTTCGTACATGTAGATCCAGTGCTAAATACCGAACGGCTGTATTCGTATAGGCGTCGACCTATTGCTACAGAACCGCCCTGCACTTTTGCATGGACGTAGACCCAGTGCTACAGAATCACCCTGTATTCATATAGTCATAGACCTAGTGCTACAGAACCACCCTGTTTCCGTACATGTAGATCCAGTGCTAACTACCGAACCACTGTATTCGTATAGGCGTAGACCTATTGCTACAGAACCACCCTGCACTTTCGCATGGACGTAGACCTAGTGCTACAGAATCACCTATTTTTTTTGGATGGTCCGCCTTATGCGTCCGTGGTCGAAACACGGCGCAGACGGGTCCAGTGCGGTGTTTGTACGGGACAGGAGTGGAGCGACCGGATACTCCCCGGAGAGATGGTCCCTGCACTCTAACTGGTCTCCCTGTCTCTCTCTACAATTTCTTGCCCCCTCCGTCTTTTATTCCTCTTTTCACACCAAAACTACGCATTCCTTTTACTCTTCACCCAATTTTGCTCTTCTTTGCGCGGTCTTCTTCGTATTTTTTTTCCGTCCTTCGGCGGAGGCGTCCTATCCTCAACGACCTCCTTAGTGCATCATGGTCCCCGCCAGCAACAATCAGCAATAGAGACCGGGAAAAAATAATAGTAGGGCAAACACAAAAAGGCGACGCTTGCTGTTTTTTTTTGGCAGCCAGGGTTGCGCAACGGGGCATAAATCCCCGAGGACACCAACAATGGTAGCCTTCTGGTGGACAAAAAAAAAAAAAAAAAAAGCGGGGGAAAAATAAATACATCAAAAAAAAACCAGCAAAACCCCCTAAACCCAAGCAAATTCCGCCGGGTAGAGAAAACCCCTGCCAGTCTGACACTTGCTGTCGGTTGGGGATGGCGCCCTAAACCACCGACTGCTGTGTCTCCCGTCGATGATCTCCATCAGTAGGCAACACCTGTCTCACAACGGTCTAACCCAGCCCATGCCAACAAGCTGCCACCAGTAGTTGTGACCGTGCGCGAGAGCAAACATCCGCAGCCTCACTAGCGTGTCGAGAACAAGGATGCTGCCCTGTGTCTTTGCAGTAGATGTCCAACGAACAACGGAGACAAATGAATGAGGACCCGTGCTGGCGGCGGCTTTTAGGGTTCGATTCCGGAGAGGGAGCCTGAGAAACGGCTACCACATCTAAGGATGGCAGCAGGTACGCAAATTGCCCAATAGCAACACTGCTGAGGCAGCGAAGAGAAATAGCCTCGACACGTACGTTAGAAGCAATGGATGATATCTAAACCTGTCAATGAACACAATTTGGTGGACAAGTCTGGTGCCAGCACCCGCGGTAATTCCAGCACCAATAGCGTATATTAATGCTGCTGCTGTTAAAAAGCTCGTAGTTGGATCCAGAGCTCAGGTTGCAAGGTGGCCCAGTTTGCTGGGCATCAGCGTACTGCTGGTATTCAGAAGGCTGGGATCAACCCCTCGCATCAAGACCTGTGCTCTATGAACGGTGGTAATGGTGCCTTGCAAGTATTCTCTTCCGCGAGTTCACTGAAGGTGCAGGGAGCCCGCCCGAGCACCACAGCGTGGCCCGACTCGCAAGAGATGCTCGTAGCGATGGCGAAATGGAGCTCCTCGAAGCAATGGGCGGAGCAAGGAGTCGGTGCCTCTGCGACGTTAACAGTAACGGTAACATACCCAGTTTCACTGGAGTGCCCGTTCCCGGCGAGTTACGAGGGAACGAGCCTGTAAGAGTGCCAACGCTACTCTTTCAGTAATGTACATATAAAAGGTGTCACGGGATAAGCCGGCAGCCGCTGCTTAACTTAAATGCAAGCTTACCCCTGTGGTACCTGCATTTCAAGTTCACACTGCTTAACGGAGTGCATGCTAATCCATGTGGTTCATGTACTTAAAAGAACTCAATGCTTAACGGCTTATCACGTGGGCGGCCCTGAGATTACCCCCTCAGGTGACACCACTTTATCTTTAGCCATACTTCAACGTTCTTTGAGCTCGCAATTGACTTCGAGCTTTCTAGCGGCCTGACGCTGACTTGGGAGAAAGAAACGAAAATACATAAAAAAATTGCCCGAAACACAAAAAGAAAAACTGAAATCGAGAAAGCTGGTTTAGAAACTAAACCAGCTTCGGGAGGAAGGTTTTTAGAGCCACATGCAATGTGTGGGGAAACTGAACCGCCCAAAATAGGACCTTCTGATCATGATCATTTGCCAAATTTTAAACCACGTCCAGGATTTGGGCTCAGGGTAGTGCGGTCAACGAAAACTCTAGTTTCCCTGTCTACTTTTTCCTACTCTCGCGGTGTACCGGGGGTTTGCCCCTTTTTCTTTTACATACAAGCGCCAGCTTAGAAGGAAATGCTCGACAAAACCTGCCAGACAAAGAACCGGAGGAATCCGAGTGCTGTAACTACTAATTTGCGTACCTGCTGCCATCCTTAGATGTGGTAGCCGTTTCTTAGGCTCCGGATCCTAGGTAAATGCGCTGTTGCCCACACGAACCTCATCTAAATCTGGGTTTAATGGCGGGCGTAAGCGTTCAGCGAAGGAGTGGTTGTATTGATTTCTTCCCCCTCCAGCCTCCGTCGAAATGAACGCAAGGCAGTCCCTCGAGTATTTTTTTACTTAAGCCCCAGCTTGGACTGAAATGCTCGACGAAGCTGCCAGACAAAGAACCGAAGGGATCCGAAGTGCTGTAACTACCGAGCCACGTGTTGAACGGACGTGCGGAGTGGATCATGCGGGTCTACCTCTACACGACAAGACACAAACACAACAAGAAAAAATAGTCCTGAGTGAAAAAAAGTACGTGCGCTCGGCTAAGGCCGGCGCGTGACGAGACTGGAGGCAGCAGTTAAAGTTCGGGGAACAGCAAAGTTCGGGCGAAGCTAAGTTCGGGCAATGCTAAGTTCTGGTGAAGCAAAGTTCGGGTGAAGCTAAGTTCGGGCGAAACAAAGTTCGGGCGAAGCAAAGTTCGGGCGAAGCTAAGTTCGGGTGAGCAAAGTTCTGGTGAAGCAAAGTTCGGGCGAAGGTGAAGCTAAGTTCGGGCGAAACAAAGTCCGGGTGAAGCAAAGTTCGGACGTTTTGGTGAAGCTAAGATCGGGCGAAACAAAGTTCGGCGAAGCTAAGTTCGGGTGAAGCAAAGTTCGGGCGAAGCTAAGTTCTGGTGAAGCAAAGTTCGGGCGAAGCTAAGTTCGGGTGAAGCAAAGTTCGGGCGAAACAAAGTTCGGGCGAAACAAAGTTCGGGCGAAACAAAGTTCGGGCGAAACAAAGTTCGGGCGAAACAAAGTTCGGGCGAAGCTAAGTTCGGGTGAAGCAAAGTTCGGGCGAAGCTAAGTTCGGGTGAAGCAAAGTTCGGGCGAAGCTAAGTTCGGGTGAAGCAAAGTTCGGGCGAAGCAAAGTTCGGGCGAAACAAAGTTCGGGCGAAACAAAGTTCGGGCGAAACAAAGTTCGGGCGAAACAAAGTTCGGGCGAAGCTAAGTTCGGGTGAGCAAAGTTAGGTGAAGCAAAGTTCGGGCGAAGCAAAGCTCGGGTGAAGCTAAGTTCGGGCGAAACAAAGTCCGGGCGAAGCTAAGTTCGGGTGTAAAGTTTGGCCTCGTACCCGGGGCCCAGCACGGGGGGGGGCCGCCCTGGGGCAGCCTTTTCCCGCCGCCCCCCCCTCCGGTATTTCTCCGGGGGGCTGAGAAACTCCGCAAAAAACGCAAATTTCGGGCACATCAGGCCCCGAAACGACAGCAAATCTCGAAATAATCTTCGACCGGAAAAGTGTCATGGGCGGGGTTTGAACCCGGACACACCGGCCTGAAGGCCGACACCCGCTCACTCTGCCACCCATATACATTTTCCCAGGGGGAGAAAAAGCCAGCTCCGCGCTATTATCTAGTTCAAAAACAATACACTTTTAAAAGTGGGGTTGGCTCGAATAGAGGCTATTCACATTGCATGTTCATAGGACCTCCAGTCTCGAAAAAAATAACTGTGGTGTAAGCGAGGCACAAATCAGATTGCGGTTGCATTGTATTTTTTCTGCTACCCCTATATCTCCTCCCTCTACGTCGGGTATTTTCATTTTCATTTTTGCTTTTTGGCACTAACAATGTTGCGGGTTTCCCCTTTAAGACATCGAGCAGGCTAAAAAGACGTAGACAGCCGGTTGACCACAATTCCTAGCCCTAGCCTGAAAATGAGACAGGGCAAAACAAAAAAAAAAAAAAAAACGATCGGGAAAACGATCAACCGGCACGCACAAACAAAATGAAGCGCCTGTCTTTTTTTTTCCGCACGGTGTTTAGACACGGAGTCGTCACTCCAGTGAAATACTGCTTGAAAACCCAGGGGACACTAGTCCCCACACGCGTAGCCTTCTGCTGTTGAAAAGAAAGAAAACAACTTTTTTGGACGAAAAAAGCGCTGCACAACAAGAGCATGACTACCCAAGTCACCCGGTGACTTTAAACCCGCGGAGTTGCGAGCGAACGTCTTCACCCTCTGTAGTAGTAGTAGTTGTAGTAGTATGTGTGTCCCTTAGGGTTGCCGCCCGAGGGAACCGGCTGTGAGCCGAAACTCGACGCCGGTCTCTCCGGATTGCACCAGGAGAGAACTTCGCGGCGGATCACAAAGCACCCGCCCTGCACGAGGCACGCGCCCAAGACCCGTGCACGGCTACCGTAGCACCCTCCATGCCTGCACCTTCCTCGGATGCTACGGTCGGGAAGGGGCGTCAAAGTAGTTGAGAAAAACACGTTCCCCTTCCCCGCGTTCTGCGTGTGGGGTTGCCACCGGGCAACTGCCGCAGCAGTCGCAGATACGTCCTTCGCCCTTGGCTGGAGGTGTCACTGCTCACCTACCAGTGTGTTCTGGTTGTTGCCCTTTAGTAATAGTAGTAGTATGTGTCGTCAGCCGGAGACAGCAGGCGCAGGGGCAGGTCTTGCGTTACTTTTCTCTTCTTCATGGAGACCCGCCCCCGGCATCCCGACTGTCCAATCACTGTCGAGAAAGTTTGCGCCTATTGTGATGAGGTGGTTGACCAGGCTCACGTAGCCTTATACACAACACGGCTACATGAGGATGCAGCCGTGCTTAGGTGTGCAGTCAGCCATCAGGCCATTGGCTGCTAAGCACCCCCCGACAGGGGTCGATTTGCCACTTTTGTGGCCCTCTATTCGCCGGGCGGTGCTGTCAGCGCTTGTTCCGCGTCGCATCAAGTACATGATGCTGGCGGTTGGGGGATCGACGACCGCGACTCAATTAAGGTGCGGTCAACAGTGTCGCCACGTGAAGACCCCCGCGTGACACCTAAACTTCCCAAACGTCGTCACCCTCTGAAGAAGAAGAAGAAAAGAAAGAAAAGACCGTTCCTGGTCCAGGAACGTGACGGTCAACCACAGCTTGCAAAGCTTGAGTCAACCCCGTCCGCTTTGCCCTCGTCTCGACGAGCTTGTGTTCAGCGCAAGCGCCAAGCCCCAAGGTGCGCCACGCCTTGATGCTTTAGTTTGGGAAATCGGTAGCCACTTGACCCGTAGGCCCGTGGCTCTGCAGTACCGCCGAACACGTGAAGCTTGGCTCCCGTGTAGCAGGCTTTCCCTGGTACCCATCTGAAGAAGAAGAAAAAGAGAAAAAGAAAGCCGGGGGGGGCTTCAAGTGCGGGCTTCAGAGATGCACTAACTCGTCTCTCTCTCTCTCTTGTTGTGTCTAACAAATGCAATTTGTCAAGAACAAAAACAGATCGATGGCAGCGTACTATCCTCACTCCCGTTAGATGAACAAAACAGGTTTGAAGGAAGTGCGCACAAACAAAGGAAGCGCCAGATCCGTTTTTTGACTGTTGTGTTCTCTCTGAACTTCTTACCTCGGGCATATTCGGACCGCGGCGTTGCTGCCCTCACACCTAGCACGTAATGCTGAGGCGTGACTACCCCCACTTTCTTATGGTAACAGGCTCGCTTGTCTATACCAAAAAGCGTCTGATGGCAGCGTGCGCGTGCTAAATCACTTGAAACAGGGTTTACACACACGTGCGCCCAAAAGTTTCGATGCGTTCTTTCTCTCTCTTTCGTTCCACCTCTCTTCCCCCCGCCCCGATTCAACGTCAAAACCTTTCGCCCAAAATCCTGTTGTTTCTTAGTAGCCCCAACGCCCCAAGCCCCCGCCGCCCCTAGCCTCCTCCTCCTTTTCCTCGCACCCCCCACCGATGTTCCACTACCGTTTTCCCGTCTTTTTTTTTTTATACCGCCCATGTTCGCCCGCTCTTAGATATCCACATGTGTTTCCGAAAAAAAAAATAATGAGCGATCCCTTCCGGCCTTTCCCCTCGAGCAATCTTTGAACCCAGAGGTGGAACGCTTCCTCCCGGGTGATGTGCGGATCTACTCTGCGCGTAGAAGCTTCTCGAACGCTTCGCTGCGCCGCATGACCGACAGGAAGGAGGCCTGTCCGCGGTAGCAAGAGGACATAGTCCTGAGCAGGTTCTGCTTGAGAATGTGGGACCTCCTGGGCTGTCCCGTACATGTCGCTTGTGGCGGTAGCTGCGACACGCAGTGCACAATGGCTGGCGCCAGCGCCTGGCGAGGACAAGCGCGCTCTTGCAGCCGTATTCGAAGCATGAGCACGCGAGGCATCGCCGCTCTGTCGGAGGACACACCCACGTGCGAGTCCTTTGGACTCCACCGTCTGCACATAGGCCATCGCGCTCGAACCGGGGACCTCCACCCTGAAGGCTTGCGCTTTCCACTCAGAGCGGGAAGCGAAAAAAAGTCTATGGGGGCTGTTGGAATTTCGGCCCACGAAAAAATTTGACTCTAAATGGTGGGGTTGGCTCGTTCGAGCTGTTATCATACCTCTAGCCTCGGAGAACTCCGTAAAACCCCTGGCAAGAACCCGGAACACAAGGCCGGCAACAGTTGAACCTGATCACATGATCATCAGTCATCAGAACATCGCGGGTGACCTGGGTGGGGGTTCGGGGTCATGGATCCCCAGGCCTCCGACTGCGCGCTGCCTTACCCGCCGCCGCTGGCGATGCTAGGGTCTGGTGAAGCTCAGCACTCGTGATGCTGAGTTCGGGCATTCCAAAGTTCGTTTGCTTCGAGCTGAGGCAAAAAACCCCGATTTCCGGGCACAGTAGAACCGAGAACCAAAAGGAGCGAAACCCAAGTTTCAACCAAAAAAAGAGGTCCTCGGCGGGGTTCGAACCGGGGACCTCCACCCTGAAGGCCTTGCGCTTTTCACTCTGCCATCACGGCTCAAATTTCGAGCGGGAAACAAACGAAAAAAAATCTATGGGGACTGTTGGAATTTTGACCCACGAAAAAGTTTGACGCTAAATAGTGGGGTTGGCTTGTTCGAGCTATTATCATACCTCTAGCCTCGGAGAACGCCATAAAACCCTGACAAGAACCCGGTACACAAGGCCGGCAACAGTTGAACCTGATCACATGATCATCAGTCATCAGGACATCGCGGGTGACCTGGGTGGTCGTTGGGGGTCATGGATTCCCAGGCCGCCGACTTCACGCCGCTCGTGGGCGTTGTGCGGAAAGGGTCGGGCAAGGGGAAGGGCCAGGACGACGCGGGGCAGAGCTGGGACCAGCTGCGGTCCGTCGTGGCCGGCGCGCTGCCTTACCCGGCGCCGCTTCGAGGGTACTACGGCATGGGGCCGGCCCCCGGCGCCGTGGCACCCGACGCCGCGGCGTACAACGCGTATCTCGGCGCCTTCGGCTTCGGCTCCAACGCGCCGAGCGGGGACACGCCTGGCAGCAGCCAGCAACAGGTCTGGAGCCACGGGCAGCAGCCTGTGCAATCGTACGGCGGCAACGACGTTCCGCCTGCCCCTGCAGGAGGTGGGCTGAACTGGAGCACACCTGGTAGCCAGCAGACTTGGAGCCACGGGCAGCAGCCTGGGCAATCCTACGGCGGCAACGGCGTGCCGTCTGCCCCCACAGAAGGTGGGTTGCACTGGGGCACTCCTGGCAGCCAGCAGGTTTGGAGCCAAGGCCACCAGGCCGGCCAATCCTATGCCGACACCGGCACTCCGCCTGCCCCTGCAGAAAGCGGAGGGCTCCAGGCGCTGAACTGGGGCACGCCTGGCAGCAGCCAGCAGCCCGGCCACTCCCACGGCGGTGGAGTCGGGGGGCTCCCCGCAACCCACGCGGCGGAGCAGAGCGTCCTGCGGTTCTTCCAGCAGCCGAACGCCTCCCAGCCGTTCCTCCGGTTTCCGGGCGGCGCGCCCGGTGGTGGGGGAGGGGTGGGGGTAGAGGAAGGGGTGATGGTAGGGGAGCCGGAGTGCGACTGGGAAACGGCGGCGGGCAACGCGCACGTGGTCGTGCGCGCGGCGAAGGGCAAGAAAACGGGCGGGAAACAAGGCGCGAAGGGGTCGAAGCCCGCGCCCGCCGAGAACAGCGGCAGCAGCAGCAGCAGCTGCTGGGAGGCGCCTGACCGCCGCCATCCGCCGGCCCAGTACGGGCCTGGGGGCGACTACACCTCTTTCCCCGGAGCTGTTGCGCCGGGGGGCCACGCAGGCGAAGCCGCGTTTGACGTGGCGGACTTCTGGCGGAGCTGCGCGGAGCCTGGTGCTCCGCAGGCACCCGCCGGCCAGGGGTTGCCTGGCGGCCCGCAGCCGGACATCCCGCGGGCCTCCGTGTCCTCGCAAGGGCTGCCGGCGGCGGAGGGGTACCGCGGCGCCAGCGGCATCAACCTGCACGACTTGGGCGAGTTCCCGGTGCTGGGCGCCGTCAAGAAAAAGGACGCGAAGCTGCAGGCCCCGGCGCAGTCCGCCAAAGTGCGCACGGTGACCGCGCTGCCGGTGCCGCCACAGAGCCACGGGTTCAACGCGGCGGGGTCACTTCACGGTGCAAGCGGCAGCTATGCGCCGAACGGGAGTTTGGGGGCAGACTCCGCGGGCTTTCGAGGAAACGGCGCGTTCGCGCCTGGGTTCGGTTCCGGGGATCCGGGGTTGGTCGGAGCTGGGACCGCGGTGCGGGTGCCGGAGACGATCCTGCGGGCGGCCCGCGCGAAGCAGCAGCAGCAGCAGCAGCAGGGAGGCCGGGGAGTGTCGTGGGCGCAGGCCGCGAAGAAGCAGCCGCACCAGCCGCCGCCCAAGCGGGCGCCGGCGGGCGCGGAGCTGCCGACGACGCGGTACTTCGGCCGGGTGCTGTTCGACGAGTGCAGGCGGTCGATCCAGCACGTCGCGACTGTCGAGAAGGCGTTCGCCGGCGTGATCCGGGGAGGCGAGGCCAGGATGCTGCCGCCGATGAACAAGCGGAAGCGTTCGTTCATCCACGAGCTCGCCCTGCACTACGGGTTGTCCGTCCAGTCCGTCGACAAGGAGCCGAACCGTTCCTGTTACATACGGAGCACCGCGTCCGCGCACGTCCCCAGGGTTCTCCTCTCCAACTGGTACCAAGCAAAGCGAAGGACACCCCCCGACACCGTCGCCGAGGCCCACCTCGCCACCCACCCGGACCACGCCATCGTGTTTCCCTCGGTCCCCCTGGCCGTCACCCCCGGCTACTTCAACACCTTGTTCCAAGCCCTCACGGGCCAGTTCCTCGTTCTCCGCCGCAAGCCCGCCGCTTCCGCGCGCGACCCCGCGCGCGCCTGCGTCGTCGTCTTCCTTTCCGGCAAGTCGGCGGCCGCGAGCGACATCGTTTCGAAAAGCTCGTGCTCCCTCGAGTGGGCCCCGTACGCCAGCTGGAAGCACCGCGACCGCGACCAAGCGCAATACGGGAAGAACTCCGCCTCCCCCGCTGACTCTGACGAAGGAGAACTCGGCCGAGAACCGTCGGAGGACGACGAAGAGAACGGCACGTGCAGCGAGAGCAGCGAAGGCGACCAAGCTTCGGGTTCAGACGCGCAGCAGAAGAATGCTGCCGCGGACGACGAGCAACCCCAGGGTTCGCCTTCGAAGTGGAACCACAACACGAGGGGTCCGACCAGCCGGATCGAGTCCGAGGCAACTTATTCGGATCAAGGGTGGGTTCGCAACACGTTTTCCAAGCTGAAGACTAAAGCTGAACACTGACATCGTTCTGCTGCTGGATGCGTATGGGACGTCAAACAGCGAGGACGCGGCATAGCCCCAGGCTAGCTTTCAAAGTGGAACCGCAACCCGGCGCCGCGCCCGACGAGCCGGTTGAGTCCAGGACGTTCTTCAGTCAAGAGTGTAACCCGCTGCCCGTTTGCGAAGCTGACGGACAGCATTCGGCGGTGGCCCTGCCGAACGCGCGTTAACAAGCTGTCATCACGTTTATTTTGGAAGTTCTACCCCGCTCTTCAACGCGACTGCCTTCCCGAGACCGCTTTTTTTTTTCCTGTCACTCCTGACTGACAGGCCAGTGAGCCGCAGCTGAAAACCTTAGAAAGTGTCTTTCGGGTACAAGATTACGGTGCACTATTACACGGTGTGCGTGTGAATGGACTTTGATCACGCAGTCAACGTTGTACAGAAAAGTACTGCCTTCAGCCGGACCTTCCTCCAAGAAGGAAGGTCGCGGGAGAGTTGGTATCTGACCAACGGGGCTTTCATACCTTGAACGAAACCGCAACCGGCATCAAAACGTGGTTCTGAGCCGCCAGTGGCGCCAGGCATGCAGCGCCAGTGCTCCAGGGAGCGCTTTCGTTTGGCTGTCGGTTCGATCGACCCTGTTACTCATTTGGGTAAGGAGTGTCGATCAACCGCTAACACCACACCTGCCGTGTTCGCAATACGTGGTGGGGCAACCCGGAAGATCGTTAAAACTTGTATCAGAAAATACCACAATCCAAAATCCGAAACAAATTGAAATCGTGTTCAAGATTTGCAATGATGGTCTTGAACTAGTGTATCCGCCGGAAGTATACTGGCTAGCAGCCGTCTCTATCCTTCACAGCACACACCGTGGATGGCGTATTTGTCTCTCTAG
Source organism: Diplonema papillatum (assembly GCA_030068145.1). NCBI lineage: Eukaryota > Euglenozoa > Diplonemea > Diplonemida > Diplonemidae > Diplonema > Diplonema papillatum. Next base: position 91,835 of record JAPJBO010000098.1, read on the forward strand.
CCTGCCTTTCCCCGCCTCTGCGCCACTTAGTTATATGGGTGCTCGACCCTTGGCAAGCATCGCACTTCCCTTTTGAACTTGACTCTAGCGACCCCAGTATCAAAGGCGTGAAAACGGAGATTCTGTACACACAAGAGATCACGCTGGTTCAAACTGCGCTGACAACGGCACCCATTAATCGCTATGGAATGAAGACCTTATCATCCGAGACCACACCCAGTCTGTCGGCCTGGTCGAGTCACTGGTTCCACTGGGTCCGTTTCCGTGTTGTATTGGGTCGCACGACCACCACGTACTGCTACGGATTGGAAGACTGGGAGACGACACGGATTGATGCAGAGAGAATAGCAGGATTCATGATCCCAGCGGCGCAGCAAGCGCGGCAGAACGTCGAACCATTCCAAGGGGTTTATCGTGGGAGGTCTCTCACTTCGCGCTCTCTGCGGGACATTGACTTGCACGACGTTGGGGAGGTGTCGCGAAAGCCGTGCGCTCTTGTATGATGAGGGAGGCATTCTTGCATGAGTACCAGATCAAGAAGACCCACACTAAACCGAGCGCACGCAGGAATTCCTCTTGATGTCCAGTCACGTGGACCGCCGAAAAACCCTTGTCAACCTTGTCGCCTTCTTTTCGGACGACAACAGTCTGGGAAACGCAAAACAAAAAAGGTCAAAACATAAGAAAAAGAGGGGCCCCGGGGGTGGGTGCGGAGTCGGGAGGGAAATGCGAGGATCGGGATGCTGTATTCCGACTACTCGCACTCGCTGCTCGACGTGTTCGCGGACTTCCCCGTGCTTTTCCGGACGCTGTGGTGCTGCCCCCTGCAGAATGCGCTGACGAAGGCGCGGCTCGACGGCCGCTCCTGCACCGCGTGCGACTGCTTGGTCGCCACCGTGCCCGTGCCGCCGGCGGCGCCGTACCCCGTGTGCATGCCGTACCACAACCGGCAGCAGCTCCGCTCCAAGTACGGGATGCAGCTCGCCCCGTGCCACGACGCGCTGACGATCCTGTTCTGCTACCCGTGCAGCATTATGCAGGACGCTCGCGAAGCAGCCACGCGCGAAGAGCGGGCCGTGCGGGGCCGGAGGCCAACGACCAGAAGCGACAGCGGTTTTGCGATCCACGTCATGTCAGGCAGCTGAGAATCCGACGATTTGAGTCTTTTCGCCTAGCTTCTGTTCTGCTACCTTTTTGCAGCAATACGCACGCGCGAAGTGTAAGCCGGGCGCGGCCGGAGACCCACGACCACGGTTTCGCGATCCACGTCATGTCAGGCAGCTGCGAATCCGACGATTTGAGTATTTTCGCCCAGCTTCTCTTTTGCTGCCTTTTGCAGCTGCAAAAGCCTACGTTGTGCAGATACCGACAAAAACGGTGGCGAATGGAGGAGGGCCCTTCTGGCGCACATGGCTCTCCGGTTCACTCTTTGGCGAAGAGAGTTTCACAGAAACAGCACCAACACATTTCCATACAGTAGTTAACCACGAAATCCAACCATTTACAAAAAGGTGTCACGGGATGAGCCGCCAGCCGCTGCTCAACGGGCGGCCCTGGTGACACCACGTGTGCTAGGTGTGGGTAGTTTTGCAGCAACAAAGCGTTCTTTTCCAAGAACGAAAAGCAGATCTTAAACTGACCCCTCCATTTTCTACTGTTCTTCTCCCTTTTTCAAATGGTACAGCGCTTGGCGCTCTTCTCCTTCGACTGCCCGCCCGATTGCGCGTCGACAATTGCCTCACTCACTGGAGTGCCCGTTCCCGGCGAGCTACGAGGGAACGACCTGTAAGAGTGCCAACGGTACTCTTTCTATAACGTAGTCTATTCATGATAGCCAACTACGTATAAAAGGTGTCAGGAGATAAGCCGGCAGCCGCTGCTTAATTTGTACTTAAAAGTTCCCAATGCTTAACGGCTTTATCACGCGGGCGGCCCTGAGATTACCCCCTCAGGTGACACCACTGTATCTTTAGCCATACTTCAACCCTCTTTTCGCCGCTGTTGGGCGACGGTCGTCTTCAATGGAACTGCCGAGGTCGATCGTCGCGACCGTGATAGACAAGAATACAGGTCCAGGCAATTCTAAGCAGCTCTAGGGGACAGGGATGGACCTGACGGACCGTGATTCACCGTGTTTCGCGTCACAGACTTTTGCTGCATATGTCGTCTTGTTCCGTTAGTGGTATGGTCCTTTGACAGAGTGAGCCGATGCCTCTCATCTCACCTTTAAAACACGGCTGAGTCACGCATGCTCTTGACAGACGCTAGCGTCCGACATTTCGCACGCGCGTCGCAGTCGTTGGGTGGTATTGACAAGGGGTTTCATCGGACACTCGGACGAGCTTCGTTACTTCACCGCCGCAAGTTCCCCCCTGCCCTGGGAGGTCTGCTTGGCTGCCTTCGGTTTGCGTCTCCGTGTTGGTGTTGTTGCTTCGCTTTTGGACTCCTTCTTCGGCTTGGCACGGTCCCAACGTCCTGATCTGCTCTTGGCGCCCGTCTTGCGCTCATTCTGCGCTGCTCGTCTTGTTGCGTTAGTGGGGAGTCAAATGCATGCAAATGAGTACCACACTATGCCAGCTTTTCGCTACGTGACTTCGCAACCTCTCGTCTTCTTGTTGCGTTAGTGGGGAGTCATATGCATGCAAACGAGTACCACACTATGCCAGCTTTTCGCTACGTGACTCCAGAAGGGTCACTTTTGCTGCGCTTTCGTCGTGCAACCTTTGTCTGTTGCATGTGAGCTAGTGACAAGTTCGCAATCAGAGTGGGCTTGCTCTTGTTCCGCCGTGCGGCACGCCGAGAGGCGGAAGTCGTGGGAGGCCGAGCCGGGCCGGCGGGAGGCTGCACATCAGGTTCAAACACGTCATGCGCGTATAAGATTCAACACAAAGAGAGGGGGGAAAATAGTTGGCCGCGTACTGGTATCACAAAGCCAGGCGTGCGTAGGAGTCCACGCCGCGAAGTCGTGAGCCTCGATGGAGCGTGGATGATTGTAGTAGCGAATACTCAATGGCGAACATTAAAGGCCGAAGTGGAGAAGAGGTTTCCGTTTCCGCCGTGCGGCACGCCGAGAGGCGGAAGTCGTGGGAGGCCGAGCCGGGCCGGCGGGAGGCTGCATATCAGGTTCAAACACGTCATGCGCTTAACCACCAAAATTCAACACAAAGAGAGGGGGGAAAGAAGGCGGGTGTGTGTGTGGGGTGCGCCCCTCCTTGTTGGCAGAATGGCGGTCCAGGGATGGCACGTGAACACAGTAACGGAGCGGATGGGGCACGACATGGAGGAAAGTTGGGAGTTTGCCATGCGCGAGACCGACCGGTTCGAGGCCGAAACGCGGCGCCAAGTCGCGCAGGAGCGGGAGTACGATTTGTACAAGAAGTGGCGGGCAGCGCAAGAGCAGCATGCCGGAGCTGCCGGCCCGGCGTTGCCGCCAGTTCCGGCGCACCTCCGCACAGAGCGTGAAGTATGCCCAACAGTTTTATCGTGGTAAGCTGATCCACTTCTCCTTTCTTTTTTTTTTTGTATAAGCCCGTAGGTACCAGGGAAAGCCTGCTACACGGGAGCCAAGCTTCACGTGTTCGGCGGTACTGCAGAGCCACGGGCCTCCGGGTCAAGTGGCTACCGATTTCCCAAACCAAAGCATCAAGGCTTGGCGCACCTTGGGGCTTGGCGCTTGCGCTGAACACAAGCTCGTCGAGACGGTCAGCCGCAGGGCAGAGCGGACGGGGTTGTGGCGCTTTGCAAGCTGTGGTTGACCGTCACGTTCCTGGACCAGGAGCGGCCTTTTTCTTCTTCTTCTTCTTCTTCTTCTTCTTCTGTATAAGCCCTGTGGAGGTGGCAGCGTTCAACAGACCCGTTCTGTGGAATTTCTCAAAAAGCTCGTCTTTTTGCTGCGTTAGTGAGGAGTCACGCCAGCTTTTCGCTACGTGACTCCAGAAGGGCCACTTTTGCCGCGCTTTCGTCGTGATGCAACCTTTGTCTATTTTCTCAAAAGCTTGCGGGTGGTTTTGAGTCACAACCCGGGGGTAATTTGGGCCACTATGGGAAGAACGGAGTCGGGGAGTACGATTTGTACAAGAAGTGGCGGGCGGCGCAAGAGCAGCACGCCGGAGCCGCTGGCCCGGCGTTGCCGCCAGTTCCGGCGCACCTCCGCACAGAGCGTGAAGTATGCCCAAATCACCTTTATTTTCTATGGTAATCCATGCTGCTCCACTTCCCCCTCATTTTTCTAGAAGCCCTTTTTGTAGTTTTATCGTGGTAATCCATGCTGCTCCACTTCCCCCTCATTTTTCTAGAAGCCCTGTTTGTAGGAGGAAGCATTCAACAAATTCAAGAAGAGGGATGCCGATTAGAATGAGTATGCATGACATACCACATGCTCGAAAGACATGGAGGGAATGCAAAATGAATCGGTCATGTGCCAATGAAAATGCAAAAGTCAAGACCGTTCCTCTCCCATGGACTCGTTCCAAAGACCCGTTGCGTTTTGTGGAATTTCCCATCAGTGGATTATACTGCACCAGTAATCCCACTCTGTTCGCCTTTTCAATCTCAAGCGAACGCTAACTTTAAAACGACCTTCTAATCCACAAATAACGCTAAAAACTTGCGCTCTAAAAAAAAATTCCAGGCGAAAGCATCATCATAATCCACTTTGTCGCCTTTTCAGTCTCAAGCGAACTTGTGGATAAGAAGGTCGTTTTAACGACCTTCTAATCCACAAGTTAAGCTGAAATCAAGAGAACTACAACTCTAAAAACTTGCACTCTCAAAAAACAACTTCAGGCGAAAGCCGCGGCGGCCGCGTCGGCGGCGGAGGCCGTAGCGCGCGAAGCGGACGCCGAGCTTCGGCGGCTGGCGGCGCAGCGGCAGCAGCAGCACCACCGCGAGTCCATCGAGCGCGAGCGGACGGCGGAGCGCGAAGAGAGCCTGCTTCGGCAACGTGAAGCAGCGGCGCAGCAGCAGCAGCAGCAGCACCGGCGCAGCGGCGCCGCCGCCACTCTACCCAACGTGTCGGCGGAGGACGACGCTCGGCTGATGGCCCGCGCACGCGCCGAACGGGAGACGGAGCGCGACACATTTCTGAATGAATACCGCCACCGCACCGCCGAGCAAGCAGTCGAGGAGTCTGCCGAGCGCCTCTCGCACCGCGACAACAAAATGGACGCGGCCCGCACCCTGCTGGGCTCGTCGGTTGCCACGCCGTCGATCGACCGGGAGCGGGAAATCCTCGGGTTCTCCACCAAAGAGGAGCTCTACGACAAGCTCCTCAACCTCTACTCCATCAGCCGAGACGCAACCGAGCAAGCCCCGCCGGCGCCGGCGAGGCAAGCTGCGACGGTGCGCGATGCCCTCGAATCGGCGAACAACCAACCAGACAAGGCGGACCCCCCCCTCACGTCGGCCAACTTCTGGCCGGCAGACGCGCTGGTGGGACGGCCGGGCCCGTCGTACGAGCCCCCGTCGCCGCCGTCGACGAACTCGTCGCAGCGGGGGCTGGCGAAGCAGCCGTCGGGGCTCGGGCTCACGCAGCGCAGCGAGGCGTCGGAGCAGCAGTCGCAGCGCTCGGACCCGCGGAAAGGGCTCGGTGCGCTTCCCGAGCGGACGGTGGAGATCATGGCGAAGAACACTGGCATCCGGTACGCCCCAGGCGACCTGGCAGCCGCCGGCGGAGAGCCCGAAGCGGATCAGCCCCGCGCATCGGGTGCATTTTCGTCGGAGGAAGGCGACACGCAGGTAGCATTGCCTTTTCCCTCCCCCCACTTTGGGAGCCGTACGCCTCCCCTCTTTACAACTGTCTATTTTCTATTTTGCATCCCTTTCCTAGACGACATCTTCCTCGAAGAAGACTTGATGCTAGCATCAACCATGCATGAGAGGCGGTGCTCTGCCTAAACATTAAACTAAGATTTTCCCCCAGAACCCCTTTTTTTAATATGACGAAGGAAGGATGCGATATACATTGGAACCAGAAAGTTGTGATAGCACCGGAACAGGACCGAAAGTCCCCATCCAAAGAACCCACCGAAGAGCTCTAACTTTGGATTGGTATGTGTTCAAGAACGAAACCTGAGACGAAGAACAAGGTGCACACAACCCCGCGGCAGGGATTATCCTGCATGGTTAAAAAAGTATTTCTTCACCGAAAAAAAAATATTCTCAAAACAGGCCGGTTAAAAAAGGTTTTTTAACCACGGGAGCTTCTGGTGAAAACTTTTTTGTGCTTGCAAGGCCAGGCTAGAGGACCCGCAAGACCCACAAGTGGGGTCTACAACAAAGTGGCGAAGCAGCAACACGCCCCACGAAGGTCGCATACCAGGCTTACAGGTCATCAAGAAAACCTCGCTCAACGTGGAAAAATAAAAAAAACTTTCCGGCCATGCTACAGGCTTTTTAACCATGATTTTCCCGAATTCCGGGGATTAGAATAACCCCTGCCCCGCGGTGAAAAAAAGAAGAAAGAGGACTAGTCCCTCAAGGTTCCAGACCCCCCTTTCCCCTATTTTATTTTACACTTTTTTCGAGACTGGAGGTCCTATGAACATGCAATGTGAATAGCCTCTATTCGAGCCAACCCCACTTTTCTCTACACTAAAAAGTGTATTGTTTTTGAACTAGATAATAGTTAGGAGCTGGCTTTTTCCGTTTTTCGGATTTCATGCCTGTATGGTCCACTTCAACAGTGCCGCGGTCTCCGGACCCACAGGATCGCGGTTGGATCCCCGCGCGAAGTGTTTTTTTCGGTTTGAAGTTTTTGAGAATTTTTCGAGACTAGAGGTCCTATGAACATGCAATGTTCACCAGAACTTTGCTTCACCCGAACTTCGCCCGAACTTTGCTTCGCCCGAACTTTGCTTCACCAGAACTTTGCTTCACCCGAACTTAGCTTCACCCGAACTTAGCTTCGCCCGAACTTTGTTTCGCCCGATCTTAGCTTCACCAGAACTTTGCTTCACCCGAACTTTGCTTCCCCCAGAACTTAGCTTCGCCCGGACTTTGTTTCGCCCGAACTTAGCTTGACCCGAACTTTGCTTCGCCCGAACTTTGCTTCACCAGAACTTAGCTTCGCCCGAACTTTGCTTCGCCCGAACTTTGCTTCCCCCGAACTTTGTTTCGCCCGAACTTTGCTTCACCAGAACTTTGCTTCATCCGAACTTTGCTTCCCCCAGAACTTAGCTTCGCCCGCACTTTGTTTCGCCCGAACTTAGCTTGACCCGAACTTTGCTTCGCCCGAACTTTGCTTCACCAGAACTTTGCTTCATCCGAACTTTGCTTCCCCCAGAACTTAGCTTCGCCCGCACTTTGTTTCGCCCGAACTTAGCTTGACCCGAACTTTGCTTCGCCCGAACTTTGCTTCACCAGAACTTAGCTTCGCCCGAACTTTGCTTCGCCCGAACTTTGCTTCCCCCAGAGCTTTGTTTCGCCCGAACTTTGCTTCACCAGAACTTTGCTTCATCCGAACTTAGCTTCGCCCAGAACTTTGCTTCGCCCGAACTTTGTTTCGCCCGAACTTAGCTTCACCAGAACTTTGCTTCACCCGAACTTAGCTTCGCCCGAACTTTGCTTCACCAGAACTTAGCTTCGCCCGAACTTTGCTTCACCCGAACTTAGCTTCGCCGAACTTTTTCGCCCGATCTTAGCTTCACCAGAACGTCCGAACTTTGCTTCACCCAGAACTTAGCTTCGCCCGGACTTTGTTTCGCCCGAACTTAGCTTCACCTTCGCCCGAACTTTGCTGTTCCCCGAACTTTAACTGCTGCCTCCAGTCTCGCCACGCGCCGGCCTTAGCCGAGCGCACGTACTTTCTTCGACGAAGACTTGTTGCTGCATCAAACATGCATGAGAGGCGGTGCTCTGCCTAAACATTAAACTAAGAGTCAAGACATTAAGCTTAGCTTTTCCCCGCAGTGTTCTGTCGAAACATTAACTTAAGACTTTCCCCTGCCACTTGCCACGCGTCATTTTTTGCGCACGTTGCTTTTTGATCCTTCGACGTTGGCTTTTCCTAACCCAGGCCAGCACAAGAAGAATTGTCGAAGGTCGGATTACCCATGACAACAAGGGTTCCTTGCCATGCATCATTTTCTGCGCACGTTGATTTTTGATCCTTCGACGTAGGCTTTTTCTAACCCAGACCAGCACAAGAAGAATTGCAGAAGGTCGGATTACCCACCGTTGAAGATGACAAGGGTTCCTTGCCATGCATCATTGTCTGCGCACGTTGATTTTTGCTCCTTCCGAGGTTGGCTTTACCTGACCCAGGCCAGCACAAGTATCTGAGGTTGGAATACCCACCGTTGAGGAGTGGCAACAAAGGTTCCTTGCCCCTGCAAGCCCCGCGGTTGCCAACGAAGTGGGTAGACAAGTGGTCGAGAGGTTGACCACTGGCCAACCATTCGTTTTCCAGTGGTCGCCTATGGGCCCGGCAGTGGTCGACCATCGACGAATGGTTGACCACTGGTCAACCATTCGTTTTCAGGCAGTGGTCGACCATCGACGAGTGGTTGACCACTAGTCGCCCATAGGCAGTCGTCGACAAGTGGTTGACCACTGGTCAACCATTCGTTTTCCAGTGGTCGCAGATGGGCCAGGCAGTGGTCGACCATCGACAAGTGGTTGACCACTGGTCAACCATTCGTTTTGCAGTAGTCGCCCACAGGCAGTAGTAGACAACTGACCACTGGCCCACCATTCCTTTTGCTGTGGTCGCCCATAGGCAAGTCGACAAGTGGTTTACCACTGGTCAACCATTCCTTTTGAAGTAGTCGCCCAGGCAGTAGTCGACCACTGGTCGACCATTCGTTTTGCAATGGTCGCCCACGGGCCAGGCAGTGGTCGACCAAGTACCCTCCAGATCCCGTTGCCACGCTAATGCACACACCAACGAAACGAGCAGGGCGGAGAAGTAGTCAAAGGAGACGCCGAAGACGGCACGGAGTCGCCCGGATACAAACTTTAACTCTGAAAACCCATTCTGGGGATTTTCCCGACGAGCACGCAACCCGGTGAGCGTAATCAAGAGTCGAATATTAGCGTCGAAGCTTCCTGGCTTTTCACGCCGTAGCAGAACGACCACACCCTACCCAATCCCAAGCACCCCCCAAACGCGTTAGGTGACTTCACAACGGAGTGACACATCACCCGAAACGAGCGGCACCCTCCCACTTTTCTCAACCCTCTCAACCCCCCTCCATACCCAAGCCTCTACGGTCAACCGGACACTTTAAAATACCGACCTTGTAATCCACAAATAACGCTAAAAACGAGCAGGGCGGAGAAGTAGTCGAAGGAGACGCCGAAGACGGCACGGAGTCGCCCGGATCCGAGCACACGCTGCCGCCTTCGAAGGCTGACGTGGCAGGCCCGTTGTCAGCGGCGGTGCCGGCGGTGGTCCGCCTGCAGTACCTCAAGGCTCAGCACCCGTCGCCTCTCGTGCGCCCGCTGTACACCGTCCCGGCCACCGAAGGCTCGGGCCCCACGCTGGCGGACCACGCCCGGGGACAGGCTGAGTGGGAGCAGGTATGCAAGCCTCCTCCGCGCGAGATTTTTTCTGTTCCCGCCGAGCTTGCCGTAGGACACCTGCGTTAATGTGTAACAGATGTGCCGCCCCAGCCAAACTCCCCACCTGACTGGTGTGTCTCCAAACGAGGATTCAGCCCGTTTGTCGCTGGTAAACGGACAAGCTACGGAGCGCGAAGACCCTCACCCCACATGCTGCCGTCTTCCCGTCATGAGGGCCATCAACGACCGACAGCAATACGGGGTTGTACGAGAGGAACTCCCGTTTCTAGTCCCTGGTATCTACGGTTGTTCGATCGGACAGTGCCGTGATGCTACCACTGGATGGATTATGGCTGAACGCCTCTAAGCCAGCACCCAGTCTAGAGGAATGCGTGAGTTACTCAGGGCACATCGGATTTATCGGGCCACGACTAGCTTCGGCGAACGGCAACTTCCAAATTCACCTACGCTGCGCCGACTCAGGGGCTCCCTCCTTCCCCGGAAGGTGGCGCCAGGGCGTCTGCTCCCTGCGTTGTCTAGGTGCACCGGATGCCGGGATCTACACACCGCGAGGCGACCGGAGACTCGTCGGAGAGAGGGTCCCTGCACCTCAACTCGTCTCTCTCTTTCTCTCTCTCATTGTTTCCCCGCATGCCACCAAAGTACCTAGCCCAGTTCTATCTGGAGCGCTGGCCCGGCGAGCTACGAGGGCACAAATTTTTTCCTTTTTTTTCCCCCGTCTCCTTTCCATTCTTGCATTTCAGGCCTGCATGCCCCATCAAAAGCAATCGAAAAGAAAATAAACGAGCGTTCTACCACCTCGCGCGGTGTCACGGGATGTTTGGCAGCCGCTGTCAATCCATGTGGTTCATGTACTTAAAAGAACTGAATGCTAAACAAACATAACGTGGGCGGCGCCGAAGCTTTACCAGCTTCGGCTGACACCATTTGCGCACTTAACCATGGTTAAGAAGACAACTGAAAGCATAGACACAAAGATAGCCCAAAGCATCTGCAGAATAACACGAAAAGCCTCTAGGCAAAAACCCGTTTTCACATTTCTTCTGCTAACAACGGGTTGCCCTTTCAATGTATTGTGCCAGGCTAAAAAGACGTAAAGCAGCGTGTTTTGGCGGCTGGTCAGAATTCCTTACCCGAAAAGGACGGAGGTAAATACAAGCGGGAGCAAGAGGTGAGTTCCGCTAGTGCGCCCAAACAAAAAGACTAAATCCCTCAGCAGGAATTGACTTGATGTCGGTCACAGATACGGTACGCATACTAACATACGATATCTTGAAGGAACCTGTACGACAAGGGCCCGGTGACTTAAAAACCCCGGATTCGAATGTACCCTCTAAACACACGCCCCCCTGCAGCAATTTGCGACGCGGGTGGCGTCCGAGCGCGAGAAGAAGAACCCGACGACGGACCGGCTGCTGCGGCAGCACTACAGCCGGATCCTCACCACCGGGCAGCCAGGCGCGAACCGGTACGTGCCCACGGCCGAGCAGGCCGCAGCCGCCCGGGACCTGAACGCGTTCCAGCAACGCGTGTGGCAGCGCACCCGCGAAGGCAGCGCCGTCGAGCGCCTGCTCAGGTGTGTTCGTATTCCATTCCATCAAGCCGGCCGCACACCTCTATCCCCTAGAACTGCGTCGAGGACCGCGCTACACGCAGGTGACCTTGGAAAACTCTTGCTTCGCCTCTCCGCAAGACTCAAGCGAGATCTCGGCGACATCTTGGAAGTATCTTCATGTGTGTGCTCAGAGTGAGCTCTTGGCGCAATCTCGGTGGGTTTTTCGTGTGCTCCAAGACTCAAACGAGATGTCGGCGAAATCTTGCAAGTATCTTCATGTGTGTGCTCATTCATAGTGTGCTCTTGGCGCAATCTCGGTGGGTTTTTAGTGTGCTCCAAGACTCAAACGAGATGTCGGCGAAATCTTGGAAGTATCTTCATGTGTGTGCTCATTCATAGTGTGCTCTTGGCACAATCTCAAAAAGTCCTCATGTGCGCTGTAGTACAACAGCTCGGTGAAGTCTCTCTCGCTTAGATCTTCATGTGATCTTCATGTGCTCTTTGGCACAATCTCAAAAAGTCCTCATGTGCGCTGTTAGTACAACAGCTCGGTGAAGTCTCTCGGTTAGATCTTCATGTGATCTTGGCACAATCTCAAAAAGTCCTCATGTGCGCTGTTAGTACAACAGCTCGGTGAAGTCTCTCTCGGTTAGATCTTCACGTGCTCTTGGCAAAGTCTCGGGAAACCCCCTGCACGCGCTCTTTTTTTGCGATAACCAGTAACCACCTTAGTGAACATACTTGTTACAGCTAAAAAGGAACGTTGGCAGCGGTTTAACCTGACAGTATCCTGATAGTACGAACAGTGCAGTGTTCGTACTAAGAACTAGTTCAGTTGGCTTGGCAGCGTTGGCAAAGTTGGAAGCGCGCTGCATGAAACCGTACCAAAGCAGGTGAGTTCCGCTAGTGCGCACAAAACAAAAAAGAGACTATATATTTTTCGTAGTAACAACTAATTGTAAACACGAAAGAGAACGCTGGCAGCGTGTTTGGGAGAAGATTAGCCTACCGATCATATTCACTCACTATCACTCACAAACAGGCTAATCCTCCCCCGGCACGTACAAACAAATTTCCTGTGCAAAAAACCCCGCATGCCACCAAAATACCTAGCCCAGTCCTATCTGGAGCGCTGGCCCGGCGAGCTACGAGGGCACAAACCTTTTCCTTTCCCCCCCCGTCTCTTTTCCATTCTTGCATACCAGGCCTGCATGCCCCGCCCCATCAAAAGCAAACGAAAAGAAAACAAAAGAGCGTTTTACCACCTTGCGCAGTGGCACGGGATGTTTGGCAGCCGCTGCTAGACATTTTTTTTGGTTCATGTACTTAAAAGAACTCAATGCTAAACAAACATAATGCAAGAAAGCCAAACCCCGCTAGCTCCACAAACGCTCGACCTTGACGACGCAATGGCAGGTGACGACTTTAAATCGTGTGGCGATTTAAAGTACCGCGGGAAATCCCTACCGAGGGGGGACCCAAGTGGGGCCTCTCGGACACAGAAGCTAACAGGGAAGCCGTACAGAGACTGACCAACTCCGATTTCGCAGAACGGCTGGCAGCACAGCGAGTGGAAGAGGCCTGGCTCGAGTGGTCACGAGTCAGTGAGCAGTACTTGCAGGATGCCTTCGGAATCCCTGCGGAAGAAAGGGGAAGGAGTACCGGCCGGGGGATAAAGACGTCGCCTAAGAGAGTCTGTATCACGGCAAGCACTGCGAGCGACGGGTCGGGGGCGGCGAACAGCAGACAGCTACGGCTCCGGAAGGCCATCCACAGGATGGAACGCATCTGCAGCTACCTTGCGCAGCGACGCGGGCCGGAGGCAGTTCCGCATGAAATATCCCGTTGCTGGCAGAACAGCAGACGGCTGGCACAGGCGTGCATGAAAGGTGGCCAATGGACAGAAGGATTCCCGGATCATGAGGAGGCGAAGCAGCTTCTCACGGCATTGCGGGAAGAGACGAGCAGGCTCGGAAGGGAAGGATCGGCGGCCAGGTTTACGAAGTACCGAGACAAGCTGAACGAGAGGGCCGATGCGAGCAGACGATGTCTGACAACCATCTGCGCCGGACGCGCTGAGCCGTCGGGGGTGTTGCGAACGGGGGCGGGTGTGACTGCAAATGTTGACGAGATGGACGAGGCGCTGAACACTGCGTGGGACCCTATCCTGCGTAAGTACAAGGACGGGCCAGAGCCGGAGTACGAGCCGTTTCGGGATCGGTTCCAGGATCACATCGGCCCACACTTGATGGAAGCCGGAACAATCACGGGGGAGGAGCTGCGAATTCTGCTGAGGAAGAAGCCGAAGAAAAGCGCGTCAGGGGTGGATGGCTGGCGTATGGCTGAACTGCGGGAGTTGCCGCTCCCCCTGCTGAATGCACTTGCAGACGTCATGAACCTGGTCGAAGCGACTGGGGACTGGCCGGCAAGCATGACAACTGCGCTGGTGTCGATGGTGCCGAAAGATGAGAGCCAAGACCCGCTGCACACGAGGCCGATAACCGTCACATCCGCCGTGTACCGCTTGTGGGCCTGCCGCAGGCTTGCGGACATTGTCCTGTGGCAGGAGGGGTGGATCGAAGAAGGACAGAAAGGCTTTCGGCCGGGCCACCGGATCGAGGACGTCTTGATGGAGATAGGGCTCGAGGTGGAGGACGCCTTGCTGGACGGAGAGCCGCTCTACGGAGTGGCGCTGGACTTCCGGAAGTGTTTCGACATGGTCCCGCGAGAGGTAGTGCTACGCTTGGCTGAGGACTTAGGACTGCACGGTCGGGTTCTCAAGCCGCTGAGGGCGATTTACAGTCTGCTCGCGAGACGCTTCAAGTTGCCGCTAGGGGTGGGCAGGGAGTTTAGTGTGACCAACGGTATCCTTCAAGGGTGCCCTGTGTCCGTCATACTCATCAATGCCCTACTGTCGGTAGTGATGAAAGCGGTCAAGAAAGAAGCTGAGGGTGTGAGTCCTAAGTCGTACGCGGATGATGCCACACTACTGTCCAGGCTGTCAGAGGCCGCATTGCAAAAGGGAGTCGACATTGTTGACGAGTTCTGCACACTCACCGGAATGCAGCTAAACCTCGAGAAGACCATCGCATTCTCGACGAGGCAGAGGCACCAGTCGACGCTCAGACTCCGAAGCGGAAATGCGCTGCTTCGATTTAGCAAGTCCGTCACGTGTCTGGGGGCCCTAGTCTCAACGGCGAAGAACAGAAAGGAGAGGTCCGACTCTAAGAGGGTAGAGAGGGCGGCGGCCCTAGCGGAAGGCCTCCGCCACGCGCCATTCCGGTACGAAAAGCGGGTCCGTATTGTGCAGTCGAATGTGTTGCCGGCAGCGCTATCAGGCTGCTCCTTCGCGCCGGTGTCGAAGGTGGCGATGAAGCGGTTGACGACGTCGGTGATGGGTCTGATCTGGGGTGGAGCAAACCCGAAGCGCGCGAGAGAAATGGTCCTGAACTTCCAGGAGAAGGGCCACCTGACGGACCCCGGTACGTGTTTAGCGTACCGGGTGACGACGGCGTTCTACGCGGCGTGCGAGAGGCTACCGCGACTGCTACCTCTGATGGAGAGTATCCGGGGGCGGTACGCCGAGGGGGACCAACCCCTCGGCCCAGTCGGGCTGGCGATGAGGAGCATGGAGGAGTGTGGACACATATGGGAGCCTGGGCCCCTATCTCGCACGCTACGACGGAATGGTGCAGTGTTCGACCCGCTGGCCTCGTCGCCCTCGAAGAGGGGGCACGAAGTGAGGGCGGACCTGAGAACGAGGACGTGGGCCCGACTGATGGCGAGAAGGCCAGGATATCAGGGGCTGGAAAGAGCCGACTTGGAGCGCACGAATGCGTTCTGGAAGACGAGGGAATGTTCCGCGCACACGGCGAAGCTAATTCGAGTCGCGATTGCGGGGGGTGTGAACACGGCGGAGTTCACGTCGCGGATGAGGCAGGCCGGAGCTGAGCCGCAGGCGCCCAGCTGCAAGCACTGTGGGAGCGGCGTGACGGAGAACGAACAGCATATCTACTGGGACTGCGACGCATACTCACACATTCGCCGGCGGGAAGCACACGCCGGGCTGATGGCGGCCAACCGAACCGAGTGGCCCCGATGCACGCTGGAACATGGTGTGGTTGTACCGGAGAACGCCCACTTATCGAGGCGGCTCCAGGAGATGATGGCTGAAATCCTTGCGGAACGGGCAGGGCTCGAAGCACGTGGCTGGGTAGCCAGGAACCCCACGACCCCCTGGTCGAGAGCGGATGCGATGCCTGCCGAGAAATTTGACCACCCCTTTGCGCGGATTGCCCCGGCATGGACGTGGGAGCGAAACAAGACCTGGGGACTACCGACGTTTTATGCGTTGGTAGCGTGGCTGTCTGACATGCAGTGGACCGAGAGCGGGCAGGTGTCAATGCTAGAGCTTGCGATCGACTTTGAACTCTTCTCGGGCCTCAGCATGCCGCTGCACGGGAATGCGCCGAAGGGGGTGAGAGAACGGGGAAACGTCCTGCGCTGCATGATGAGCGCGTTGGACAAGCTGGCGGCACAGCAAGGGCTGGGAAGCTGCATGAGAGGGGAGAGGGTGTGCCCGACGACGTCGCTGTCGTTCATGGGCATCACGGGGATATCGGGTATACGGCCCAGGCCACGCTTTCGCGAGGCACACACGGGGACGATACTTGAGGAACAAGTGAAAGGAAGCGATGTAGGGACGCAGTGCCCGACGTACCCTGACTGGACGATCGGGAGAGCGGCGAGGTGGGCCCTGCCTGCCCCACCACAACTGCACCCAGACCCCGTGCATATGCCGGGTGTCGGTATAGAGAAGGCACTCGTCACGTGCGCGACCCATCACAAAGGGAAGTGTGAGGCGTGCAGAGCACTCGTCCGAAGGGACGTTCCCACGGTAGAGATGTGCTGCCGGCACCATCACCACGCGAACGATGGGCAGCCGATCGCGGTGTGCACAGAGCACAGCACGACGAAGTGCGGCGAGTGCAAGACGGCGGCGGCGTGTTGCCGCAGCGGGCATCATGCCTGCCGCACGCATGGCAGAGGGACCTGCCAAGAGTGCAAAAGGCTCCCTACGCTGACGCAGAGGCGACCGGCGGCATGTTGCAGCCGCGGCCACCACCAGTCCAACAAGCCGAACGTCGAGTCAACCCCCGGACGCAACAAGAAGAAGAGGCCCTCCTCACCCACCCAGGTGGGTGTACAGCGGGAAACGCCAGTAGGAAAGCGAGCGGCGCGAGCGCCGCTCGCGGCAACTAAAAAGGAGACGGCGACGACCGCACGGGCGACCAAGAGGCCGCCACCAACACCAGGAACCAGCGAACGACCAGCGCTGAAGAAGAGGGTGCTCGGCACCCCGAAGGAAGGCCTGATCGCCGGCCGCAAGCGGAAGAAGACGAAGGCGACCACCCCCGACTCAGGGGTGCAACGAAGGAAGAAGAAGGTACCGAGGGCAAGCAGCTCTCAGAAACGACCGGGGACCACGGGCACACCAATGCCCTCGAAAGTGAAAAACGGACACACGTGCCCGCCCTCGTACTCGCCGACTCAGTCTCTGGAATCGCAAGAAAGCCAAACCCCGCTAGCTCCGCAAATGCTCGACCTTGACGACGCAATGGCAGGTGTCGACGTCATCCGATAACCTGACTTTCAAGGCAGTGCATGCTAATCCATGTGGTTCATGTACTTAAAAGAACTCAATGCTAAACAAACATAACGTGGGCGGCGCCGAAGCTTTACCAGCTTCGGCCGACACCATTTGCGCACTTAACCATGGTTAAGAAGACGACTGAAAGCACAGACACAAAGATAGCTCAAAGTATTTGCAAAATAACACGAAAAGCCTCTAGGCAAAAACCCGTTTTCACACTTCTTTGGGGAAGATTCCCCGGAGCTCGTCGAAACTCTGAATCAAACCGTAGGTCGCGGCAGGAGCCCCCGTCCGCGCTCCCGGAAGGCAGCGCCTTGCGCAACCTGTCGAAGGACCCGGCTGCCGGCTTTCCGTCGCTCGACGCCGCGCAGCAGCGCACGCCGCCCCGGCTGTACGTATCGGGCATGCCGTTCGGCCTCGAGCACCTCAACGGCGACTACCAGCTGGCCGCTGACGGCGTCTTTAACTACTGGCGGCGGGTGCCTTCCCCTGGGTGGGCGGGAGAGCTGCCCGTGATCACCATAGCCATGGGAGGCTGGGTCATCGGCAGGGTGCGGGAGGACACTTTGGAGCAAGGGGGTGGGTCCGTCCGGGCAATCATGGACGACCTTGAGTCGCAGGGGCAGATGCCGCACGAAGTGGCGGACTGGCAGTGGAGGAGTGAACCTACCGGGGACTGGAGCGATGAGTGCTCGATAACAGTCTCCGCCGCGGGTTTAGCGACCCCCGCCAGTGAAGACCACGACGCGTCTTCCCACGCCAGTCAACCCGCCACCCTGGAGCAACCTCCATTCGACCCCCGCTCTTCCGCCTCGCACAACTCTCAGACAAGCTCCCAAGCGAAACCGGCGAACTCCGCCGAAGGCTCGGAAACCTCGCACCCAGGAGAACCCGGGCTCCCCGGCGTTTCCCCCGGTGCGAGCCACTGGGTGGAGAGGATTGATCCCCGGTCGGGCCGGGCGTATCTTTACAACAAGAAAACGCGGAAAACCGAGTGGACGCCCCTTCCCCCTGCGCCCGCCGCCGCCGCCGCCGCCGCTGACGTGACAGCGGCCGACAGCTCGGGGCTGATGGCGACGCCGATCCAGCGCGCCTCGCACCCGCCGTCCAGCCCGTTGGTACCCTTCGGGTCCTTCAGCGGCAGGCCGGAGTTCGCCTCGCCGAACTCCACACCACTGCCGGGAGGGGGTGCGGCCGGTGAAGGCGCAAGGCCCGCGGGGGGCTACCCTCATAACCCTGCCTCAGCACCTCTAGCCCGGAGGTTAGTCCGCCCCCCCGCGATTGCGCAGCCCGAAATCGTCGTGACCCAGCGCCTCTCGGCGGGGCCCCCCGCGATTGCAGGCGGGCAGCCTCCGCTGGTGCCTCCTTTGGACCTGGCCGGGTGGGGGAAACGACCCGTTTCCAGCGACAGCGCGACCCCTGTGCACGCCGGTGTGTCGTCTCCTCCGGGGTCGGAGCCGTCGAACTTCCCGTCCGCCATGCAGGTTCCGCGGGTGGTGACGTCAAACTTCCAGCCCCCCGGCGCGGCCAGCGCATCGCAGCAGGGCTCGCACCTCACGGACCACGTTCCCAACGCCCCCGTCGCGTCTCCGGCGTCGCTGCTGCCCCCCGGGAACTTCTCGCGGCTGAAGCAGCCGCCGGCGTCGTCGCTCAAGTCGCCTTCGCAGGTGCGCTCTCCCTTCTCGCTGGCCTCGCACCGGTCGCTGCCGGTGCGGTTTCAGGACTCAGTGCCAACCGACGCGAAGGAACCCCCGGCTCCTTCCCCGCACGCTTCGACGCCCGCCCACACGACGCAGTCCCCAGCCTCGCCTTCGTCCACGCAGAACAAGACGCCCCGGCCCATCCTCTCCCCTCGTTCGCAGACCTCGCAGCGGCCCCAGTCTCCCCAGCTCTCCCACGCCTCGCACCCGCCGACCTCGACGCTGTCGGATCGCAACGAGACCCGCAGCGAGCGGCCGGCCGCCGCCGTCCCGACGGCGAAGCCCGCCAGCCGAGCCGTGCAGCAGGCGCTGGACTCCGGCGCGTGGCGGTCGAAGCTCGACCCGAAGACGGACCGCGTCTTCTACATCCACAACAAGACGAAGAAGACGTGCTGGAACCTTGACAAGGAGCTGGCGCGCATGGAGGCGGCGCAGAAGGTTTCTCAGCCGTGAGCACTTGTCTTGCAGTTCATCATACAGTAGCCGCGCAGTAAGACAGACCGCGTCTTCTACATCCACAATACGACGAAGAAAACGTGCTGGAACCTTGACAAGGAGCTGGCGCGCATGGAGGCGGCGCAGAAGGTTTCTCAGCCGTGAGTCACTTGTCTTACAGTTCATCATCCCCACAGTATTCAGTAGCCGCGCAGTAAGACAGACCGCGTCTTCTACATCCACAACAAGACGAAGAAGACGTGCTGGAACCTTGACAAGGAGCTGGCGCGCATGGAGGCGGCGCAGAAGGTCTCTCAGCCGTGAGCACTGTCGTACACAGTTGATGACCTCCACAGTAAACAGCAGGCGCGCAGCATGCGCTGGATTCCGGAGCGTGGCGGGAAGCCAGACTGCGTCTTCTACATCCACAACAAGACGAAGAAGACGTGCTGGAACCTTGACAAGGAGCTGGCGCGCATGGAGGCGGCATAGAAAGTTCAAGATCATCGTCCTAGCCGCGCAGCGGGCACTGGAGCTGGACCCGAAAACAGACCGCGCAATCTGTATGACGAATGGCATGTTGAGTCTGTGCTCTCAACCGCCGGCGTGCAAACTGTTGTTGATGCTTGTACATCTGCGACGGGCACGCAGCCGTTGCAATATCTCTCAATTATCGACTATCGACAACTCTACGCGCGCGCAATGCGTGCTCGACACTGTGCAAAGTGCAAACACAGTCAGGTAGCCGCCTTGTCTGCTCGGAACAGGGACCGCCGGAAGCCGTACACTCAGCCTTATCCCTAGTTCCCATGTTTGACCAAATCGGACCTCGCATTTGCTTGGGCGGCTTGTACCAAGAATCCGTGTCAATTTTTACTTATGGTAACAACCGCGGTTGTCATTATTAAAAAGAGGCGGTTAGCAGCGTACTGTGGAAATTACCAAAACAGGTGACAACACACTGCGCACAAACAAAAGGTTGTGCGTAGAAGAGCCACGTCGCTTTTTTTGCCTCAACGATTAACTAACTTCTTTCGCGCCGTCCTTGGCCCAGAGTGTTGTTTATTTCAGCTTTTTCCCTCCCCTCTCTCGTTGTTGTTTTCCTGTTGATGATACCACCAGACTTCCGGCTTCCTAGCCCAGCCCAGTAGAGCCGTCATGTTCCCCCTCTGCATTCCGCCTTTTGCGCTGATCTTGAAACAGAGCGTCAGTCTCCGTATGCGTATGGTGTACGCGTAAGCGCTTTCATCCCGATGAAGAGATTGCTTGCAAGGCACCATTACCACCGTTCATAGAGCACAGGTCTTGATACGCAGAGGTTTATCCCAGCCTTCTGAATACCAGCAGTGCGCTGATGCCCAGCAAACTGGGCCACCTTGCAACATGAGCTCTGGATCCAACTACGAGCTTTTTAACAGCAGCAAGGTAAGACAAGCTCTTACCAGGAGTGTCCCAAGCCGAGCCAGGCACACGCCAAGGAGGTCGTACAGGGTAAGACGCTCAAAAGGGAGCTGCCGTCAAACGTGTGCTGTCGTGTGCTCGCTGACAGAGTTTGGCACAACAGCGCTACGATCCTCGCTCCCAGCTGGTGAAAGCCCTGGTCAGAGGAGTGGACATTCATCTCATGCTGAAAGATTGCATTCCAGCGCACTGGCTGACATACAAGCTCGGCTCCTACCCAGTTTTTGAACACTACTGCTCTGAGACGAAGGCGGAAGCGTGTACCAATGAACCGCTGCCGTAGCAGTAGCAGTGCCCTTTTCAGCGCAATGGAAAAGAGGTCCATTCAAGAGGGCTTCTCAAGGTTTATCGAGACTTTGTCGTCCGCCTCGCAGACAAACTCGGGAACGACCGGTGGTCCGAATTGATGGAGGCTGCCCCTTCCAAAACTCTCGAAAGGGCGCAGCAACAATCAGCCATGCCGTCTCTTTTTTGAAGCCCCAAGTGGGTCCAAAACTGTCCCTCAAAATATTTTTTCTTGAAAGTATGCCAATACCGCTTGGAATAGTTGACTAGACCTCTTGAGTTTGTGCTAACCACGAATTGGGGAGTCGGGAGAACCTACAAAGCCAAAAGCAAGACCGACCCCCCCTTTGTGAGAAAAAGTGAAGAATAAAAACACCTTCTTTTTTCCATCTATCTTTGCCAAGAGCTGCAACTCAACTATTCCTCAACGGGGTTTGACACTTAAAGTCCTCGCGCAACCGTCCACAAGCTTCATTTTACCGTGAACCCCGTGAAAACCCTTCTACTCTCCCTCATTCCAAGGTAAAAAAAAGGGTGTCGACAGACGGCAAGCTGTCTTCGTCAAACCCGACCGGGGGGCGCGGGGGCGGGAAGGGCCCCCCATGGCGGTGTCACGGGCAGGGACTGTGTCACCGCGGACGCCCCGCAGGGGCGGGTTGAAGGCGGGCAATGACGGGGCCTCGTGGCTGAGCTCTTCCCCGTCCGGCGGCGTGCGGCGGAGCGCGGCCGTCGATGCTGCGGTAGAGGCGCCGGCGCGCCTGCGCAAGGGGAAGCGGGACGAGGAGCCTGTCGTGCGCCTCGCGGACAAACTGGGGAAAGACCGGTCGTCTGACGTGCTGGCAGTCAAGCTCCACTACACGTCCATGTCCCGAAAGGCACTCGACCGAAACGGGATGCGGTACCGCCCCATCGACCCGAAGGGCGCCGCCTACATCCGCACCCCCCACAAGCTAGACCCCGAGGCCACCCCACCCCCAGAGCCCCCCACAGACAGCGTCGCGCTGCCTTCCCCACCCGTCCCCCCGCGGGTGATACCAACCCCACCTCTCCCCGCGGATGCCTTGCCGGGGGTCCACGCCCACGCCTCGTTGCTCGGCAACGGGGCGCTAGCAGACATCCCACCGGCCCCCCCCGGAGGGGGTGCCGAAGGGGTCTGCGGCGGGGGCAGTAGACCCGCGGCGGACCTCCGGGGCAACCGGTTTTTAGCCGGCCGCCGCCGCGGCGCGCAGGCTGAGGACGGGCGGGTCCTCATCACGGGGCAGGCGGGGGCGGCGGCGGAGGCTGCGGGTTCCTACAGGGGAGTGGAGGCGGGGCGGTCGATCACAGCCACGGCACCGCGGCAGGGTGTGGGGGTCACGGGGGAGACCGTGGTCGTGGTGGAGGCTGCGGTTTCCCCGCAGGGCACGTGGGGCGACCACAGGGAAGGAGCGGAGGCGGGGCGGTCGATCACGGTCACGGCGCCGATGCCGGTGGCGGGGCGCCGCTTCGCGTTGCAGAAGCCGCGGGCCGCGTCCCCGGCTGCCGGCGCGAAGCGCCGGCAGCAGACCCGGAAGCGCACGGCGGGCGCTTCCACCGAGCCCGCACCGACCCCGGCAAAGGGCAAACCCACCGGAACCGGAACCCGGGCCCGGAGCAGTACCGCGCCGCCGACGAAGCGCAGCCCAACGCCGCGTGGGGGGGCGAACGTCCGGCCCGACAGCTCCGGCGGCCGCGCGCCGGGTGCGGGCAAACACGCGGATCGCGGGATCCGGGCGCCCGAACCTGCCGTCGGACCCTGCCGCGCCACGAACCGACGGGCGGAGCGAAGCACGACGGCCCCCGTCGTGAAGCGGAATCACACGGCACCGGGGTGGCCCGTCACTTCCCGGGCGTCTTCCGGGGGGATCGGAGCGAGCTGGAGAACAGATGCCGACGACCGCAATGAAAACGGGCGGTCGGTGCGAAGCACGACGGCACCCGTCGTACAGCGGAATCACACATCACCGATGAGGTCCGCCGAGATGCATGAAAGAGCGGGTCATGAGTCTTCCAGAGGGGGCGGCGCGAGCTGGAGAAAGGATGCCAACGACCGCGATGAAAACCGACGATCCGAGCGAAGCACGACGGCAGCCGTCGTACAGCGGAATCACACGGCACCGGGGTGGTCCGTCACTTCCCGGGAGATGCATGAAAGTGAGTCCGTCACTTCCCGGGAGATGCATGAAAGTGAGTCTTCCACCAGGGGGCTCGGCCGCAATGAAAACCGACGGTCGGAGCGAAGCACGACTGCGCCGCTTGTGAATAGGAACAACGTGTCAACCGTGCCCGGCCTTACTGTCGGGACTCGCTCCGAGAACCGGGCGGAGCGAAGCACGACAGCACCCGTCGTACAGCGGAATCACACGGCACCGGGGGGGTCTGTCACTCCCCGGGAGATGCATGAAGGTGCGTCTTCCAGGGGGATCGGCAGAAACGGCGGCAATGAAAGCGGGCGGTCGAAGCGAAGCACGACGGCGCCCGTCGTGAAGCGGAATCACCTGACGACAACAGGGCGGTCGGCTCCCCCCCGGGACATGTACGAAGGCGCCTCTTTCATAGACGCCAGCACCAGTGAAAGCGCGGGCTCCAGCCGCGAAAACAGACGGTCGAAGCGAAGCAACACGGCGCCCGTCGTCAAGCGAAACCACACTGCTAAAGGGGCGTACGAAAGATCGCGAAACGGCTCGGGAGATGCCAGCGCGAGCGGGAACGCCGATGAAGAGGGGGACTGCAGTTCCCGCAACGAAAGCGTGGTCGCGCCGGGGGCCTCGACGCCGCCCCTACGGCGGAGAAACGTCGAAGTCTACCCCCGCAGCCGGTACACCGAAGGCTCCCTAAGCGCCAACATAGCCAGCGTTGCACGCGTGGTGCACAAGACCGAACGGGTCACCAGCACCAGAGGCACCCGCGACCCCATCTTCGCTCGCCTATCCCAAGGGAAATCGTGCTACCAGACGCCCCCGAAACAACCCCACGAGACACGGGGCAACCCTGGCCCCGCGAAGTCCCCGTCTCCACGCATCCTCCGCAGGTCTCTGTCCGACTCCTTTCGGTCACCCAAGGCCCCCGCCTTCACGGCCACCTCCAGCCCGGACACCCCGCAACGAAAACGGTGGGTTTCGCCGGGGACGTCCCACGAAAGAAGGGACAACCTCGCCCCCGCTAAATCCGCGTCTCCGCGCGTCCTCCGCCGGTCTCTGTCCGACTCGTTTCGATCCCCGAAGACCCCCGGGAAGCGGTGGGTTTCGCACCTTCCGAAGTCAGCCGCAACGTCCGTGTCCCAGCGGCAACGGGGGGGCGTCGACCTTCAACAATGGAAGAGAGACGGGAGAGGTCCCGTGGCTCGAAACCCGTTCGCGTGGATCGACGAGCACCCAGAGGGTCAGGGCCCGCAAGCGGGACAAGCGCCGCGGGGGGAGGCTTTCGACGCGTTTCGGGAAAGGCACAAGTGCCCCGGGGGTCGGCACACGTACGCGGCGACGGTGGCGAAGGGAGTGTTCTGCTTGCACTGCTACCGGTTCTTCGCCGACGAGCAGATGTACGCGTGCGGGAATTTCTACTGCGGGGGCTTGGCGTGCGCGGAGTGCGCCTCGGCGCATGTGCGGGCGGCTGAGAAGGAGGCGAAGGCCGCCGAAGCGAACACGGGGACTGCTCCGCATTGCGTGTCGAACGAAGGTCATTTGCTCGCGAAATCCTGCTACCGGCACACGCCGTGTGCCGGTTGCAAGCAGTACCAAACCATCGACGAGCCTGTGTACCTCTGCTCGCGCGCTGGATGTGGCACGGCCCTCTGTGGCCCTTGCAAAGCATCCAACGCCCGCCACCCCGATCCGTACCCCCGCTCCCCTCCCAAGCGACGCTGCGCGCCGGACGATCACCACTACCTCGAAATCGCCCACCGGCATGAACCTTGCAATCACTGCGGGCTCCTCCAAGGACCGACCCTGCCGTTTTTCGCGTGCGCACGCGCTGCGTGCGCGGTTAGAATATGCGCGTCGTGCCGGCACCAGGTCGAGAACCCGGAAGGGTACAGCGAGCAGAATTCAGGGTCGGAAGATAGCAGCGAAAAGGGCGCGTCCAAAGCGAATGGTGTTGGGCTGAAGGACACTTTCGCGTGTTTGCAACGGGTGTTGCGCGCCGACAGCATCAGCACGAGGGGGAAGGAGTCGAGTGAGGAGCACAACCCATCTGACGATCTCTCGCAGAGGGACACAGCTCGCGAGTTGAAGTTCCGGAGGGAACAGACCGACAACGCGGCGTTCATTGGGTCTCAGACCCAGCCGCAGCTCCGCTTGTCGCGAACCCTGCCCAGCTTCACGAAACCCCGGAACCTCCCATTGCGGGACCCTGCTTCGACGCAGCAGACCCCCCCTCGTGTCCGCACCCTTCCGACCACGGTTCCTCCGCTAATCCCTGTCCTCTCCGCACACAACCTTCACAAACTTCCTACTCCGACACCTCAGCAAGCCGACGACGCGGGCAACACCGCGACTCTGCAATCCACATACACAGGCATAACGTCCTTCGTCTTCCCTCGCCCTTGCGACGTTCCCGACGGTCCGGCTTCTCCCATTGGCTATGCTCCTGCATCTCCCACAGACAATCACTGTGCATCGCCCACAGACAATCACTGCGACAATCATCCCGCATCTCCCACAGACAATCACCCTGCATCTCCCACGGGTGACTCCCCTGGCAATCGCCATGTACCTCTCACAGACAATAACCGTACATCTCCCACCGGTGACGACTCCGCATCTCCCGCAGGCAATCCCCCGGCGCTTTCCGTGGGCGATCTCCGTGCAACTGCAACTTCGCAAGCAAAGCGCGACGACGAAGAACCGGTGCCTGCGCCCCGTCCCACGCAACAGCCGCACACCCGCAAGAGAGAAAACCCCACGGAGGCCCCCGGCGTCTCCTCGTTCATTCGCCAGCTGCGCACGACGACGTCACCCGAGCGGCATCGCTCGGGCATCAACGACCTGTCACGCGTTCTCGGGGCCAGTCGCCCCAGCGACGAAGGATCAACCACCAGAAGCAGTCCAGGAGTGAATGGGACAGATACTGTGCTCGGGTCTCCCGGCAAGGCAAGCAGCGCCCAGGAAGACCTTGGATCAACCGTCGGGAACGACAAAGACCACGGGCCCCGGGTACACGCCCTGCAAGCCACTGAGTCATCTTGGGCCTTCGGGTCGACCCGACACAGGGAAGCAGAAGAGAAACCAGGCCACCACGCACTGCCTTCATCTCCGATGTTCCAGAGTTCGGCGATCAGCGGCCTGTCGCGCGTGTTGGGCGCCAGGCGCGAGCCGAGCGAAGCTGGGTCTCCCCAAACGCGCTCGACCGCCCTCCAGCTTCCCGAGGTGGAATCTTCCTTCGCGTCCAACGCCCACGCACGCAAGTCCCCTGGAGGCGTTAGCCGCAACGGGGAAGACGACGAGCAGGCTTTGCGTCATAACAATTCCAGCCGTTCAAGATCATCCTCCCAGTGCAGCGGGGCGGATGAGACGAGCCGCCACATGAGCGGCACGCAGCGGAGTGCCGCCATCAGCAGCCTCTCTCGTGTTATGGGAGCCGCGTATTCGAATGACCACCGACAAGACGCTCCTCATGTGTCTCGAACATCCAGCAACGCTTCGGGAGCGGACAAAGCGGCAGCCCACCTCGGCTCTTCTCAGAAGGCAAACAACTCGCCTTCACGCTCGGAATCTAACGTAGACGGAGTACTGGGTAGCCACGTAATCGACGACCTTCTGGGTTCGTCCCAGCGCATGGGAACAGCCCGTGCTCCGCCGGAGCGGCAGGCCTCGGGCAGTGATTATTCACGGGTGTCGCCGGCCAGGCACGATTGCCCGAGTGTGGCTGGATCGTCTTCGCTGCCTCCTCGCCCGGACTCCCTCTTCTCCGATACCCGGAGTGCTTCGAGAGTGCAAGGAGCCGTGGCGTTCCTTTCCGAGCACAGCTCCCCGAAGAAGGCTAGCAGCTCTCCCGGTATCGGGGAAGAGGCGGCGTCATGCTGTGACGAAGATTTCCCTGCTTCGGTACTGGGACGGACGGGACGCAGCGAAACGAACGAGAAAAGAGGCCACCAGGCGGACCTCCCGCAGCGGAGCACAGCCATGAGCGACCTCTCACGCGTGTTGGGAGAGCATCGAAACGAACCGTCGCCGCCCCACCGCCAAGGCATCCCCCTTTCGCCTCGAACATCGAGCAACGCCTCGAGAGTGCACGGAGAAGCGTCGCTGTCCCTCGCGGAAGAGGCGCACTTGCTGTCGTCTCCCAAGGAAACCAGCTCTCTGCGGGGACTTGAATCGACCCTTGGGCATCGCGAGGATCTGCTCGCCCGAACCTTCGGGTCGTCGTTGAACCTGGAGTCCACGCGGCGCAGCGCTGTTCTCGACGGGACGTGCTCGGGACAGCCCGAGCTGCACAGTTCCGGTATCAGCGACCTCTCCCGGGTGCTCGGGCTGTCCGGCAGCCGGAGGGAGCCCAGGAAGGAACCGAGCGCTGAAAGTGACCCGCCGCGGGACCCGGCGTCAACCGCCCGCGGCGCCGCGGACGCGGTCGGGACGCTGCTCGCGCGGATGTCGGCCGCTGGGTCTTCGCGCGCTTTCGGCGAGACCACGCGCAGCACCTTCGTCGCGTCGTCGCCGAACTCGTCGTGGCGCCGGGTGCGGGATCCCGACGGCGCCGCCGCGCCCGAGGCGCCAGCTCCGACGTCACCCGAAGGCGAAGCTTGCGACGACGATGTGCAGTACATCGTTTCGCCGTCGAACACGCCGTTGCTCGAAGGTGGCGAAGACAGTGGCCAGCACCTGGTGTCCTCGTCCGACTCGGCGGACGCCGCGGGCGGCGCGGGTTGCCCGGGAACCGACGACGAAGCCGGCGGCCGGCTGCCGTGCAACCTCCTGTCGTACCCCCTCGGGTTCGACCGGGAAGAGGCGGCGAGCGACACGCCGACATTCTCGTCCCTCGGCTCGTCGCTGTCCCGGAGCACCCCGCGGGTGACCCGCCACGCGCAGGGCGCGACGGCCGTCGCCCGCCCCGCTGAGTTCGGCCCGCGCCTTTCGGCGTCCAAAACCGGTGAAATCGAGCCGAATCGGCCGCCGGCCGACGCCAATGGGGCGGCGGGGGGTGCTCGGGGCGTCAACCGCGGGTGCGAACCACACGGTTCGAACGACCGCGTTTCGTTCGCGTTTCCGGACCCGAAATCGAGCGAGCGCCTGGCCTCAGGGTGCGACGACCGCGTTTTGCCCACTTTTCCGGATTCGATTTCGAGCGAGCGCCCGGCGGGGGTAAACCGCGCTGCGGAACCGCACGGTTCGAACGACCGCGTTTCGTCCGCGTTTCCGGACCCGAAATCGAGCGAGCGCCTGGCCTCAGGGTGCGAGCCACACGACCGCGTTTTGCCCACTTTTCCGGATTCGAAATCGAGCGAGCGCCCGGCGGGGGTAAACCGCGCCGCGGAACCGCACGGTTCGAACGACCGCGTTTCGTCCGCTTTTTCGGACCCGAAATCGAGCCGGCGCAGCACCGCCGCGATGCAGCGGCACGCGTCCGGGCGGGAAACGCGCGACTCGATCGACCCCGCGTCCACCGCGGCTTCGTCCGTGAAGGAGGCGATCGACCGGTGCTTCATCCCCGGCTCGCAGGCCCCGGACTTGGCCCCGGGCCGAGCCCCCCCGTCGTTCGCGAAAACCCCGCCCATCCGCTCCCTCGCTCCCCCCAACCCCGGGGGCGGAGCGCAGCACTCGCCTCCCCCCATAGCCCCGGATACCGCCGCCAAGCCCCCCCCGCGGGGCTCCCCGTCCACCCCGAACGCCTCGGCGGAAGTCCGGTTGGCCGACGCGAGGCAGCCGGCGTTCGCGGCGAAAAAGCCGAGAACGCCCCTGCCCGCGGCGGACGCTGCCGCGCAGCCCTCCCCAGCCGGTGGGCCGCCGGCAGCGAAACCCGTGCCCACGGCGGACCACGCCGCGAGCACGGCCCCCACGCACCACTCCCCCCGCACGAGCGCCGCGTCGGATCCGGACATCCACCGGTCTCCGACCTCGCCGGCGAGCCAGTCGGGGCGGCATTTTTCGACGGTTTTCCGCGAAAACCTCTCCCCGGGGGCGGCGCCGTTCGCGGGGTTCCAGACGCGGTTAGCGCAGCTGGAGGCGGGCGGGGACGGGGATGGGGAGAAGAAGCTGGGCGGGACGATGACGGAGGCCGCGTTCTACTCCGGCGTGCTGCGGCGGCGGAGCCTGCCGCCGCCGCCGCTCATCGCGAAGACCATGCGCGAGGTCGGCGGGAGCGTCGGGGAGAGCATCGCGGGGGACGTCGACGACGACTTCACCGACGGCGGGCAGCAGCAGCAGCAGCACCAACCCGAGCACGAAACCCGGTCCGAAGCGGGCGCCGAGACACCCCCCCCCGGCTCCCCGACGACCCGG
Organism: Diplonema papillatum; assembly: GCA_030068145.1. Classification (NCBI taxonomy): domain Eukaryota; phylum Euglenozoa; class Diplonemea; order Diplonemida; family Diplonemidae; genus Diplonema; species Diplonema papillatum. Next base: position 120,896 of record JAPJBO010000098.1, read on the forward strand.
GGTGACCAAGGGCGGACGAACTCCCAGGCGACCACGCTTTCCCGGCGGGTCAGCACACCCCCCCTCCCCCAGGACACCCGGCGGTACTCCGTGGCGTCCGCGCTCGAAGATCTGTTCGGGCGGGGCGCGCAACAGCAACCACCACCCCCCGGCCCCGGGGGCGAAAACCCCGCCGCGGACGCGTTCCCGAGCATTTCGCAGACCGCGCGGCACGTCGTCGTCGGCCGCCCGGGCGGCGGGTTCGACGCGCTTTTCCGGCCCCGCGCCCGCCTTCCGCGAAGAAAACAGAGCGCGAGCCCCGAACGCCGACGCACGCCGACCCGCGAAACCACCGCCCGAAACGCGGAACCAACCGAGAAACACGCCTCCCCCGTGACGCCGCGGCGCGGGAATCGATCGCGCAGCGCGGTTTCTCCCGCTGAGGTTTGCCCTCCGCCGAGTTCCGATGGGTCCATGCACGCGGCGGAGTTCCCGGAGCTGGGGGGGTCGCTGGCGTCGGCGAGGAAGCAGCGGGGCTCGCAGGCCGCCGCGCCGCACCGGCACCTGTTCAGCGCCGGGCTGGCCGCGGCGGCCGAGAACGCAGGGTACATCTGCAGCTTCTGCACGGGTGCCCGAACCCGCGCTGTGTACGCGTGTGCGGTCGAGGGGTGCTTCGACGCAGTGTGCCTGGGCTGCCTGCAGCGGGAGGCGGCGGTCGACGGGAACTGCCTGCTCGGCCGCCACGCGTACGAGCCGGCGGCGTCGCGGACGGCGCCGTGCTGCAGCTGCGGCGCGGTCGGCGGCGGCGCCGGGGCCGGCGGGATGTACCTATGCACGGCCGCGGGCTGCGGCTGCACCGTGTGCGGCAACTGCCGGGGCGGGTCGAGCCTGCTGCCGTTCGGCGGCGGCGCCGAGTCGGCGCCGCGGCGCAGCGCCGCGCGCGTGTGCAAGGACCGGGATTTGAACACCTTCTCCATCGCCGGCACCCCGTCGTCCGGGGGGGCGACGGGGCTGCGGGCGGGTCGCCGGGGGCTCGTCGCCGCTTCGCAGTCGCCCGTCCGCTCTCGGGATTTTGCCGGCGGCGCGCGGGGGTTCCGGCGGGTCAGCAGCACGAGCGCCGGGGCCCCGGAGAGGCGGGCCACCAGCTCGCCGGCTGGGAGCAGCAGGCAGAGCGACGGGGGTCCCACGAACAGCTGTACCTATGGCTATAACCACAACCCACACACTCCGACCTCCTTGCCGACGGCCGCTCGGCGCGGGGCGGCGGCGGGGGTCTCGCGGGTGGCGAACCCCCGGCAGCCGCGGGCCACGAGCAAGTACACGCCGCCCGGGGTCTCGCGCTCGGCCCGGCTCCGCCACACGGCGTGCCTGCGCCCCGAAAGCAGGCTCAACGCCTTCTCCCCGTTCCCGACGCCCGCGGGGCTTTCTGCAAAACCCGGGTCGGCCGGCAACGGCGGGGGCGTCGTGACGACGCCGCCGCCGTCGTTTTTGGTGATCCCCGACGCGCAGGCGGCGGCGCCGTGGCGCAGCATGCAGCCGGCCGCGGACCCGATGATGGAGGGCATCTTCGCGGCGGGGGCGAAGGGCGGCGACGACGACGAAGACGGCGCCGACGCCGGGTCGTGCTCCACGGACGCGTCGCGGCCGCAGTCGGCCGCCCGGCGGCGCCGGCGGGGGTCGGTCTTCGACATCGGCTACGGCGTTAAAGCTGCGGATCTCGCCCCGGGGGCCGCCGTGGAGCGGGACCCAGACCACTGGAAGTGGGGCGACCAGGACGGCGGCCCCGGCGGCACCGGCGTCGTGACCGGCGTTAACCTTGAGACCGGGTGGGTCAAGGTCAAGTGGGAGGCGACGCAACGGGTGAACAGCTACCGGTACGGGTTCGCCGGCCAGTACGACGTGGCGCCCGTCGTCAAGCCCGGCGCGAATAGCCTTCAAACCCCCCCCGAAGGGGGGGGTTTGAAGGCTCTGCGGGTCGATACGGGTTCGAACCCGAACCCGCGCGAAACACCGCTCCCCGGGTCTGGGTCTCCGAAGGGCACCCGCCGCGCCGCGGTGTCCACTACCAACCCCACCACTGCGGGAGCGTTGGCTAACGTTGCCCGGTTGGCCCCCGCTGCGGCGCAGCAGAAGCACCCGGCACCGGCTCTCGGCCCCGGCGAGAAGCCGCCGGGGCGCCGCCGGCGCCGGTCTGTTTCGCCCGTCGGGTCGTCGTCAAGCTCGAGTCCGAAGGCGTCGTCGGTACTGAAAGACCGGGAAACCGTCGTCCAGCTGCTTGGCGTCGGCGTCGACGCCCGCGTCCTGATTCCGTGCCACCAGCCGTTCTCGCTGAGCTCGCAGGACACCGGGGTGAAGGGCGTGAGGGACTACATAAAAACCGCCGGGGTCTTCTTATGGAACGGGGAGGCCGTCGACATGCGGAAGTCGCCCTCCGACTACAACATGGAGTCTGCCCTGGACCGGTCGCAGCACGAGGTGCTCAGCACGATGGAAGTCCTGCAGTTCGTCCCCAGCGAGTGCGCGCGCGCGGCCGACCTGCCGAACGCCGTGAAACCGTCGGATGCGATGCTGGCGAAGCCGGCCCGGCCGAGGGTCATCTGGCGGAAGACGGGCGCCGCCGAGCCCGCCTCGCCGTTGGACCTTGAAGAGTACCTCAGCAGGGCCGAAAAGACGGGCAACCTCGAGATGTCCACGCCCATGTCTCCCCCGGCCTACTGAAAAGAGTAAATAACGGGCTGCTAGCTTTCGCATCTTGTTTGTCCGAAGCACGATTCTCACGCGGTCCTCTTCGACATGACGTGGGTTCTTCTGTCACACTTTTTGCCTGGAGGCAAAAGGCGTATAGTCCGAGTTACTTTCTGGAGGTGCCAAGCCTCGTTAGGCATCGACCTTGAAGAGTACCTCAGCAGGGCCGAAACGGGCAACCTCGAGGTGTCCTCGCCCGTGTCTCCCCCGGACTACTAAATAACGGGCAGCCAGCTTTCGCAAGTTGTTCGTCTGAAGCAAGAATCTCACGCGATCCTCTTCGACATGACGCGGGGTCTTATTGTCAGCCTTTTGTCAAAAGGCGTATCGTCCGAGTTATCTGGAGGTGCGGTGCCAAGCCTCGTTACGCATCGACCTTGAAGAGTACCTCAGCAGGGCCGAAAAGACGGGCAACCTCGAGATGTCCTCGCCCATGTCTCCCCCGGCCTACAAAATAACGGGCAGCCAGCTTTCGCATGTTGCTCGTCTGAAGCAAGAATCTCACGCGATCCTCTTCGACATGACGCGGGGTCTTTTTGTCAACCTTTTGTCAAAAGGCAGTTATCTGGAGGTGCGGTGCCTCGTTAGGCATCGACCTTGAAGAGTACCTCAGCAGGGCCGAAAAGACGGGCAACCTCGAGATGTCCTCGCCCATGTCTCCCCCGGCCTTCTAAATATCGGGCAGCCAGCTTTCGCATGTTGTTCGTCTGAAGCAAGAATCTCACGCGATCCTCTTCGACATGACGCGGGGTCTTTTTGTCAACCTTTTGTCAAAAGGCGTCCCGTCCGACGTATCTGGAGGTGCACAGCAGTGTCGATAAGAGCCCCTCGGCCTACTGAATAACGGGCAACCAGCTTTCGCATCTTATATGTCCGCTTATCCAATGACGATCTCACGCGATCCTCTTCGCTTGACGTGGGGTTTCTCTACTTTCTGTCCGGCTGCCGATCGACGCTGGAAGCAAAAAGGCGTCCCGTCTGAGATATCTGAAGGAAGGCGAAGCCACGCTCATCCTCGCATGGGAATGGTGCCTTGCAAGTAATCTCTTCGTCGGGATGAAAGCGCTTACGCGTACACCATAAGGATATGGGGCGACCACCGATGTTACTGTGAAGAAACCAGCGTGCCCCAGCAGGCGTTCGCCGTGAATGATAAAGTATGGAATATCAGTCTGCAAGTTCTGTCTCAGGGTTTCTGTAGAATCTACCCGCCCAACCCCCCACGCAACCCAAAACCTCGTCATGGGACACCCATGCCGGCCTCAAGAGCGCGTTTGCGCACGCGTTTTCCCACTGCCGAACGTCGAAGGGCGGTTCAGCGTCGCCGCGGGCTCGTGTTTGGCGGAAGCGCCAAGGCACGCCAGCCAACAACGGAGGATTTCTGTAGAATCCACTCTACCCAACGCCCCAAGCAACCCCACCAAAAAACTCGTAATGGGACACCCAAGCCGGCTTCACGACGCGTTTGCGCACGCGTCTCCCCACTGCCGAACGTCGAAGAGCGGCCACAACTCTGTGGGTTCACTCGGGCTCGTGTTCACCGCAAGCGCCAAGGCACGCCTTGCCTTGGTGCTTTGCTTTTGGAGAATCGGACGCATTTGGCGGATCATCGTCGAATCGAGATAGTCAAACAGCGGAGTCTGAGTTGCAATGTTTTCAAGCGACGCTCAACTGAGCGCGAGGTGCTTCTCTGACGCCGGCGGTCAGCGTGCGCTGACAGTGGGGTTGATGTCGGTGATACGCTAATGCTGATGCCTGATGTCTGATGCTGATGTACGCAGTCCGGGAGTCCTCGAGCAAAGCCCTTGCAGGGATCTCGCGTAAGCCTTGTTCGTAGTTCCTGCCGCACTTTCATCAATGCACTGTCCGTTCCCCTGTGATGGAAACGCCAAATTTGTCTCAGAGGGCACAGTTGTGACCTCTTCACTTCGTCGACTATCTGATGCTGATGCTGATGCTGCGCGAACCAAACCGCTGAAGAGCTTCGGCGACCAGATGAGTCTCGCTCTGCGTTTCCCATTGGCGATCGCGCCTTGCCGCGGTAGGCACCGGATTCGCGAGCCGAAGCCCTTTTGTCGCTGGAAACGGATAAGCTACGGATCCGAAGACCCAACCCCACACGGGAGCAGCTGCCGTCTTCCCATCATTGGATTAGTAAAAGCGACAACAACACAGTAGTGGTATTTCATTGTTGCGGCCTCCCACCTATTCTACACCTCTCGTGTCACTGCACGAAGTCAGACTAGATCCCCAGCATCGGAGAGTCCGACTGGGTCAGCTGCTCGGAGGAAACACATTCCATCCGCAGCGAGTGGTACTGGTCCATTTGTTAAAAAGAGAAGCTATCCAAGTCCCTGTCCATAAGTTACACCAGAGTTTTCGTTTTCCTGTTCTGCCCCCTCCCGGTAGTGAGAAGACAAGAGAACGAGTGAAAGAGAAGTTGGCGGTAGCACAAACTACCGGGCCAGCGGAGACCACCGCAAAAAGATATCTAATGTTTCCTTATCCCTCAAAACTAGCACCAATAACAACGACCTCCCGGTAGGGAGGGGTGAGAGAACCTGGGCTCCACGAAAAAGAAAGTAGTAAGCCTCGCACGAAGAAAGAGTTGTTCAAAAGTTTAAAAAAAGAAAGCAATCCAACAAGAACCTGTCTTTGCTCAACCCCCGCCCCCGCCTTCCCTTTAGATATCGACAAAGACCTTATCTTGCCCGTTTTTGTTTTTCTCCGCCGTTCCTCGACAGTAGCTTGCGAAGAACAAGACAAGAAAACGGCCGCTCCTGGTCCAGGAACGTGACGGTCAACCGCAGCTCGCCAAGCCTGAGTCGGAGGCACCACAGTGCTACAACCCCGTCCGCTCTGCCCTGGTGGCTGACCGTCTCGACGAGCTTGTAAACCCGCAACGAGTGCGCCGTAGAAGGCTGCGGCCACCGAGGAAGCGCAGATCATGTCCTGACGACTAGCGATGAACATATATTCTATGCTACGAACCCGAAGCGGTTTGTTTGCTCCTTGGGGCTTAGCTTGCGCGAGCGCAAAGCCCCAAGGTGCGCCAAGCCTTGATGCTTTAGTTTGGGAAATCGGTAGCCACTTGACCCGTAGGCCCGTGGCTCTGCAGTACCGCCGAACACGTGAAGCTTGGCTCCCGTGTAGCAGGCTTTCCCTGGTACCTAGCGGGGGAGAAAAAAAAAAAAAAAGCCTAACCCAGGTTTTTGGGTTTCCTCACTACAAGTCCTGGCGAGAACTTGGTGTCGGTCACAAATTGTTTCGAACCTGACTCGTCTAGCGAGCAAATAAAGTGTACACGAAAGAAGCCATGTATGCCCCCCCAAACCCACCCAGTACGTATTAGCTTTAAAAGAACCCATTCGACGAAGGTCACCCGGAGACTCTAAAATCCCGGATTCTCAAGCGAACTATAACTCTAAAAGTGAGGTTAGCGGGAGCACTGACTGCAACTCTAAAAAAAAAAAACAGGGCGTGTTTGAGAGGGAGGGGGGGGTCCAGGGCGTCGAGTGCATGGGAGCATGCTGTTCTTGCGTTGACGAGGAACCGGGCGGCACCGCCGATGAGACGACCATCCTCATACCCGCGGACAGGCGGACGCCTGCGACGGAGCCGCCGGGGCAGGGAAGCCGGCAGGACGGCGGGGAGGCCGACGACAGGCGGGGTGCTGGCGAACCGCCGCCGGCGCATGTGCGGCAAGTCGTGGCAATCAAGTCCACCCTGTCCCTAGAGAAGGGCAGCGTGACGGTGGCAGAGGAGCCGCCGGGGCCTGAGCAAGCGGACGAGCGCGCGGCTTCCGTCGTTTTGCGCTTGAAGTGCGCGGTGCGATCGACAGCGGACACGCCGGGCAAGTTGCGCATCCTCACCTGCTGCCGAGAGTCCGCGTCCGAGGCCCCTGGTGCGCCGCCACTGCTGCTCCAGCTTCTCCCCCAGGACGGCGTTTCGCAGTCGGACTTCGAACAGGTCGACCCCCTTCCGATCCCGCCGCACACCACCCAGCGCGCGGATCTCACCCTGCGCATTCCTACCTCCCACCTTGCGTCCGATTCGCAGCTCGGGTTCTATCCCATCGTGCTCATACTAACCCTGGACGAGGAACCGGGGCATCCGACAGACCACGCCCTCAAAGCGAGCTACATAGAGTCCACCATTGCACCCGGCGACCGACGATACAAGTGCGAAAGGCACGTCATGGTCACCGACGGGCAGATGTTCATGCTCAAGGAAGTGTTCGGAGGCGGGTCGGGAGGGGCCGCCGGCGGATCGGACGCGTGCGTGATTTGCTTGACGAATGCTCCGAACGTGCTCCTGTTCCCGTGCCGGCACCAGTGCCTCTGCCTGTCTTGTGTCGAGCACGTTATGCAGAGCTGTCCTTTGTGCCGCGCGACCATTGACGACTACGTGACCGCAATACACCAAGATTCGCCACAGCAGAACTGAGTAGACTGTCGTTGGACGTTCAGGATTCGAACACCAAACGCCTCGACGAAGGCGCCGAACCCCTAATTCCTGCATGGAATTTTCTTCTTCTGCTTCTTGAAGAGCGCTAAAAAAAGTTGCAAGAAAACCGTACACCGCGAGAGTAGGAGAAAGTAGAAAAGGGAAACTAGAGTTTTTGTTGACCGCACTACCCTGAGCCCAAATCCTGGACGTGGTTTCAGGTGGCAAATTGGCACACTTGGGCGGTTCAGTTTCTTCACACATTGCATGTGGCTAAGACAAACAAACCAAAAGTCGAGTTCTACCAATCTGTGCGCCCATACATGTCGGAAGCACACAGTTTTTGTGCTTGGGTCACTGCAGGCTTTCGCTTAGGGAGCTGCTTGCGTCAGGCCAAATCGCGTGCCTATGCGGTGTTTGATACTTCAATCTTTCAACACTTGTTTCTCTCAAGCTGTGCAACCGTCGTCGTTCTTTTTGTGTCTTCGCCCAACTATCCTTCTCGAGTGTGCTGTTTGCTTTAAAAAGCTATATAACGACTTGTCCACTACGCTTTCTGTTCAGGATGCACCGACTGGACTCAAGCTGTGGTCTTCGCAGTGGTTTCACTACCCTACGCCAAATTGCAACGTGGGATTTACCTACATTGATCTGTCGGCCAGAGGCTTTTAGCCTAGGAGACCTATTGCGGTTAACGGTACGGCCCGATGCAAGAGAATGAGATCTCCCCTGTTTTTTCCATGCACATCCACAAGACACCCTACTACACGAAGAAAGTGCAGCTTTCCAGGATAGTTAACCCTGTCCCCGCGTGAAGCGTTTCAAGGGTCAACCCTTCCTTCAAAAAGAGACGACTGCATCATCCGGGGCCTGTGGACATGGTCAACAGGATCGTCAATGTGTCACCACTTCAGATCTCTGCATCCGGGTTGCGGAATGTTCACGCATTCCCTTTCGGCAATCCTGCACGTCCGAGCAAGCTCGTCAGTGGCAGCTTTGAGGCGAGCAATTACACCTTGCCTTAGGACCGACTGACCCATGTCCAATTGCTGTTGACACGGAAACCTTCTCCATTGAATATTCGCTACTACAACCAAGATCTGCACTCATCCACGCTCCATCGAGGCTCACGCCAACGACTTCGCGGCGTGGACCACGCACTCCTGTCGAAAACATGGTATCTGTCTGAGGACGCCTGCCGCGTGTGTGCGTTGAGATCGCGCGGTTTTGAGAAAAAAGAGCTGCCCCTTTTGGCAGGGGCTTGTGCTTGGGGGAGGGGAGGGGGGGGGGGGGGGGTAGGGGGGGTCAAAAGCTGTCAAAATAGGTCATTTTTTTGGGAACCACATAGGGGCTCCTAAAAGGCAATAAAATTTGGTAAACCGCCCCAGAACCGTATAGAAATGCCTAAAACATGCTTTTTGGCTGCTGAAGTGCCCCGAAAAGGCCTTTTTACGAGTGCCCAATTTTTGGACTCAGGGTGGACACCGTTTGGTACCGGTGTTCTTCTTTTTAGGTGACAACCCCAAAAATAGTGACAGCATGAACCGAAGAAGGAAAACAACACTGCCCAAACCTATGTATTTTTACTCAAAAGACTTTCCTGAGAGTTGGGGATGGTGGGGCTTCGTAGGAGGCATTGACAAGCGACTCAATGAGGTACGGCTTCGTAACGTGCCGCCCCCTCGAGTCCTTGACGTCAGCGCCAGCTTTCGTAGTGGCCTGTGTCGTGTAGCGTGCTACCGCAAGCTGCAGATACCCTGCCCTGAGCTGCTATGTCGTGGCAGTCCTATAAATCCACCGCCGAACCTTTTCGTTCAAGTCCAGTTTTCTATTTTTGTTCAAGCTCAACGTGCGTTGGGGTTAGGTACCAGAGATACACCCCGGTGACCAGTATTGTCTTCCGTGCGTGTGCAATGCGACCCTTTCGGGGTGGTGTACGAAAGGCGAACTTGAATAAAAGACACTGTCGCGTGCATCCCTTCAACAAAAACGTTGGGATCTGGAAAATCCCACTACGGATGAGAGCATCTCATTGTTTTTCTCGGAAAGACATCGAACTTTGTGAATATCGCTCCAGCAGAAGTTCGGGGAAGAGCTGCTGCCTGCGGTGTCAACAACACCTCAGCTTGCGCAAGACTCAGAGAGCCTTTTGGGACGTTGTTAACCATCCAGACGAGCAACGTTCATAGCTGCCTTCCTCCTGGGTGTCGTTTGCCCTTTTGTTGCTTCCATTTGTGGCTGCCTGCACGTGATTGTAGCCTCATCTTTGCATGGTATGAACAGTGAAGCACACACACAGGCAGCTAGCCGGTACCAAACGGTGTCCACCCTAAAACCATCAACTAATACACCCCCCCCTGGGCCATTTTCCATGAAACTTCCCCCAAAAACACGTTTCCGGGCATTTCTGAGGCGGGTTGCATGTTTTTTTAGCCTTAAACTGCCGTTAAGTCTACAGGCTGAAAATGTCACCATTTTGACGCAAAAAAAGACCTTTTGACCCCCCCTAGGGCTATGTAGGATGGAAACGTTGGAAACGTTTCCGTTTCCGTTTCCGTTTCCGTTTCCTTCTTTTTGGCGGTGGATGGAAACGCCGTTTCTTTTCAAAAGAAACGGCTGGTATGCCACTAGTATACTGGCTGAAGGTCCGACCGGAAATGTGTTCCGAACGGCGGACCCCGCAATCCAGTGGGAAACCATGGACAAGGAGGCTCCGAAAAAGAGGGAGGAAAGAAGCATAAGAGTTGCGACCGCGCAACCACACGCATCCGGTTGTGATGACTTTGAGGTCTGCAGCTCTTTATACCAATGGCTGTTGTGGCGACGATGCTCTGTTGATGCGAGGCCGTTGGCCAACGCGCTGAAGACGATCGGGAAAGCACATCCGCTTCCAATAATAGGCTATACAGATACGATCGTTCAGGACAGCGGGAGCTCCGCCGCACCACAGGCTACAAGACCGGGGTTTTCAGCGGTGTAAGACAAAGAGGGAGTGCAAGCAGCATCAAGAGGTGAGAAGGGCACACGTATGCCGGGGCAATGTTGAACCCGCCAGAAAAGCGATGGCCACGCAGTAACGTGTGTGTTAAACATCGATTGCCACAGTGCACCTTGCATACAACGACGGGTGGCAACCGTCACCGGAAGGGGCACCATCGGGCGGTGTTGTCGGAGCATAGACAGCGACGGCAGGAAGAACCACCGACAATGCAGAAGAGGACTGCAGATTCAAAAAGCCCCACGCGGCACGGCCGCCGATACAAGTAAACATGAGAACGTGGGTTGGAAGCAGCAGAGGACGAAGTGGTAGGCACAGAAGAGTGGAATCTGGTGCCAGAAAACCTCAGCATCCGCATGTAACGACATTCTGCATCATTAGCTTGTGGTTTCCTATTTGCTCGTCTCAGATCGCCGACGAAAGAAAGCGGTGAGCATCAGCGACTGCTCTGCACAAACGAGACCGCGACGACACACAAGAAGGGGCCGAGCCAAGTCGAAGAACAGCCCAGGAAGGGCCCTGAAGAGTCAGAGAGCCCGCCAGAAGACGGAGGAAGAGAAGTGCCCGCTGGTAGATCAAAAGAAGAAGGTGATCCCGCCCTCTGAAAGGAAAGCCAAAATTTGGCTGGAAACGGACACCCGACGGACACACAGAAGGACCCGCGAAGTGGTATCCTATAGGACCCCTCAGCACGAGGAGCCTTCTGGCGTTTCTTTTAAAAGAAACGGAAACGTTTCCGTTTCCGTTTCCGTTTCCGTTTCCATATTTCGAAAAAACTAAAAGAAACGGCGTTTCCATCCAACTTAGCCCTAGGGGGGGGGGGGGGGGGGGCTCGATTGTCCGGGCGGCGGAGATTGTCGGAAGAAATATCCGATGTGCCCCGTCGAGCGCCCCCCGCAGTTGATTTGCTTTATCCAGCTTTGGCTCATGCGAACGCGTTGCACTCTGGTTGCACCCTGGTGGCGGACGGAGCTGGTTTCGGTGCTCTCCAGTTCTGAGTGTTCGTCAGAAAAAGACAAACAAGAATAGCTCACAGCTCTCCATACACGCACGTGCGAAAGCGAAACAGGGTGACGCGAAAAGCGCCGAAGACGCGATCGACAAGTACTGCTGGGGCGGGCAGTGGCTGATGAGGGTCGGCGACAAGAAGGGTCAGGAAGGGAACAGATCCTCAACGCCGCGCTGCGGGAGGCGGTTCGCGAAGGCACGCGGAGGCGCGCCCGTTCACCGTGCTCGAGCTGGGCACGTTCATAGGGTACAACTCGACGAGGATGAGCCTGAGCCTGCGGCCGAACGACCGCACAATTACAGAAGTACGGCAGAAGGGGCAGATAAAACAGTGCGTGTGTCGTAATGGCTGTCTATAGTTTGGGTTAGAATGCAAAGAATCTGTGGCGATAATCTGCATCGCCGACGGCGCGGCTATCTCTTCGCACGTGATGTGTCATGCTTTCGCCTTGCTTGTCTTGATCGTCGTTTGGTGCCGCGCTTCTCCTTCGATTGCTCGTCCAGGTGCATCGGTTGCGCGTCGCTGGTTGCTTCCATACGGCGGCGCTTGGGCGATGACCGTGTCGTCTTCCGTGGTGTTGCCGAGGTTTATCGTCGCTTCTTCGTCTTCGCTCTCGAGACTGGGGTACGCTCCTCGTCCTCAGCTGCTTTCGGAAGCACCACCACCAGTACCACCAGTACCACCAGTACCACGTTGGCGCGCTTCGTTTGCTTCGGCGGAGGCGCTGCTGCCGCGGGGCTTATCAGCTCCGCCTTCCGCTTCTCCGTCGTCCCGACCTCTCTCGCTACCGCCGCCCGATGGTGCCCTTTCCGACAGCACTGCCCGGGCCTCCGGCTCCGCAAGTCCGCGTGCCTCCTGCAGAGCTCGCACGTAGGCATTCGACCACGGAATAAGCATTCCGTGGTCGAGGCATTGGTGGTGGTGGTTGCTGCAGCATTCGGTCGTCGTCCCGCACGTGGCGCATCGCGTCATTCTGTGCTCCGCGCACATCTTCACCGCGAGGCCGTCGCCCTCCTTGTGGTGGGTCTCACAACATGAGCTGCCGCCCGGCAAACCAGACTCACACCGCTGCCCCGTCTGCAGGCATGGAGCTTCCGCGCTTGATGATTGTCCGCCAACCTCACCCGTGGCGTAACGGACCGTTACACGGTGCAGATGGTCACAGTGCATTCCTTCCAAACACGTTCTTGCATCCCCTCGTACCACGCAATCGTCTTGGTCCGACTCTTGCACCCGTCGCTGTCTATAGAGCACTCTTTGTGTAGCCACGTCGTATGACAATACCCAGACCCTGATCAAACTGCGCAACCCTCGCGCCTCGCAAGTCAAACGGAGGCTCGCTTAATACAAGAAACAGTCTAATACGAGAGGGAAGCAATATACAACACCAATCAGGGATTTATACGCCGGTCTAGATGGGCGGGTCACCCGTCCATCCTCAAAAAAAAAAAAAAAAAAAAAAAAAACCCACGGGCTGGGGGGTACCACAGCAGTCATAGGGGGTCATGGGGGGGCCCATAGGGGGTCCATAGGGGGGTCATGGGGGGGTCCATAGGGGGTCCCAGGGGGGTCATAGGGGGGGGGGGTCATGGAGGCGAGCAAGCGGCCCAACCCGGCGAGACACAGCCGAACTTCCAACCGCAGTGGTGGATTCTATCACGCCCAACTCAGGATGGGGCCGGGACAATGCCGGGGAAAAGGAAGGACATGCTAGGGCAACATACGTTGTTCAGCTCCTGGAAGAGACAGTGCACGGCAACCCAGCCAGCCTCACGAAGCGAAACCCCACCGCCTCCATACACGAAGGACTACAGCCTATGGGAAGACTCGAAGGTGGGCAGCATTCCAGAAGCAAACCGCAAGCACGAGAAGGCGTTGAAGGGCAAACCAGCGAAATCTATGAAAGATTTCCTGACGGTGCAGCTCCTGGCCCGTGGCTTTCAGTGTCACCAGAACTGGCCCCTGCCAGAGAAGCGGTGGTGTGCTGAAGAATGGGACCGCCTTTCGGATGAGGACGCGGCTCGGCTGTGCACTGTTGAAGTGCTGGTGCAACGCACACGGCAGAACAATATACAACAGCAATCCCAAAAAAAAAAAAAGCAAACAGAAAACTTAGCGAGCTTTAACTCTAGAAAAGCTACAAAAACCTTGTCTTCAGCAACCTCGGGGGTTGGTATCAACAACTTTGAACCTCGACGGTGACACAAAACGCCAGAAAAAAAAAAGCGACTGCTCAGCACGTCCTTCTCGAAGATGACCCGGTCCACAACGCAGCCTCGAGCGCTCTGGAGGCCTACCCGCAAGGACTGCCCAGCGTAAAAGACGTGATGGAGGATTTCGCTCTACGAAGGCCGCCGGCGCTGAAGTTCGTTGCTGAGCGTGTTAAATCGACATACGACGATCCGCTAACCAACCGCTGGACCGCTGCCATCTTGAATTACCTGCGATGAGAGGGAGGGACAGGCGGAGGGAGGGATTTTTCTTTTCCTTTATATTATTTCCATTTGGTTTCGGCATCAAAAGGACCTTCTAAGACGCTTAGAGTGAGGGAAGACGCAACTCAATAAAATGAAAAGTATGAGAAAGAGGGAAAAAGAAATAAATAGCCGAAGGGCGCCCATCATCTAGGACCCAAACAAAGCTCAGGACGGGGAGACTCTGCCTGAAGGAATCAACCACCCCCGGGTGGGCTAGTCTGACACAAGTTGTCAACAGGAAAAAAAAAAAAAAAAAAAACCGAAAAAGTAAACTACGATGTCGAACGGATCCCCGAAGGCCGCCCTCCAGCACGTGCGGGAGAACGCGCAGCAGGGCGACGCGAAGAGCGTCGTGGACGCGATCGACAAGTACTGCTGGGGCGGGCAGTGGCTGATGAACGTCGGCGACGAGAAGGGGCAGATCCTCGACGCCGCGCTGCGGGAGGCGGTCGCGAAGCACGCGGAGGCGCGCCCGTTCACCGTGCTCGAGCTGGGCACGTTCATAGGGTACAGCTCGACGAGGATGAGCCTGAGCCTGCGGCCGAACGACCGCATCATCACAGTAGACGTCGACGAAGACCGCATGGCAGTGGCCCGTGCGGTGCACGCCTTCGCCGGAAAAGACAAGCAAATCTCCTGCGTGAAGGGTCCCATCGACTCCTCCGGCAGCTTCCTCCGAAGCCTCGAAGCAAGCCACGGGCTCGGCCCTGGGTCTGTTGACTTCGTGTTCATCGACCACGTGAAGGACTTGTATCTGACCGACCTCCAGCACATCCTCGCCCAGAAGCTGTTGCGCAAGGGGTCCGTCGTCGTCGGCGACAACATCATCTACCCCGGGGCGCCCGACTACCGCGTGTTCGTCAACAGCAGCCCGCTGTTCAAAACCGTCGAGCACGAAACTCACCTCGAATACAGCACAGACCGCGACTTGGTGACGGTGAGCGAGTTCCTGGGGCAGTGACACGCGCCCGCGGCCTCCAACGTTGAAAACTAGTCCCGGCTGCAGCGTACTACTACATGAACTCTACCAAAGAAATATGCCTTCACTCTTTCGCTATCCTTTCAAAACTGTTGCGTTGACGCATCCACACACGACAGCTTTTTTTTTTTTTCGTAATAACAATTAATTGTAAACACGAAAGAGAACGCTGGCAGCGTGTTTGGGAGAAGTTTAGCCTACCGATCATATTCACTCACTATCACTCACTAACAGGCTAATCCTCCCCCGGCACGTACAAACAAACATCGCGCCTATTCTTTTTTTTTTTTTGAGCAGGCCGAGTTTGGGCCCTCTCTTCAGGTTGTTCTTCTTTTTTTTCACCTGGTAAGTCTTGAGTTAGGGATCTCCATGTGAAGCACGGACATGTAAACAGTGACAGTGACATGATCTTCAGTTTGGTATTGGTTCGCTCATTGCTCAGGCTTACATTTTTGGAACACATTGCAATGTCTCGAAAAAAAAGAAAAGTTGTCGTCGGTGAAAAAGCTGAAGTTCTGCCAAAGGCGCACACACAACAAAAACCGAAAAGCCGCCGTTACAAATTTCAGTTCCACTTTTCTGCCCCGCCCCCCGCCCCCCCCCCTACCCTGAACGCTGTAATCTACAGCGTGGCGATAGGGAAGTTCCAACCTCGTTCTGCTGCTTTCTGGTTCATGTTGAGGTTGTGTTCGGCCTCGATGGGACCAGAAGGTCGCGGGACGCAGAAGAAGAGACGCGTGAGCTCAGCAGCTTGTACCCTTCCGCCCTTTTTTTTTTTGTATAAGCACCTGCTTTGTAGGAAATGCTTGAGGAGACTGCCAGTTGCGATAGATCAAAGGAGGTAAATGTGCTGTAGCCCACACGAAACACAGGTAACCCTAGGTTTAGTGGCGGGCGTAAGCGTTCAACAAAAAAGACCCACTTTGTAGTTGTATTGTTTTCTCCCCCTCTAGCCTCCTTCGAAATGAGCACAAGGCAGTCCCTCGAGTATTTCAAAACCACGGCGGTCCACGCATTTCTTTTTGTAAACGGGGGGGGGTCGAATAATAGCAGTTATTTGACACGCGTCTGCTTGTCTAAAAATACTGCCACCATTTGATCCTGCTACTGTTCGGCTCCCGGAACTTTTTTTAGTATTCGACACATCGAATAACAGCACAGGTGTTATTATTCGACCCCCTCCTTTATTAAGCACCTGCTTTGTAGAAAATACTTGAGGAGGTTGCCAGCTGCAAAAGATCAAAGGAGGTAAATGTGCTGTAGCCCACACGAAACACAGGTGAATCTGGGTTCAGTGGCGGCGTAAGCGTTCAACAAAAAAGACCCACTTTGTAGTTGTATTGGTCTCCCCCTCTAGCCTCCTTCGAAGTAAGCACAAAGCAACCCTCGAGTATTATGGGTACTTTTTCGCGCTTCATCTCTCTCTTTCTCTCTCTCTCTCTCTCTCTCTCCGTGTTTTGCTTCGTACCGATGACTGCGAGGGAATAGTTGACTAGAACTCTTTAGCTTTTCCTTCTAGCTTGCCGGAGCTGAGACCCAGCTATTCTCTCCGCAGGTCCCTGCGTCTTCCTCCCCCGACACAGCAGTTCGGGATCGGCCTGGGTTTTGTTGCTGATTTGGCGCCCACCTGTACGCCTCAGTTCCCCCTCTTCTTGCTCACCATTGGCGTGCTAACCTTCTTTCTCCCAGCGTTTTTTAATTGCACACCGCATGCGCCATCGGAAGTTCAAAGTACTCTTGCATAAGTGAGGAAGGTTCAAAGACGCAATTGCAGATAGTAACGCGTTCTAAAGGGTGGGACACTTCCAGAAAAGTGCAAAGAGCCCGACCTATGGGCGGGGCACTTTTCGGGAAAGTGCAAATAACCCGAAGTAGAGGGTGAGACAGCTCAGGGAAACCGCAAGTAGAGCGATCTAGCGAAAGATGCAAAATAACGCGATCGATAGGATCGAATAGGCTCAAAAACCGCGAATCACGTGCTCTAAAGCGTGGGACAAACCCCGCATGCGGTTGTCAGGGTTTTTTCTGGGGTGGGCTGGAGTGGGGATTTTCCCCACTCCAGATTCTTGGCGAAAATCTGAGTGGGCTGGAGTGGTTTTTTTTTTTCTGTTCATTGCAGCATCGCCAGAAAAGCTGCGACCCCACATCGCAACGCAATCGCTCCAGAAGTGCGAAAAAAGGGGCAGAAAAAAGAAGAGAAAGGAAGAAAGAAAAAAAGACGAGACAGGCAGGAAATGCAGCACGTGTTGACAACCAACGACGAGACCCACCTGAGAGAGTACAGAACGAGCCCCTGTGCGGCGCCGACGAAAACGAGATGACACTGGAGGAGGTTCTCAACGGCTTCGTAATAGGTACCAGGAACCGGGATGACAAGGCGGCAGAACGGGCATCGTGGCAACCAACAAAGACCTGCAAATCGGTACCCGACGACTACGCAAAATCGCCATCCCACCACACCTTGTCAAAAGGGTGGGCATCAGCCGAAACTACCAACATAAAGGAAAAGAAATGGTGCGGGTGTGAAGACAAACAATAACAACATAACAAACGACGGACTGACGTTCATCGTCGGAAACACAAACAATGTCGCGGCAGGGAACACTTGCAGGGTTTTTTACGCCACTCAAACGTAAGCGCGAGGACTCGACAGGCGATGAGGCCACAGAGACACCACCAACCCAACAAGGTGATCCACCTTCTCAGCCGACACCTGAAGTACAGCCACCGACACAACCCCCTCCTGGACCACTTCAAGCTCAGCCACCTGCCTCTGAACGCCAAGTCCCAGCAAACCAGCAGATCCTCCATAACTACATGGCTTGGTCGGCAGTGTTGTTGGAAGAGCAAGGAAAACTGCGGGGTTTGACGTGGAAGAGAACAGGGATCGGGTACCTCAAGAAAGCTGATTTCATGGCTCGAGTCCAGGAACACGACAAAGGACCGAAACGTCAGCAGCAGGCCACGCAGCAAGCACCACTGCCCGACGCCGACAAAGCATCCGAGGGCTACGACTCCGCCGCCTCGCAGGCTTCGAGAACGTCGCAGAGCTCAAAGAAGTGGCACACGAAGGTGAGCAAAAAGCAGCTGCGGTGTCAGTTTCCAGGGGTCACTGACGACGTTCTTTGGGCGGGAAAAGCAGAAGGAGAGGAGGGTTTTGAGTGGAGTGCAGAACCGAAGACATTCATACCGGTGTCGGAACGAACTGTGCCTCCGCACGAAAGAGCGGCAGCAAGAAAGAAGAAAGAGACGAAGGACCCTGTTCAACCTATCGCTTCGTATGAGCAGTGGGATCTTGAGGTCTCGCGGTTATTGGATCAGAGCGTTGTCGTTGAAGACCTCGAAAGCTGCGTCGATGAGAAGGATGAGGATTCCGATGCGAGCGATGACTGGGCCAACGACGAACGGTTTGCAAAAGTCAAAGCTCGCTATTCGTGGCTTGTCGCGGGGCGGCACGGCTACTACTGTGCGCTGTGCCGGCACCACCGGATGCTTCTCCGAGGAATGGGGGGAAAGAAGACCGGGAGTGCTGCAGAAAAGTGGATTGAAACCCCGTTTGTGAACATGGACAAACTCGGGGAACGATCTACGTCCCATGGGAACACCGCCTCTCACAAGGCAGCTGCAGAGGCAGAAATGCACCGATTGACCGGCGTGGGTTTGGGGGGTTTGCGAAAGGCCGCAGTGCAGGAAAACCGTCTCCAGCTCATGAAGCTGGTTTGCGTGCTCTATTTTCTCGTCAAGGAGGGGATAGCCCACACAACCAACTACGAGCCCCTGATCCGTCTCATCACCCGAACCGACACAGATCTCCGGAGCTTTGTGTCTTCCACCCGTAATGCAACCTACACGAGCACCAACATTGCCACTCAAATCCTGGAGGCAATCGACTGGGTCCTGAGGACCGAAATTGAAGAGCGAGTGAAGAAATCGCCGTATCTCGCAATTTTGGCTGATGAGACGGAGAATGTGAAGCACCAAGAGGAACTCTCCATCTTCCTTCGTGGAACATCGGAGCGCGGGGTGTGGGACGTCTTTTGGTGCATGCTTCCATTAGATGCTGGCAAGGATGCCGCAAGTGTCACTAAGCAGCTCATCAAGCGCCTGCGGTACCGTCTCCCACCAGAGGAACTCGCTCAGGACGCGGCGGTGCCGCCCTTGGGGGCCCCTGTTCCCGCAGAAAAGTTCGTGGCGATTGCACTTGATGGCACGAATACCATGAGCGGTGAGTTTGGAGGGGTTCAGGCAAGGCTGAAGTGGGAGTACAATGCCTTCGCTGTGTACGTGTGGTGCAGTTCTCACAAACTGCAACTGGCAGTTGTCTGGGCTGCCATGCTCACCTTTGACGTTCTCAGTTGTGTCAACAGCCTGAGGGACTTGTTCTTCTTCCTCAGGGCGAGTACACAAAGGATGGGACGGTACCGCGACACCATCCAGGAGGTGAGGGAAAAGGAAAGGTTCAGCCGAATGCCGAACAAAGTCTTGGTCAAAAGCGGTGATACAGGAGAACGTCGAACTAAGCTGCCTTGGGGGAAAAGCCCGCAGCCAGCACCACAAAGCGCAATTTGCGTGGATTGCTTGGCAATTCGGCTCTGAAAACGCGTCGAAAAGTTTCCCCACTCCAGCTCGAAAATTTGAAATCCTAGAAAAAACCCTGTAAGTTGTGAAAAAAAAAAAAAAAAAAAAAAAAAAAACAGTCGGCACAAGAGAATATACAGGGATCAGAGGAGTCCGAAAAGAAATGACGTGCGGTCTACCCAATTGGTGGCCCACCTGGTGGTGGCTCTTCGCGCACGCAACGGACTCGCCGGCCACGACCTTGCGAAAGAAGCTGGCGACCGGCATCGCCACGCTGCTGCTGGCGTCGTCGCTGGCCGCCATCCGCGACAACGACGACTGGTTCATCGTCGCGGTGCGAGGCGTCGCTATCGCGCATTGCGCGGCGTCGATCGTGTACGTCGCTGCGACTAAGCAGCTGCCGTACATTCTGTTCCTCGGGATGGTAACCGGGTTTCTCATTCTGGGCATCTGCGAGGATTTCTACCGAGGGGTCACTTTGCAGGCCCGGTGCTGGCCTTGGATCCTGCTGCTCGTCGACGTGCAGTTGCTGTGTCGGTTTGAAGAGACGGAATACGCGGGGTTGGTCTGGGTGCTGAGTGCCGGGCTCCTCGTGTCGATGGCCATCATTGCCATCGAGGATACGACCCGAACGGGCGTGTATTCGTTCATAGGAGATCCCGAGGACAGGTGCAACTGCGAGCACCCGCCCTGCCAATCCTCCGTCCTCACGACAGTCCGCGTCTTCTGCACCGACGCGGGCACCGTTGTCGCGCACTGTGCCGTCGCGCAGTTCTTCCACCAAAGCATCTGCTCCAAGCGGGCCGTCCTCCAGTCCACCTTCACCACCACCGAAAACATCGCGGAGGCCCTCTCAGTCTTGGACCTCGAGGCGGCCCAAGCCATCCTCGCCGACAGCTCGATCCAGCTGCCCGACGCAATGCGGGCGTCGTTCACGCGCATCCTCACCACGATCCTCGTCTTCAAGCCGTACCTGCCCGAAGCCGTCTTCGCATCATACACCGGCCTTTCAGTGAGCCCCCGCTGCCTGCCCATTCCGAAGGACGTCGAGGCCCCGGTATCCCTTTCATGTTCGTCGCACCCAACACAAGATGCGCAAGTGCGCACAAACAAAGGAAGCGCCAGATCCGTTTTTCAGATGGATATATATCCTGTCTACTGTACAAAATCAATGCGTTTCTACCTTCAATTTCTGGTTGTGTAATAAGCACCTGCTTTGTGGGGTGATTTGGAGTATACTATATCCTATAGCCGTATAGGGGGGTGGGGGGGGGCAGTGCTGACACTACACGGTGAACTCCAGCCTCTGAGATGGAGTTAAATCGGGAGGTCCGAAAAGGGCATGTGCCACACCCGCAAAGGGCATGTGCCACACCCAAAAAGCGGGTGTGAAAGTTGGATTTTCGTGTGTAAATACCTGTGTTCTCATCAGTATTCTGGACTGACTTTGCCTTTTCCCCCAATTTCTCAGATACCTGTTCGTTGATACCTCAAGAAAACATCATCCAGCGACTCACACACTCTTAAACACAACGATGCCACTGTCCTCAAGTATGCCACGAACACCTGAAGACAACAAGCGGAGGCGCACGATCGAGGGCAGCGACAATGGCAGCGACTGCGAAGCCAACAACACGGCGACCTCCGACGTTGTCTCCAACTTTATTGAGGCATACCTCGTAAAGAAGGTCGGAGCAGCGATAAGGTTGAGCAGCCTGCGTCAGCTCGTTTCCGAGGTGACAGGAGTAAGACTCCACAAAAAGTCGCCGTTGTTGATGCAGGTCATCACCGACTTCATAAAGCCGCCGAAATTCACAGCGGGGGAGGTTACAGCAATGACGAAGGCGAGAACCCTTCCGGATCAATACCGCATTGAAAGCAAAGTGCGCAACGTCCAAGATGTGAAGGTTGTTGGTGTCACGCTCAGAAGCAAGCCGATCACGGCGTGGAGACAGCAGACACATGCTAAGCACGCGCTGTACAACAAAGTGGTTCAAGCCACTAAGCCCACGTTCCGCGGAGCGGATCTCCTGGCCGTTCTGTCGTCCATTACGCAGGCCCAGAACACGGATGCGGACGAGCCGTCGAAGCCCATACGCATCGCCTTCCCAATTACGACGCCGGGTGCAAAAGAGCAAGGGTTCCATGTGACCCTCGTCGAAGGCCTGTTTACACAGGTTAATTACAAGGTGGTGGGCACAACAGTCACTCTCGAGTGCGTACGTGTTGTCCCCGCGGGCAGCAGTGTGCCATCGGGTCTGTACCCAACCACCTACGTCCTCGACGAGCCCGCTGACGACCAGAAGCCAGTGCTCTGCAGACAGCTCCACCTTGGCTTGTGGCAAGTGAAGGTCCCCATTGCGCAGGGTGCAGCACTTGCTGGCGAGGGAGTGGCGGCCGTGGACCTGGACGAGCAGTACCGCCAGATCATGGGGCTGGGTCTGACGGGCGACAATGATCCCCAGGAGGAAGAACAGCAGGCACTGCTGATTGAAGAGGACATTGAGGACATGTAGGGTCCTGTGTCCTCAGCATCCTCCAGGCCGCAGTTCGTATTGAGAACTCTTCTGTTCGCCAGTTCTGCGTCCCACCGCCTCATCGTACCAGTCACCCGTAAACTTCCGCTCGTGAGGGCCTCCTGCGGCGGTGTTCCCGCACGGGCGGCAGCATCACTTTGACCTTTCTTTTTCTGTTTTCTTCTGCGAGCTTCCCTTCACTGCCGCGCTGATCAGGTCATCATGTCCGTGGAGGTCCGCAGATAACGGCGGCAGCATCACTCTGGCCTCTATTTTTCCGTTTTCTGCTGCGAGCTTCCTTTTAGTCTGGCGCTGATCAAGTGCTTCCGCAATATTCATCTGGTCACACCATGTCCGTGGATAAGGGGCCCAGAGACGATATCGAAGGACTCATTCATCACAGGAAGACAAATAATTAAACCATGCAATCCGCAAACGCTGCTGTGTTAGAAGTGGGCAAAACTCTCATCGAAGAGCGTTATGCAACACGGACCTCCCAGAGAAAGCTAGACCTTGTCAATAAGTCGCACAAGCGGCGTACTAGCATGAGTATCGGGGTGTCCGTGAAGCGCTGCAGAAAAGTGGAGAAGGAGTCGCGCTCTCGAGTAAAGGAGAGACTGCAACGGGGCTTAGCAGGTGCGTTCAAGGTCTTGGAAGAGGAGGGGTGGCGTGAATCCGCAAGATTGTCTTCCGTACCGCTTGTTGGCGTACTGTATACCGACGGGTACACAGCAAGAAACTCGCTGAGATCGCGCAACGCGCGCACACGTCTGTCGATGTCCCTGGTATACCCAGAAACCGGCGGTTTTGTCCCGTCCGTAACTGTCGTCGACCGGAAGAAAGCGCAATTTAAGCATTTCGAGAACCGGTTTCTCAACCATGCAATTTTGCGCCTTCACAATGCAAAGATCGTTCGCGGCCACGGTGTGACTCGGGTTCGGATCGAAAAGATCACCGGAGATCACTTTGACCGATGGCAGAGGCTTGACGGGTGTGGTGGAAGAGGCCACCGCTGCGCAGTATGCACCGTTCCAACAAGCGAATGGAGCATGTACATACATCGCTTTCCTCACCTCAGCCTTGCCCAAATGGCTGCAGCTGGCTACACATCGCTGCTGAGCGCAGTGGCACCATCAGCACACTACGTTTCTCCAGCCCTGCACGACATAAAGGGTATGGGGTTGGCGTTGTTCAAGGAGCTGGATGCTGAGAGTACGTCGGCACTTCGAGACCTGTGCAGCACTTTGAACATCGATGTCAGCCAGAATGCTACCGGAGCGCACGTGAGGAAGGTAGTCTCCATGATGGCGCAACGAGAGCTATCACCAACATTTCGCTGGCTATTCATCAGCCTAAGCGACCTTGCCGAATTCCGGTATTCGGACGTACCCTGGCGTTACTGGGGTCAAAAAGAAACTGCCGCCCGCATCCCCTTTTTGCGTGCCCGTTTATCTGCGCACATCTTCCTCCACCTCATGGAAAGCGTGCGAAAGGGCTCAACAACGAATGCGTATTGCCACAGCCTCAGCCATTGGTGGGATCGCATGGATGCCCTTCCATTGCAGTGTTCGGATGAAGCTGAGGAGGCAGAAAACGGAGAGCGGAAAGCTGACGTGCCCATGATCAGCAGCCCAAAAACCTGCGAGGTAGATCTGGCATGCGCGGAGGAAAAACGGAGAGCCCGCCGACTTCCGTGGAAGGTTGCGGATCTGTCCCAGACAGGCTTTCGCGGAAAACAAACAGTTTTGATTTGCGATTGCCTGCACCGCAATGCGCGTAGCAATCTAGCCCTTATCGTTCTTTGTGAGCAGCTTGCCGCAATGAAAACCAACTTCGTCTTTCGTGGGGGGCCCTATACGGCGTTCCGGTTTGCGGGTGGAACTGGAACGATTCGTGTGTGCAACTGCGAGGCGCCGACAGCCCCCCCACAACTGCCGCTGTTTGTGCCAGACAAGAACCTCACCAAGAACCTCGTGCAGAGAGCTCAGAAGGAATTGGAGGAAGCGGGTGATAGCGATGCAGCAGAGGAGTGTGAGGAGAAAGCAGACGACGAAGAAGACGAAGACGAAGAAGAAGACGAAGAGGAAGAGGAAGAGGAAGAAGAAACGGAAACATATTTGCCGTGCGACTTTTGTGGCAAAAAAGCTGTGGAATCCTCGATGGCTGCCCATATCGACGCAGCACATCGCGACCGCATTCAATGCCACTGCATGGCTGAATGCCCTGCATGTCGTGTAAAAGTAAAGGCAGCTGGAATGAGTCAGCATGTCCAAAAAAAGCATCCTGCTCTCTTCGATGAGCCTCTTCGATGCAAGCTGTGCTGGAGAAAGCTTGGATCAAAGGGTGCGTGGACACGGCACATCCGCCAGCACATGACATAACTTGCTCTGATCGAAGACTTGATCTGTCCTTCCTTCCTTTGTAAGTTCCCACAAAGTTATGCTATGTTTGTTTTATCGCCGGTTGTTCTCGAGTTCTTTTTCTCCTTGTTGTTGTCCACCTGCTGACGCAAAATCCAGACCGCCGCCACAAGAAATCCCCTACAGTCTGCAGTTTGGGGGTCCACACAACGGTCGATAACGGTGGAACCCCACGATCTGTCAAGTTCCGATTCACTGCTGTTGCACCACATAGAGTCTAACAATCAAGAAAAGGTAGACACAGCAAAAAACCCCAATACAAAACCATGGCCCCAGTAACAAGCGAAACTGGCCCAACCCCATGAGAGAAGGGCACTGGGAGTCGTATTCTGAGGTAATTCAATCAACAAACATAATCCAGAGGGGGTTGAGGTTCAAAAGGAACATGTTGCATTCCAAAAGAAACAAGGCCGGTCCAGAATACCGATGAGAACCAAGGTATTTCCACCGAAATCCCTTGTTTCCTCTTTGCTGTTTTTGGAGCTAGCTTTGCGACCGCCTTTGGAGCTGGAGTGGATCGGGACCCCCCGTACGTATACGTAGTCACCGGCAGTACTCAACCAAGTGGGTACAGGAGAAAACGTATACCCAACAGGAAGAAACATGCTCGCGAAGCCAGCTCCAAAGGCGGTCGCAAAGCTAGCTCCAAAAGCAGCAAAGAGGCCCAAGAACGAGCGGGGTCACTCGTGGAAGACCTGGGGAAGGGTATGAAGGAAGTCAGGTGCAAGTTCTGCACGGAGGGGACGCTGTCACCGCGTGGTGGTAACATTTAGGGAGCGAGAAGTCAGTACTTGAGAAGCTGGCTGGCAACCGCCTTGTCGGGCTAGTCTCGTTGATGACGAGGAGTGAGGAATCGTAGTGAACTTCCTCGTGGGGTTTCTTGGTTCTTGCTCGGGAAACACAGGGTAGTAACGTCAGCAGGTAGACGTGCTGAACCCCACCGCATGGTACGGCTTTGGGTGCCGTACGCGTACGCGCGTACGTACGCGTACGCCGATTTTTGAAAAACTGGTGCGTACGCGTACGCAGCCACCACAGCCCTAGGGGGGGGGGGGGGGGGGCGGGGGGCGCACTAAGGATTGGGGGGTGCAACGGGCAATGTCAACGTCTGCTAAATTTGGAAGGGGGGGGGGGGGTCCTGTTTGGTGCACCTGGTGGCCGGGGACCCCCCCACCCTTTTCGCACATGGTAAATCGGCCAAATTTGCTCGAATTTTCACTTTTTGGGCCAATTTTCCAGATTTTGGCTGATTTTTGAGTGCACTGCAGGAATCTTGGTTTTCGGGGAAACTGACTTTGCTCAAAAGTTGCTAAGTACATTTCCCTGCCAAAAAAGTGCAGGAAAACATTTTGGTGGGGATTGACCATTTTTTCTGCAAAAGTGGGTTTCGATTTCGAAAACGAGGAGAACGGATTCATCTGGAGGAAACGGAGTACCCACTCGGCACCGGGGGGTCCGGGAAACACCCCCAAAACAGCCCCCAAAACGACCCCCCCCCCCCCCAAAAGGGGGGTGCAACGTGCAACGGGGGCAACGTCCCTTAGTGCGCACCCTGGGGGAGGGGAGTCGAATAATAACAGTTCTTTGACACGCGTCTGGTTGTCTAAATATACTGCCGCCATTTGATCCTGCTACTGTTCGGCTCCCGGAACTTCTTTTAGTATTCGACACATCGAATAACAACACAGGGTGTGTGTTATTATTCGACTCCCCCCTTTATTAAGCACCTGCTTTTGTAGGAAAAACTTGAGGAGACTGCCAGCTGCAAAAGATCAAAGGAGGTACATGTGCTGTAGAATCTGGGTTTAGTGGCGGGCGTAAGCGTTCAAAACAAAGACCCTGTATAATACTGTATTGTTTCTCCCTCCGTCGAAGTAACACACACGCACAAGGCAGCTCCTCGAGCAGTGGCCGAGCTTGTGCATGTAAACTCGGTCAGCTGACACTTGCACTAAACCAGAAAAAACTCGGTCAGGCAGGGATTATCCCGCGTGGTTAAAAAATAATTTCTTCACCAAAAAGACAAAGTATTCTCAAAACGGGCTGGTTAAGAAACGTTTTTTAACCACAGGAGTTTCTGGTGAAAACTTTTTTGTGCTTGCAAGGCCAGCGACACGGAGGCTAGAGGACCCGCAAGACCCACAAGTGGGGCCTACAACAAAGTGGGCAAAGCGAAGCAGCAACACTCCCACGAAGGTCGCATACCAGGATTACAGGTCATTAAAAAGACCTCGCTCAACGTGGAAAAAGAAAAAAAAAAAACTTTCCGGCCATACCGCAGACTTTTGGGATTAGAATATGCCCTGCGGTCAGGCAAAAAAAGAAGAAGAAGAAGAGAGAAGAAAAAGGCCGCTCCTGGTCCAGGAACGTGACGGTCAACCACAGCTTGCAAAGCTTGAGTCGGAGGCAGCACAGTGTCACAACCCCGTCCGCTCTGCCCTGCGGCTGACCGTCTCGACGAGCTTGTGTTCAGCGCGAGCGCCAAGCCCCAAGGTGCGCCAAGCCTTGATGCTTCAGTTTGGGAAATCGGTAGCCACTTGACCCGGAGGCCCGTGGCTCTGCAGTACCGCCGAACACGTGAAGCTTGGCTCCCGTGTAGCAGGCTTTCCCTGGTACCCTAAGAAGTACGTGGGAAGGAACAAGACTAAGAAGTCGAATATATAGTCGGCAACAGGCAACAAACACGCAACACGCACATGCACTACTACCACAAATAATATGCACACCAAATATGCGATCTGTACGCCCATTCGGGATCGTCGGAAACACAAAAACTTTACCGGAGTTTCAAGCGAACTTTCACTCTTAAATACAGGGGCTGCACACGTCGAACGCCGCCATCGTTTTCACCGACATCAAGTCGTCGACCGCGACGTGGGACGTGTGCCCGGATGGTATGAAGCGTGGGCTGCAGATCCACAACGAGGTGATCCGCGGCGTGATCGCGAAGTACGCCGGGTATGAGGTGAAGACCATCGGCGACGCCTTCATGGCGGCGTTCGAAGGCATCCTGACGGCGGTCGAGTTCTCGCTCGAGGTGCACGAGGCGCTGTACGAGGCGCCGTGGCCCGCGGCCCTGCTCGAAGTCCCGGTGTGCAGCTCGGTCCCCGACGCCTGGAACGGGCTGCGGCTGCGGATCGGCGTCAACAGCGGACTGGTTTCCGTCGAGAAAAACGTCGTCGTCGACCGCTACGACTACTTCGGTCACACAGTGAACAAGGCAGCGCGCCTCGAAGGGTGCTGCTACCCCGGCGCCGTGGCGGTGACCCGGGGAAGCTTCGAAGAGATACAGGAGTACGTCTCCTGTGTAGTCATCCCCCGGGGCGACGTGTCGCTGCACGGCATCGGCCCCTGCCCAGTCGTGCTGCTGGTGCCGTCGTCTCTCAAGTGCCGCGAGTGGTACGTCCGCGAGCAGATCGTCTCGCCGACTGCTGTGGCACCTACCCAGCGGGGCTCGCTCCCGCACAGCGAAGGCCACCGGGCGTCCAACGGCGCAGCAACCACCATCAGCCGGGGGCTTGCCGACGAAGTGTCGGTCGGCCGCATGGAAATCGTGAAGAGCGCGACCACTGGTAAAGTGGACATTCGGCTCGAACACGGATGCCTGCCCGACGAGCTGCAGCTGAAGGCGAGCGACTGCCTCACGCGCATCCTGAAGTCGGTCGACCGCTCGGACGGGACCGTCGTCTCCGTGCTGGGGTCCGCCGTCGCGGTTGGGTGGAACGTGGCGCAGCGCTGCCCGGCGCACGTCGAAAACGCGTTCCGCTTCGTGCAGTTGATGCACGCGTCGATCGTCGGCAACCCGCCGCCGTGCAGCATGCACGCCGGCCTCTGCACCGGCGAGCTCTACTGCGGAGCCATCGGCGGGAAAGGGCTGCGTTTCATCACGTCCCTAGGGCTTCCCGTGAGCCTCACGGGGCCTCTCGCAGGCACCGCTTCCGCGTTGAACACGCTGGCTGTGTTTTGCTCCACGAAAACGAGCTCTCAGGATGTATGGAGCGGCTGGCGAGAGGTCATGCGCCCCGTGAAGCGGTGGGACGTGAAGACGATCGCCGACAACGACGTCCTGTCCGACGTCATCGTCGTGTACCAAATCGGGGAGAAGCGGATGGAGGACAGCAAGAAGCACAAGGGGCAGGCCCGCACCGCCGACAACACCAACGACTGGGGTTGGTCAGCGGCCTACTGGGACGCGTTCGAGACCAACGACTTGGCCACTCTCCGCGGCAACGCGGGCATCGACCCGGTCGTCGACGGCGTCATCGTGTCGCTTTCGAAACCCCGCCGGCACATTTACGTCTGAAAAGTACGTGCGGCTTAAGGCCGGCGCGTGGCGAGACTGGAGGGCAGCAGTTAAAGTATCGAGATGCGGCGGGGAAATCGCTTCCTCGAACTGTTCTCAAGCTTTGCGAAGCACTTTTGTCTGTTTTCTCCGCCTCTCCTACGGAATGGCAGGTTTGATTGCATTCGTGCCCGGCAGCTGCCCTCTGAGAGAATGCGGTTCATAGCAGATTGTTAGCTGCCAACGGCATTTTTTCAGGATTAACGATGCTAAGTTCAGTTCGGACGACGCTAAGTTCGAGTGATGCTAAGTTGTGGTGAAGCAAAGTTCGGGCGATGCTACGTTCTGGTGAAGCTAAGCAAAGCTCGGGTCTGGTGATGCTGAGTTCGGCGTGAGGTAGCAAGTTTGGCCTGTGACGGCAAGTTTGGCGCCAGTATCCGGGGGGGAGACCCCCCCGACTCCGTTTCCCGGGGTGACCCAAATCCCGCGAGATACTGTGGTACTCATTTGCTTGCAAATGACTCCCCACTAACGCAACAAGACGACGAGATACTGAGAAACTCCGCAAAAAACGCAAGTTTCGGGCACATTAGACCCCGGAACGCAACAATCCTCGAAAACAATCTTCGACCGGAAAAGTGTGATGGACGGGGTTCGACTTCCGGTACACCTACGCTACGTATGCATAAGGGTGCAAGGGTACGGTAGCTCTATCCTTTACGGGTTGGAGCGGCTAGCGAGAAGTCATGCGTGAAACGGTGGGACGTGAAGACGATCGCGGACAACGGGCCCTACTTGGGCGGTTCAGTTTCCTCAACACATTGCATGTGGCTGACAAAATGGCCACCACACAGAACCGCCTCTAGCGGAGGGGCTCAAATGGCTCTCCTTCTGGCTGATCCGGACGCAAAACTCCAAGCAGCGGTCAACAGATCCTGCTCGATGCTGCATATTAGACATTGTCGCACTCATACGTCTGATTCCCCAGGCCCACACGTTAAAACAAACTGCAGTGAAAACACGGTGCAGCAGGAGGCCGACCCCTCTACCTACCCCGAAGAACTACTCTACGGCACCAAAAAGTCCCAAAATACCATCGTAAAGAAAGTAGAAGAAAAAAGAAGTTGTCGACAACGAACGAAAGAAAAGAACAGAAAAGAAGACTCTGCATTCCGCGAAGAAGACTGGATGCTAGCATCAAACACATGAGAGGCAAGTAGCGCCTGAACACGAAACTAAGGTTTTCCCCCCCCTCTTCGTGAAAACGTTTTCACTGAAAAGGGAAGGTGAAAAAAAAGTATAATGTGTGATCGGGCTCAAGTTTTGCCGGGTTTGTGCCTGGGTTCTGCCGGGTTTGTGCCTGGGTTTTGCCGGGTTTGTGCCTGGGTTCTGCCGGGTTTGTGCCTGGGTTCTGCCGGGTTTGTGCCTGGGTTCTGCCGGGTTTGTGCCGAGGTACTGCAGAGCTATGAAAGGATGCGGATCACACAATGATACCCCCTTCCTCCTATCAGTATTCTATCGGTTTTGTGTAGAGCTACAGCGGAGCGGAGTCCAGCCTCAGAAGCGTGAGTTGAAGCTGGAGGGAAGAAGCGGGTGTCACACCCGCTTTTCGGGTGTGGATTTACACGCGTTTGGGCTCTTGCACACCGCTTTTTGGGTGTGACTCGGGCACACCCTCTTCAACTCCAGCTTCTGCGGCTGCGCTGCTCCCCGTGTTGTGGCTCAAACTATGGGTCTTTCTCTGATGAGGAGACCGGATGCTTTCTCCCCCTCCCTCTCTTGCTCTCTCTCGTAGCGCGGTGACGAGAACCCACTGACAGGTGGGTGGGACCGAGACCCGTGAAGGCGTGGAAAAAGGGACCCGACAATGTCATACGGCACCCTTTTTGTTTTTTCTGTGTTTCTCTCGTTCTCCATCAGTGAAATACCAAAGATTTGCGTACCAAAGGACGTTGTACAATTGAGGGGAAAGCCGCCCGCCCGCTCGTGGGGGTTAGGGTTTTCCGCATCTGTAGCTCATCTCCAGCTTAGCTCGTGGAGGCCTGTTCTCCCAGCGTGTGGACCCCTTCTTTTCAAATCCATTTCCATGGAACCGGAAAAGAAGGAAACTCAAAAACGCACTTGTCGCGACACCCCAAAAGGACCGTAGGCTACGGTCACCTGAGAAAAGCAAACAAAAAGCCGTACCTCAAAGCCACAAATAAGGCTAACGCACTCTCCGACCCAATTCCGCATCACGCTTGTTTCTGCTTATGGTGCGCGGAAACTGGACGGGGGAGGAGAGGGGGGGGACTGGGAGTTTTACATAGTCGCCAGCTTGGAAGGAAATGCTCGACAAAAGCTACCAGACGATCCGCAGGGATCCCAAGTGCTGTAACTACCGAACCACGTGTTGAACGAACGTGAGGTCATGCGGGTCTACCCCGACACGACACAACAGTTAACGTCCCTGAGTGAGAAAACAACACACGGTGGTGTAAGCGAAGAACAAAGCAGATTGTGTTTGTATTGTATTTGCCCCTCTACCTCTATATTTCCTCCCTTCCATTCAGAGTCAAAGCAGTACGTCGAGTATTTTTA
Source organism: Diplonema papillatum (assembly GCA_030068145.1). NCBI lineage: Eukaryota > Euglenozoa > Diplonemea > Diplonemida > Diplonemidae > Diplonema > Diplonema papillatum. The sequence continues at coordinate 151,905 of JAPJBO010000098.1, forward strand.
ATAATGGTGTAATTCCCTTATATCCCAACACTTGAAATTTTGTTCCCTTATATCCCAATGGGATTGCCTTGGGCAAGGCAATCCCATTGGGATATAAGGGAACAAAAATTGTTGGTTGGGATATAAGGGAACAAAATTTGTTGTCCCATTGGGATATAAGGGAACAAAAATTGTTGGACCACAGAACCTGGCCAGACCAGTCAGTCCGACCAGCCTGGACAGACCAGACAGCCTGGACAGCCTGGACAGCCTGGACAGCCTGACCAGACCGGTCAGTCCGACCAGCCCGGACTGACCAGACAGTCCGACCAGCCTGGACAAACCAGACAGCCTGGACAGCCTGACCAGACCAGTCAGTCCGACCAGCCGGACTGACCAGACAGTCCAACCAGCCTGGGCAAACCAGACAGCCTGGACAGCCTGACCAGACCAGTCAGTCCGACCAGCCCGGAGCCCGGACAGCCTGGACAGACCAGACAGTCCTGGAGCCTGACCAGTCTAGTCCGGCTGACCCAGAGTCCGACCAGCCTGGACTGTGCCTGACCAGACCAAGCCCTGGCGGTTGGTGCTGCAAGATCAACAGGAAGGGTGGGTCTTCTAGGTCCTTGGTTTCTTTCAATGGGAAGAACGGGAACAAAATTAGTTACCCAATGAACAGATGCAGAACCTGTCCTGCTGTAGGAAGGTACAAGGTTGTTAAAAGTCCACACGAATCACAGGAGGTAGAACATGATTCATGGATTAAGTTTGAAAGTACGAATCACAGGACGTGGAACATGATTCGTAGGACCGCTGAGCACAAAGTTACCAAGTTTTCAAAACACCGCAACGGAGCAGGCGCCCGGCAGGCAATAGGCTCGGTCAGGACTGATCCCTCACACCGAAGTGATCACGGGTTGCCTTGTGAGCGTAGATGCGCGGGGCTGAACTCAGGCTGCATGAGTGGGTTTTGTCAGGTAACAATGGCCCTCCACACCGGATCTCAAGAGTAAGCTTCGTTTCCAAAAGTCGTGATCAAGTCTGTATACCCACAGAAGGCGCGAACTTAACGCAAGGACCCTTCAGACGTGGAACGCATTGGTCAGAAAAGCAAACACCGCAACGGAGCAGGCGCCCGGCAGGCATTAGGCTCGGTCAGGACTGATCCCTCACACCGAAGTGATCATGGGTTGCCTTGTGAGCGTAGATGCGCGGGGCTGAACTCAGGCTGCATAGTGGGTTTGCGGAACTGCCGTAGCATCGATCAGCGAGTAAACGTATCCATCCCTGGCCGTGGCGCTCGATGGCTTCGGTAAACCGCATCGCGTATACAGACGAGACTTGACTCCGTACTTAGAGAGCGAATTCCGTCGATCATGGTGCAGATGACTTTACGCAGGATGATGCAATATTACCCCTCCCTTCCCTCTTTGCCCTCCCGAAAAGAAAAGGCGTCGTTGAGCAGAGTGTAAAAAAGGATACGGGTGCACGAGCACGCGGGGCTCATGCAGATGGAAAAAACGGCCAATTTATCCGTAACGTAAAACACGCAAACATGCAAGAAGCTGCAGCGCAACCGGATGCGAAGTAGGGCAGTGCTAAACATGTGCTGACTGCTTCCAGAATTGAAATTGCTGGTGCTGGTCCTGCTGCCAATCTTGTTACGACGGTTGCTTCCTCTGGCCGCATGACCACAAGGGCCGAAGTGGCAGTGAAATTTGAGAAATTGAAACCTCATTTTGGAGGTAAACGCAGCCTCAGATTTGGAATTTCTTTGTTTCAACGGCACCAAACGTCCCCGAATAGTCACTTTGACACCCGGGAAATTTTTTTAAAGGGGTCCCCCAAAAATCGTCATGACCACAAATTTTGTTCCCTTATATCCCAATGAGACAACAAATTTTGTTCCCTTATATCCCAACCAACAAATTTTGTTCCCTTATATCCCAATGAGATTGCCTTGCCCAACGTAATCCCATTGGGATATAAGGGAACAAAATTTGTTGTCCCATTGGGATATAAGGGAACAAAATTTGAAGTGGTGGGATATAAGGGAAATTCACCTTTAATAATACCCGGAGCTAAACCGGAACACACGTAGAGTCAAAGCGAAAGCAGCGAGCAACAAAGAAGTTGCTGTACAGGAACATCCACCGCCATGAGAAACGTGTTCCTGCACACGTGAAGAACGAGAATCCTTTTAGTGTGAGGAAGACCGGAAACTTCCCGGAGAGATGGTCCCTGCACTCTAACTCATCTCTGTCTCTCTTCTCTCTCTCTCCCCCCTTTCTCCGTGTCATTTTTGCACCCTTTTTTTATTGTCATTAAACTTGTTGATCCGTCGATACCGCAATAGGTCTCCCTAGGCTAAAAGCCTCGGCCGACAGAACAATGTAGGCAAGGGAAGTCGGCAAACTGGATCCGTAAGTTCGGGAAAAGGATTGGCACTGAGGACACATGCGGGATTGTCAGTGCGGGTTTAGTCTGGCTCAGATTGGTGCTGTGAGTGGCGCTCTCGGGTGCTACCCGCGGCTCCTGATTTCCAGGCCTTCTTGCATGTTGTGCCCGCAATGAAGTGTCAGCTTGGAGCTCTTACGAACAAGAGGAATCCAGCTGTGGTTAATTAGACCACAGCATTTCGCTTGCTGGTGACGTTCAGCGCAGGTTTTAGGCGCTTCCCTGCTTTCTGTGACCAATGCCACGCCCTTTTCGGTTTGGTGCATGAGGGGTCTGTTTCCGAAAATTGGCAGATGCTGGACTGGAGCCGCGCCACCCCACCTCTATTTCCTGGAAGTATCGAATTGCTTGCTGCTGTCTATCGCCAGTCTCGGCAACACCACAGAAGCCGACACAGTCATCTCCCAAGCGCCGCCGTAAGGAAGCAGCTATCGACGCGCAACCGATGCACCTGGACGAGCAATCGAAGGAGAAGCAAGGCACCAAACGTAGCCTGAGCGCGACGATCAAGACGAGCTTAAAGGGGCGAAAGCATAACACATAGAAAACCGCGCCGCCGGTGATGCAGATTATCGCCACAGATTCTTTGCATTCTAACCCAAACTATCACCAGTCTATCAGCAGGGAGTGAACCGGCTCAGCCGAAGCTCTCTCGCATTGGCGAGCCTTCGCACGAGAACCGATTAGAAATGATATCAGGAAATGTCGAAAGACACACAGACCGGCACGTCAACCTCGGTTGACCGGTCGACCAGCATGGGCCTTTCCGGGAGTTCCCAGCCAGCGATACGGCAGCCCCAGGTGAGGGACTCCTGGCCGAATTCATGGGGTTCGCGGGATCCCCTTATTTGCCCTTTTCTCCGTGGAGGGCCTGTAGTTCTCCGTGCAGCACCCTTTTCTCCCATGTCACTGTGCAGTGTGCCCGGCATGTCGCAAGGTTTGGGATATTATCCGACGTTGCTCTTTGAACATGCCGCCCATCTCCTTTTCGGTGTTTTTCAGTTCAGGCCAGAGTTTTCCTACGACCTTGAGAGCTTCCTTCGTTGGGTGGGTGTGAAAGGAGGGGGTATCGTTCAATTTCCTTTGTGTGGACGAAATAAAAATATTCGCGTCGGTAGCCCTGACATCCACGTGTGGAACGTGTGGATTTCCACACGTTAATTCTTTTTGGATTTTGTTCCCCCACGTGTGGATCCACAGGTACCACATGTGGATTTTGATTTATTGGTCCACATGCAGGGGAGTCTAGGCCCACCAGTGGTCAAGGCCGCACAGCCAGGTGTCGCCAAGTCCAGTGGCTACCTAGCGACGCTATTTTTTTTTTTTGCCGTTGCACATGAGATTCGGGCAGCAGTCAGTTGTGAAACTGGCAGGTGAGCAGCGTCACCTCCCCTAGCGAGCTCTCGGATCAAGCTGCGTCTGATGCATCTGTTGTATGGATCGCCTACACACTCAGCCGCGCGTGCCTTGCCAGCACTTGGAAGGAAATGCTCGACAATTGCTGCCAGACAAAGAACCGAAGGGAACCCAAGTGCTGTAACTACCGAACCACGTGTTGAACGGACGTGAGGTCATGCGGGTCTACCCCTACACGACAAATCACCCAAACACAACTGGTCAAAGTCCTGAGTGAGAAAGCAACACACGGTGGTGGCCCTTACTTCCACTCTCAGGCTGGCTGCCGAGATCGCGCTGCCCTGCTCTGTGACCGAGGCGGCAGCTACTTACCGTAATAGCACGCTAGACCCCCCCCGGATTTTCTTCCGGACGTCGCCGGCGCTCCAAAGGGGATCAGTCTTGCCGGGTGACATTCAGGATCTTCAGATACGATGATGATGATGAGGACCGGCTGGTGATATCCAGCTCCATTCTTTGAACGCTGCGCTTTCGCGCCGCGTGCTTTGTCTTGGCGTTCCCCAGCGCGGTGCTGAGCACGGAGCCGTTCCGAGCACGTTCGTGCATCACCCCCTCCCCACCCCGATATGTCGTGTCGGTTGCAGGAGTCTTTTTTTACATAAGCGCCAGCTTGAAAGGAAATGCTCGACGATGCTGCCCGACAAAGAACAGAAGGGAACCCAAGTGCTGTAACTACCGAACCACGTGTTGAACGGACGTGAGGTCATGCGGGTCTACCCCGACACGACAAATCACACAAACACAACAGGTCAAAGTCCTGAGTGAGAAAGCAACACACGGTGGTGTAAGCGAAGAACAAAAAAGGGATGAAGTGGAGCAGGGAGGCCGCGGTGGAGTGGGTGAAGCGGAGTCGAAGCAGCAACGCCGAGTATTTTGGCTATCCAAAGAGAGTAAAAGAGTGAACGAGTACGTACAGTAGTGAGTAGAGAAGAGAACGAGTGTAAAAGAATGGATGTGGCACGAACTACCGAGACCAGTGGAGGCCACCGCAAAAAAGATTTCTTACCTTTTCCTTATCCCTCAAAACCAGCACCAACAACGACGACTCCCCACCCCGATATTTACACCAGTCCCACATCGCTCTCCGGCTTCTTTCCGGTGTCTCTCCTTTCGATGCCTTCCTAATTGCATGTTCAGCCCTTGAAACGGCGAAACGGCGGTCAATACCCAGCTCAGGGTCCATGGTCATGGGAGAAGAGTCCACCCTTCTGCCTGTACAGAGGGGAAAACCGCCATCAAAAGGTCAAGAAGCAACGTCTATGCACGCTTGACCCGCCACAAGCTTTAGTTACAGAGGGGAACACCGCCATCAAAAGGTCAAGAAGCAACGTCTCTGTGAACGCTTGACCCGCCACAAGCTTTAGTAAGGGATTGCATTGATACTATCGTCCCTCGGGACTACTGACAGGCCTTCAACTACCCTGAACAGCGCACTGTGCACGTGTTGCCGTCAGCCGTGCTTGCGCACGTGGACGGAGACCACCGCGAGGAGGTCGGCAACACCGATTTAGATCCCCACAAGCTAGAGTCAGGGGAAGTGCCTGGGGAATCGGGGCGCAAAAGTTGGTTTCTCGCCCCGTCCGGCATGAGTGCGGAGGATGCGTCACGTCTGGTGACCGAGCTGCGGAGCCTCTTCCCAGGACGACTGCGGGTACTGAACGCTTGACCGTCACAAAGCAGACACTGCTACCCTGCAACCCTGTATTCGTTATTCGTTCACCTTGTAGACGTAGACCTAGTGCTACCGAACCACCCTGTATTCGTATAGTCGTAGACCTAGTGCTACCGAACCACCCTGTATTCGTATAGTCGTAGATCTAGTGCTACCGAACCTAGACCTAGTGCTACCGAACCACCCTGCACTTTCGTATGGTCGTAGACCTAGTGCTACCGAACCACCCTGTATTCGTATAGTCGTAGACCTAGCGCACAGAACCACCTGTATTCGTACAGACGTAGATCTACAAGAAAACTGTAGGACACGGGGAGAAGTGGCTTGGGGATCGGAGTGGTAATATTGGTCTCTCGCGGAGTCCGTGCTCCTGTTGGTAATATGATGGTCAACCACGCATGAAATGAAAATCAAAGACTGGCAAATGAAAGAGACTGGTATTCATAAGGCAAGAACGCTAATCACTAGAGTGAGTCAATCACATTCTGAATCGGAGCAGCACTCCGCTCTAGTGACATAGCTAACTAATCTGGCATTGACAAAGTGATCCCCCCCGCCCCGTCCGGCATGAGGGCGGAGGATGCGTCGCGTCTTGTGACCGAGCTGCGGAGCCTCTTCCCGGAAGCGGAGCAGAACATCGTCGAGGGCGTGGTCCTCAGCAGCAACTGCGAGAAGGACGACTGCGTGTCGCCTTGGAGAGCGACGAGGGCCACCCGTTCACGGGGCTCGCCTTCGACGAGCTCTTTCGGGTCAAGCACGCCGGCCTGCGCACCCCTCTGCTCCGGTCCGCTTCGAAAGGGTCGACGCCCCTTTCCGCGGCGAAGCACCGGAACTCCAACGGGCACAGCCCCTCCACCTGGAATGAGGACCGGTGCACGCCGTCGTGCGACAACTGCTACTTCCTTGCGCGACGTCGAGATCCACGCCTCCGCGTGCCACCCGAAGAAGCACTGCGGAAGCTCGAACAGTGGAAGAAGGACGTCACCACGACTCGGGCGCGCCAGCGGCTCATTCACCTTGTAGACGTAGACCTAGTGCTTACAGAACCACCCTGCATTTGTATAGATGTAGATCCAGCTATTTACCGAGCCACTGTATTCGTATAGGCGTAGACCTATTGCACTACAGAACCACCCTGCACTTTCGTATGGACGTAGACCTAGTGCTACAGAATCACCCTGTATTCGTATAGTCGTAGACCTAGTGCTACAGAACTACCCTGTATTCGTATAGTCGTAGACCTAGTGCTACAGAACCACCCTGTATTCGTATAGTCGTAGACCTAGTGCTACAGAATCACCCTGTATTCGTATAGTCGTAGACCTAGTGCTACAGAACCACCCTGTATTCGTATAGTCGTAGACCTAGTGCTACAGAACTACCCTGTATTCGTATAGTCGTAGACCTAGTGCTACAGAACTACCCTGTATTCGTATAGTCGTAGACCTAGTGCTACAGAATCACCCTGTATTCGTATAGTCGTAGACCTAGTGCTACAGAACTACCCTGTATTCGTATAGTCGTAGACCTAGTGCTACAGAATCACCCTGTATTCGTATAGTCGTAGACCTAGTGCTACAGAACTACCCTGTATTCGTATAGTCGTAGACCTAGTGCTACAGAATCACCCTGTATTCGTATAGTCGTAGACCTAGTGCTACAGAACTACCCTGTATTCGTATAGTCGTAGACCTAGTGCTACAGAATCACACTGTATTCGTATAGTCGTAGACCTAGTGCTACAGAACTACCCTGTATTCGTATAGTCGTAGACCTAGTGCTACAGAATCACCCTGTATTCGTATAGTCGTAGACCTAGTGCTACAGAACTACCCTGTATTCGTATAGTCGTAGACCTAGTGCTACAGAATCACCCTGTATTCGTATAGTCGTAGACCTAGTGCTACAGAACTACCCTGTATTCGTATAGTCGTAGACCTAGTGCTACAGAATCACCCTGTATTCGTATAGTCGTAGACCTAGTGCTACAGAACTACCCTGTATTCGTATAGTCGTAGACCTAGTGCTACAGAATCACCCTGTATTCGTATAGTCGTAGACCTAGTGCTACAGAACTACCCTGTATTCGTATAGTCGTAGACCTAGTGCTACAGAATCACCCTGTATTCGTATAGTCGTAGACCTAGTGCTACAGAACTACCCTGTATTCGTATAGTCGTAGACCTAGTGCTACAGAATCACCCTGTATTCGTATAGTCGTAGACCTAGTGCTACAGAACTACCCTGTATTCGTATAGTCGTAGACCTAGTGCTACAGAATCACCCTGTATTCGTATAGTCGTAGACCTAGTGCTACAGAACTACCCTGTATTCGTATAGTCGTAGACCTAGTGCTACAGAATCACCCTGTATTCGTATAGTCGTAGACCTAGTGCTACAGAACTACCCTGTATTCGTATAGTCGTAGACCTAGTGCTACAGAATCACCCTGTATTCGTATAGTCGTAGACCTAGTGCTACAGAACTACCCTGTATTCGTATAGTCGTAGACCTAGTGCTACAGAATCACCCTGTATTCGTATAGTCGTAGACCTAGTGCTACAGAACTACCCTGTATTCGTATAGTCGTAGACCTAGTGCTACAGAATCACCCTGTATTCGTATAGTCGTAGACCTAGTGCTACAGAACTACCCTGTATTCGTATAGTCGTAGACCTAGTGCTACAGAACTACCCTGTATTCGTATAGTCGTAGACCTAGTGCTACAGAACTACCCTGTATTCGTATAGTCGTAGACCTAGTGCTACAGAATCACCCTGTATTCGTATAGTCGTAGACCTAGTGCTACAGAACTACCCTGTATTCGTATAGTCGTAGACCTAGTGCTACAGAATCACCCTGTATTCGTATAGTCGTAGACCTAGTGCTACAGAACTACCCTGTATTCGTATAGTCGTAGACCTAGTGCTACAGAATCACCCTGTATTCGTATAGTCGTAGACCTAGTGCTACAGAACTACCCTGTATTCGTATAGTCGTAGACCTAGTGCTACAGAATCACACTGTATTCGTATAGTCGTAGACCTAGTGCTACAGAACTACCCTGTATTCGTATAGTCGTAGACCTAGTGCTACAGAATCACCCTGTATTCGTATAGTCGTAGACCTAGTGCTACAGAACCACCCTGTATTCGTATAGTCGTAGACCTAGTGCTACAGAATCACCCTGTATTCGTATAGTCGTAGACCTAGTGCTACAGAACTACCCTGTATTCGTATAGTCGTAGACCTAGTGCTACAGAATCACCCTGTATTCGTATAGTCGTAGACCTAGTGCTACAGAATCACCCTGTATTCGTATAGTCGTAGACCTAGTGCTACAGAACCACCCTGTATTCGTATAGTCGTAGACCTAGTGCTACAGAACTACCCTGTATTCGTATAGTCGTAGACCTAGTGCTACAGAATCACCCTGTATTCGTATAGTCGTAGACCTAGTGCTACAGAATCACCCTGTATTCGTATAGTCGTAGACCTAGTGCTACAGAACCACCCTGTATTCGTATAGTCGTAGACCTAGTGCTACAGAACTACCCTGTATTCGTATAGTCGTAGACCTAGTGCTACAGAACCACCCTGTATTCGTATAGTCGTAGACCTAGTGCTACAGAACTACCCTGTATTCGTATAGTCGTAGACCTAGTGCTACAGAACCACCCTGTATTCGTATAGTCGTAGACCTAGTGCTACAGAATCACCCTGTATTCGTATAGTCGTAGACCTAGTGCTACAGAACCACCCTGTATTCGTACAGACCTAGAAGAAAACTGTAGGACACGGGGGGAAGTGCCTGGGGGATCGGGGTGTGGTCTTGCGGAGTCCGTGACAAAGTGATCCCCCCCGCCCCGTCCGGCATGAGGGCGGAGGATGCGTCGCGTCTTGTGACCGAGCTGCGGAGCCTCTTCCCGGAAGCGGAGCAGAACATCGTCGAGGGCGTGGTCCTCAGCAGCAACTGCGAGAAGGACGACTGCGTGTACCGGCTGCTCGCCTTGGAGAGCGACGAGGGCCACCCGTTCACGGGGCTCGCCTTCGACGAGCTCTTTCGGGTCAAGCACGCCGGCCTGCGCACCCCTCTGCTCCGGTCCGCTTCGAAAGGGTCGACGCCCCTTTCCGCGGCGAAGCACCGGAACTCCAACGGGCACAGCCCCTCCACCTGGAATGAGGACCGGTGCACGCCGTCGTGCGACTACTGCTACTTCCGCGGGTCCTTGCGCGACGTCGAGATCCACGCCTCCGCGTGCCACTCGAAGGAGCTTCGGGAGCTCGAACAGTGGAAGAAGGACGTCACGGCGACGCGGGTTCGTCAGCGGTTGAAAGTATCAGACGGCGCCTCGACGGCTTGGGGGCTCGATATTTTGACCCTCGTGCTCCCTGTTTTGGAGGACAGGACGACATACGCGAACAGAGTCGTCGTGCTGAAGTCTTTAGAGGTCCTCATCCACATGATCCGGCCGTCTGCGACTCTCTATCTGTTTGGATCGAGCGCAACAGGGCTCGCTGTGCACTCGTCGGACACGGATGTGGCCATCGACGTGCACTCTGTCCTGCAGAAGTCCCCGGAAGACCTCGTCAGCCCTACCACCGAAACTCAGGTGGAACACCTAGGGCAGCTCCACTCCCTATGGGCGAACACCCCCGCGCTCCCGTGGGGCGAGCCGTCGGTGTCGAACAACTTCGACCAGGAAATCGGCCTCCGCAAGGTGCTCCGGACGCGCGTGCCGATCTTAGGCAACCAGCCGTATCCCAGCTCGCTGGGGCTGACCGCGCCGGTGGACGTGGTGTCCCGGCGGTTGCTGGTGTACAAGGCGAAGCAAGGGGCGGCCGGGTGCTACGCGGAGATAGAGGCGGAGGCGAAGGCGAGCGGGGTGAAGGTTCCGAGCGTGTCCGCAGTGCCGAACGACGCCTCGTGCGCGTATGCCGTGTGTGAAAGCGAGGTCGAGGCGATGAAGCTGCTGACGAGGGGTCATCGGTTTCGCATCAGCAACCCGGTTGCGCCGCCCCTGGTCTTCACGTCGCAGTGGGACGTGAGTTGCCAGCTGTACGGCATCCGCAACAGCAACCTCCTCCGCCGATACCTCTCCGCGCCCGAGCTGCGCATCGGCGGCGCGGCGGTGAAGATCTGGTCGAAAAAAGTGCGCATCAACGACCCGCGCATCGGCTTGCTGTCAAGCTACTCGGTGACGCTGCTCTACGTGTACTACCTGATACAGACCAACCGGGTGCCGTTCATCGACCCCGAGAGCATCCGATGGGAGGACTGCACGCCGTGCCCGCCCTTCACCCCCCCGCCCCCCGTCGCGCGGCCCGCCGAGCGGAACGAGCTCGGGAAGAAGGTCGGGAAGGTGTTCGTCGGGTTCCTGCAATTCTACCTGCAGACCTTCGACTGGGAGAACAGCGTCGTGTCGCTGACGTCGCCGGCGGTTGTGTCGAAGCGGGACGTCGACTGGACCGAGGAGCACGCCATCAGCGTCGACCGGGGCCATTCCGTGAGGTACCACCTGTGCGTCGAGGACCCGTACGAGATGGCGGACCCCACGCCTTGGGGTGAACCTGTCGAAGGGAGGCTGAACGTCACCCGCAAACTCACCGAGCACAGAGTCTACATGATCCGCACGCGCTTCCTCCACGCCTGGGCTGCCACGACGAGTGACAAACCGCAGGCCCAGGACATGTTCTAAAAAAAAAAAAAGAAAAAAACGGAAACTGGGCTCCGAACTCGTTTCGGCCGGGTAGAGTCTCAGGGGAACAAGTGAAAATGACGCAGCTCTCAGTCTACATGATTCCGCACGCGTTTTCTCCTCGCCGCTAGGCTGCCATGACGAGTGGCAAGCGGCAGGCGCAACATGTTTGAACGAAAACCCGGGCTTCGATCTCATTTCTGCCGGTTCGAGTCTTAGGGGAACAAGTGAAAATGACGCAGCTCTCAGTCTACATGATTCCGCACGCGTTTTCTCCTCGCCGCTGGGCTGCCACGACGAGTGACAAACCGCAGGCCCAGGACATGTTCTAAAAAAAAAAAAGAAAAAAACGGAAACTGGGCTCCGAACTCGTTTCGGCCGGGTAGAGTCTCAGGGGAACAAGTGAAAATGACGCAGCTCTCAGTCTACATGATTCCGCACGCGTTTTCTCCTCGCCGCTAGGCTGCCATGACGAGTGGCAAGCGGCAGGCGCAACATGTTTGAACGAAAACCCGGGCTTCGATCTCATTTCTGCCGGTTCGAGTCTTAGGGGAACAAGTGAAAATGACGCAGCTCTCAGTCTACATGATTCCGCACGCGTTTTCTCCTCGCCGCTGGGCTGCCACGACGAGTGACAAACCGCAGGCCCAGGACATGTTCTAAAAAAAAAAAAGAAAAAAACGGAAACTGGGCTCCGAACTCGTTGTTGAGTTTAAGTCTCAGGAAAAAAGTGGAAATTTACGGAGCACGGAGTCGACACGATTCCTTCCGCATGCGCTTCCTCCACGCCTGGGCTGGCTGCCACGACGAGTGGCAAGCGGCAGGCGCAACATGTTTGAACGAAAACCCGGGCTTCGATCTCGTTTCGGCCGGGTAGAGTCTCAGGGGAACAAGTGAAAATGACGCAGCTCTCAGTCTACATGATTCCGCACGCGTTTTCTCCTCGCCGCTAGGCTGCCACGACGAGTAGCAAGCGGCAGGCGCAAGACATATTTGAACGAAACCCGGGCTTCGATCTCGTTTCGGCCGGGTAGAGTCTCAGGGGAACAAGTGAAAATGACGCAGCTCTCAGTCTACATGATTCCGCACGCGTTTTCTCCTCGCCGCTAGGCTGCCATGACGAGTGGCAAGCGGCAGGCGCAACATGTTTGAACGAAAACCCGGGCTTCGATCTCATTTCTGCCGGTTCGAGTCTTAGGGGAACAAGTGAAAATGACGCAGCTCTCAGTCTACATGATTCCGCACGCGTTTTCTCCTCGCCGCTGGGCTGCCACGACGAGTAGCAAGCGGCAGGCGCAAGACATATTTGAACGAAAACCCGGGCTTCGATCTCGTTTCGGCCGGGTAGAGTCTTAGGGGAACAAGTGAAAATGACGCAGCTCTCAGTCTACATGATTCCGCACGCGTTTTCTCCTCGCCGCTAGGCTGCCACGACGAGTAGCAAGCGGCAGGCGCAAGACATATTTGAACGAAACCCGGGCTTCGATCTCGTTTCGGCCGGGTAGAGTCTCAGGGGAACAAGTGAAAATGACGCAGCTCTCAGTCTACATGATTCCGCACGCGTTTTCTCCTCGCCGCTAGGCTGCCATGACGAGTGGCAAGCGGCAGGCGCAACATGTTTGAACGAAAACCCGGGCTTCGATCTCATTTCTGCCGGTTCGAGTCTTAGGGGAACAAGTGAAAATGACGCAGCTCTCAGTCTACATGATTCCGCACGCGTTTTCTCCTCGCCGCTGGGCTGCCACGATAAGTGGAATACTGCAGGCGCCATGAAAAACTGGGCTTCGAACTTCCTTTTTTTTTTGCCGGTTCGAGTCTCAGGGAAACAAGTGAAAATGACACAGCTCTTAGTCTACATGGTTCCGCACGCGTTTTCTCCTCGCCGCTAGGCTGGCTGCCACGATGAGTGGGATACTGCAGGCGCCGCGAAAAACTGGGCTTCGAACTTCTTTTTTTTTGCCGGTTCGAGTCCCAAGGGAAGAGTGCAATTCCACGGACGGAGCCTACACGATTCCGCACACGCTTCCTCCACCTCCTCTCACGACATGCTCTGAACGAAAACTAGGCTCCGGGCTCATTGTTTGCCGGTGTTGAGTCTGATGAAAAGAAAATGCAAACTCACGAAGCGGAGTCTACACACGCTTCCTCGATGATCAAACACATGAGAGGCAAGTAGCGCCTGAACACGAAACTACGATTTTCCCCCATCGAACTGCATCGAATTGCATGCTGCTGTCTATCACAGTCTATCGGAGTCTATCACAGGCTATCACAGTCTATCAGAGTCTATCAGATTCTATCTCAGTCTATCACAGGCTACTACAGGCTACCACAGGCTATCACAGGCTATCACAGCCTATCAGAGTCTATCACAGGGCTCGTGGACTGGCTCTCCAAGACAGAGGCTCGGATAGTGCTTTCGGAAAGAGCACCATCGTGAAGCGGTGGCGAGAGGGGTCGTATCAACAGCGGAGCAACCTCACCAAGGAAACCACGCGTACCTGATACGGTATCGTCTTGCTGCCGTTCCAAGCTGGGCCTGAGGAACGACGCAAGTCAACGGGCCGTACGACGTGCTCTGGGGGTGAGTAAGATCTTGCAGGACATGGAGTTTCTTCTGCGTCTCTACACTAGAGACATATGTCTGGGGACGCGGGAGACTTGCCTGGGGCAACAAGGAGCTCACGCTAATTCGTCGAAGCAGCATAGAGAAGGCATCGCCTCAGCGCAGTCATCGTGAAGACCAAGACGCGGTCGTACACCATACTTTGAGCCTAAACGAGCATCCAACCGTATTTCCGGGTTTTCGGGGGCGTTTTGGGGCGTCTAGGCAGGTGATTGCCAGTTTTGAGTCTGTGGCCCATTTCTTGTGATTTGGGGTTCTTCTGGGGTCCTGGCTCTCTGATGGGACCCTCTTTCCCCGCCGTTTTCCCCTGCACCCTTGAGCAAAGTTTTCAGGGGTTTCGGGATGTCTTAGGGTACCTCCCCGAAACTATCCGATTTTGGTGGGCAGGTGTACAGGCTGGTAGTTGGGTGATCAGATGGTGGATGGGCCAAGTGGGCGAGGAGTCTATTCAGTGGTCGCCACAAAGGAAACACCCCGAAATTTCCCGATAGACAGTGGACAGTGCACAGATTGTGGATGAGGTCATCACGGAGCTTGTCCACAGGCAGCTTCTTGCCGACAACAACATGCAGGATCTGTCATCCGACCAGTTCCTTCTGAAAGTGGATTCTGTTCTCACACCCAGTGCAGGGCAAAGACCGTCGCAGGTCGGTTGCAACTGTATTTGGAACAGCGCGACAATGCTACTCGAGTGCTCCCGGCGCGAAGACAAAGAATAAGTGGCACAAGCAATCCGACGTCCTGTTGACCTACCCTCGACTTGTTCGCTACGCCGGCTGGAGCTTGCAGTCAGCGTGAAGACCCAGACTCTCGCTTCGGGGAGTACGGTGTGCAATACCAAATATACCAGCCACTTATAGTACATTATGTCATGGAATATCACACAGTGGTCTATCAGAGTACACCACGGTACACCACGGTCTATCACAGTACACCACGGTAAACCACGGTCTTATGACGTACATCACAGTCTATCACAGTCTATCACGGACTATTACAGTTCATCAGGAGGGGGTGGACCGGCTCAATTTGAGGTCAAGCACATTAGTTGAAGGCTGAAGGAACGCGAAAATTCACCAGAGTCGTCCACATGTTCTGAGGTCAAGCACACTTGTTAAGGCGGAAACCTCACCAGAGTCGTCTCCTCACCTCATCAGAGACGCCTGGCCCAGAGTTCCGGCCCCGCAACTTCGCTCACCAGAGTCGTCCACATGTTCTGGACGAAAGCAGAGTTCCGGCCCCGCAGCTCGCCAGAAAGCACCGGCTTGGCCTTCTATCTACACGGTGAGGTCCAGCCTCAGAAGCTGGAGGTAAAGAGGTGCCCGAGTCACACCCTCTTCAAAAGCGGGTGCCACAATTAAAACGCGTGTAAATCCACATCCTAAAAGCGGGTGTGACACCCGCTTCTCAACTTCAGCTTTTAACTCCAGCTTCTGAGGCTGGACTCCACCGTGTCAAAAAAGAGGATGTGCCGCTGTTCACCTGCCAGATCCCCCGAAGCTGTGCCCTGTCTCATCCGAGAGAAAGAAGAAAGAAGAAAAAGGCCGTTCCTGGTCCAGGAACGTGACGGCCAACCACAGCTTGAGTCGGAGGCACACAGCGCCACAACCCTGTCCGCTTTGTCCTGTGGCTGACCGTCTCGACGAGCTTGTGTTCAGCGCAAGCGCCAAGCCCCAAGGTGCGCCACGCTTAGTTTGGGAAATCGGTAGCCACTTGACCCGTAGGCCCGTGGCTCTGCAGTACCGCCGAACACGTGAAGCTTGGCTCCCGTGTAGCAGGCTTTTCCTGGTACCAAATCTCTTCCGAGAGAAAAAGTAAAGCAGCACCAACCAAAACGAAAAGACACAAGCAAGGCGGCAACAAGGATGGAAGGAACCCTGCGACAAAGTAACCGAAAGAGATGTCGACAGGCAACAGACAGCACGTCAGCACCCCGGTTGATCGTCGGTGATCCATACAAAAAAAAAAGAAGGAACAACCTCAGCCCTTACAAACGTTTTCCCAACCGCTCCTTCCACCACCCCCACCCCCTTTAACAACAGAACTTTCCTCTTAAATCTTCTCGCTTCTCCCTCCTACTCCCTAACATGCAAACGGCAACATGGAACTATGATCCCGCCCCATCCTCTGCTGATGCCAAACGTGAGCATTTTTTTAGTACTAGCAATCTTGTGGGTTGCCCTTCAATGTATTGTGCAGGCTAAAAAGACGTAGGCAGCGTGTTTTGGTGGTTGATCAGAATTCCTTACCTGAATATACACAAGGTGAATACAAGTGGGAAAACGATCAACCGGCGCACGCACAAACAAAACGAAGCGCCTGAGTCCAGGGCATTAGCTTGGTCCAAATTTGGACTGGCAGTCCAAATGTGGAAGTAGAAGCTAATCCCCTTCCTGGGTCTCAGTGAGAAGGAAGAGTCTTGCTTTAGAATGCAGGATGACCTGTATCACTGGCCCGAACCGAAGTTTCAAGCAGCTTCTCGATGAGTCGGATGCTAGCTCGTCCATTTCTTCTCAAGCTCTGGTCGGACAAAATCTCCTTGTGGCTGGGGCCATTTTCACTGCAGCAACCCCACGGCGAAGGTGGTCTCCAGAGGAAGCCAGTGAAAAGAATTATTTTTTTGAAAGTATGCTACTACTGCAGGGAATAGTTGACTAGACCTCTTGAGTTTGTGCTAACCACGAATTGGGGAGTCGGGAGAACCTTTTTTAAAACAGCCTCCCTCCCCCTCGTGAAGCCCGTCCACCGTCCTGATGAGACCGTGACTCGATAGTTTGAGGTTACAACGCAGAGTCTACAGCGGTGGCCTGGGACGTGAGATTTGCGAAAGTAAAGACCCTGGGCACATGCTCAGACACGGTTGTATGGGCCTCCTCCCCGTGACGGATTCGCCTGTGCTCTGGTAGCACGGGTGGTCCTGGCTGTGACGAGCTACGAACAGCCGCCTGACAAACCAGACTCACACCGCTGTCCTGTCTGCAGACACTCAGGTTCGCGCTGATGATGGTCCGCCTTATGTGTCCGTGGCTTAAAGGACCGAAACACGGCGCAGACGGGACCAGTGCGGTGTTGAGCACATATCCATTCCAAGCACGTTCTTGCAATCCCCTTGTGATGACAGTCAGACTGCCAGGTAAGTATCTGGCAGTGTGCCGTGGCAAGCCCCTTTCTTTCTCTGCCCGCCGACGGAAACGTACTGGTTGTTTTCTGGTCCCATCTATATATATACCTACCACCCCCGTGTTTAAGATCGCGCCCTCCCCCCCCCGTGTATAAGATCGTTTGTTTTTGAGAAATGAGGGCGATCTTATACACGGGGGGAGTGGAGTGGGGTCCCGCGCAGCGGGAAAGTTTTTTTTTTGGGCGTTTTTACTGTGGGGGGGGGGTTCAGGGCCCCGCGCAGCGGAGAACATTTCCGGAGTTGGGGCTTGCACTGATAAACGAAGCAACGGACGATCAGCATCAACTGACCAAAGGTGATGGAAATGATAAGGCAAAAGTTTCTTGTTCTTCGCGTGTACAGGGTATAAACCTCTCTGGGGGGGGTTTTCCTGTATTAGCACTTTTTTCGTTGGCTTCGTTTTCTCTTTCATGTGCAACCGTTGTTCCGGAAATGTTCCCGTCAGTACAGATGTACTATTAAAAAAAAAAAAAAAAAAATTTGGGGTGTTTTTTTGTCCCCCCCCGTGTTTACTGGGGGGGCCCAAATACAATAGCTAGGTATAATATTGTATTTGGAGGGGAAGGATAGAGAAAACAGGGTTTTCAAACAGTCTGGATGCTGATAGTCTGGCTGCAGGCACTTGCAGGTCAACATTGGAAATTTGGCAAATATTTTGTGGGGTGGAAAGAGCTACCCCCCGGCATGTATGGCACCTTTTCTACACTCGATGTGGCCAAAAATCTGGCCCCCAGATGGCATTTCAGACTTTGGAAAAACCACTCCGCCGAGGAATCGAACCAGCACCCTCAGCATCACATGTGGGTGTGGTGACCGCTGGACCACGG
This sequence comes from Diplonema papillatum, assembly GCA_030068145.1. Taxonomy (NCBI): domain Eukaryota; phylum Euglenozoa; class Diplonemea; order Diplonemida; family Diplonemidae; genus Diplonema; species Diplonema papillatum. The sequence goes on from JAPJBO010000098.1 coordinate 169,762, forward strand.
GCTAAAAAAAAGCGGGCCATTTATTTTTGTTAGGGTGCGGGCCAGGAATTATTGATCCCTGACCTGAGGAAAATGCCACAGATAGCGAAATCAAGTAGTCGACTCGAACTTTCGGCTTCAGGAGTGTTCCACATTGAACTTCTCTCGAAAAAGAAGCTGCTCTCGCGAGGGGAAGCCCGTGGAACCCCCTGCAAAACCCCACTGGGGACAAATAATATTGTATTCCGAAACAATGCTCAACGAAACCCCCATTTCAGCGTACCTACTGTATTCCGAAATAATATTGTATTTGGGTACCTATTGTATTTGGGCCCCGCCAGTAAGATCGTCCCCCCCCGTGTATAAGATCGGTTTTTTTTGGGGGGCGATCTTAAACACGGAAAAACGCGATCTTAAACACGGGGGGGGGTAGGTATATATATTTATTTGTTTGTACTGAAGGTGTCATGGGGGGCTTCACGTGGCGACACTGTTGACCGCACCTTAGTCGCGGTCGCCGATCCCCCAACCGCCCGCATCATGTACTTGATACGACGCGGAACAAGTGCTGGCAGCACCGCCACAAAAGTGACAAATCGACCGGTCGGAATGGCCTGATGGCTGAGTGCACACCTAAGCAGGGCTGCATCCTCGTGTTGTAGCCGTGTTGTGTATAAGGCTTCGTGGGGGCCTGGTCAACCACCTCATCACAATAGGCGCAAACCTTTCTCGACCGTGATTGGACAGTCGGGATGCCGGGAGCGGGGACACATACACTACTACTAGGGGACAGCAGGATACCACGTCCAGGTGGGTAGCGTCACCTCCCCGATGCGAGCTGATTGCCGGTTGGATGCGGACAACTGCACCTTTGTACCACAGACACCCTCTGGGTGCTTCCAGGTTACGCGCAATCGGGGGTTTGAAACATGCTGATTATTATCAAAAAGCCCGCACCCACGCGGCGTTGACTATGGCTGGTCTTTGTAAGGGCTGCCTTGATGTTACTTTGATCAAACTCATCCTCCTCCTAAGCTGAAACTACTACTACTACTACTACTGTTTGTACTGAAGGGAAGGTTTCCGGAACAACGGTGCACACGGAAGATTGCAACGGCGAAGTGCTATCACAAGAGGGGTTTGTACCCTGTACTGCGAAGAACACGACTTATTGTTTTCATCGCCATGGGTCGTGATTCTGATCGTCCGTTACTTCGCTCACCAGTGCAAGCTCCAACTCAGGAAATGTTGCAGTGTGATTAAAAGTGTATGCCTGTGCAATATGAGCAAGGCCGCACCATACTTACCGTGTCTGGGATATTGCTGAACTGGAAACCTCCTGAACTGGCCCGAAGAATCAGGCCAAACTATTCAGGGCATTTCCTGTTCAGGGGGTGTTTGGCATTTGCGTGGGGGGTTGGCCCTTAGCATGAACAGGGCCGCCCGAACAGGGGCTTCCTGTTCAGGTTTTCCGAAAACTAGCTCGACTAGTACCCCAACCACAGGAGACCCTTAATACCTTGAAAATCCCGAGAAACTCGCTCTTTGCAGGTTGAAAAAAAACCAGCCGGGAAACGTCCCACTAAAGAGCCCGGACCCCCAGCTGGACCTCAAATCGCCTATAAAGGGGTGGGGCCCGGGGGGGAGACAGAGGCTGGAGTGAAAGCTGGAGCTAAAAAGCGGGTGTCACATCCGCTTTTCGGGTGTGGATTTACACACGTTTTGGTTGTGGCGCACCCGCTTTTCGGGTGTGGCTCGAGCTGTCAAAGTGTCGAGTGGGAAAGCACGTCCCCGGAACACATACGCATACGGGTGTTACTGTGAACAAACCAGCGTGCCCAAAGCAGGCGTTCGCCGTGAGAGTGATAAAGCATGGAAGAACAAGGGATCGATTCTCTCGACTCTCTCTGTTGGTCTCTTAACCGGAGAAGGAATAATCAAAACGAAGGTCTTAGCGGTTCTCTTTTGAGTTTCGTCTAAGGCGTCGTTGCGCTGGATCAGGGTCGTAAGTCTTTAACTCCAGCTTCTGAGGCTGGACCTCACGCAGGGCCAGGATTGTTCCAAAATACTCTGGCCCGAGAAACCAAACAGCCGACAAGAAAACAATACACGGGAGGAGGCGCTGGGCGGATGATCAAATCCGCTCCCCACTTTGCATGGGTTTTGGTGCTGCATACTGCTAGATACTGCTGCTACCTACACCCACCCATAGCTAGAAGGTAGGTGTGCTGCATACTGCTGGATGCTGCTGCTACCTACACCCACCCATAGCTAGAAGGTAGGTGTGCTGCATACTGCTAGATGCTGCTGCTACCTACACCCACCCATAGCTAGAAGGTAGGTGTGCTGCATACTGCTGGATGCTGCTGCTACCTACACCCACCCATAGCTAGAAGGTAGGTGTGCTGCATACTGCTAGATGCTGCTGCTACCTACACCCACCCATAGCTAGAAGGTAGGTGTGCTGCATACTGCTAGATGCTGCTGCTACCTACACCCACCCATAGCTAGAAGGTAGGTGTGCTGCATACTGCTGGATGCTGCTGCTACCTACACCCACCCATAGCTAGAAGGTAGGTGTGCTGCATACTGCTAGATGCTGCTGCTACCTACACCCACCCATAGCTAGAAGGTAGGTGTGCTGCATACTGCTGGATGCTGCTGCTACCTACACCCACCCATAGCTAGAAGGTAGGTGTGCTGCATACTGCTGGATGCTGCTGCTACCTTCACCCACCCATAGCTAGACGGGTAGGTGTGCTGCATACTGCTAGATGCTGCTGCTACCTTCACCCACCCATAGCTAGAAGGGTAGGTGTGCTCAATGCTTGTGGATGCGTAGACCACTTACCACTCCAACCGTACAAAATTGGCCCATTGGGAAATAGAAGAAAGAAGAAGAAAATACTCGAGGGGCTGCCTTGTGCTTGCTTCGAAGGAGGCTAGAGGGGGAGAAACAATGCAACTACAAAATGGGTCTTTTTTGTTGAACACTTACGCCCGCCACTGAACCCAGATTCACCTGTGTTTCGTGTGGGCTACAGCACATTGGTCTTTTGCAGCTGGCAGCCTCCTCAAGTATTTCCTACAAAGCAGGTGCTTATACAAAAATAAAAGGCCACACCGTGACGGTCAGCCACAGCTTGTGTTCAGCGCAAGCGCCAAGCCCCAAGCCTTGATGCTTTAGTTTGGGAAATCGGTAGCCACTTGACCCGTATGCCCGTGGCTCTGCCAGTACCGCCGAACACGCGAAGCTTGGCTCCCGTGTAGCAGGCTTTGCTTGGTACCTGGTCTGATTGGGAAATAGAAGAAAATGAAACTAAACCCCCGGAGTTTCATGCGAACTTTAACTCTAAAAACTGCTGAAAAGGGCCCTCCGTGTAAAGGGTGCGTGGAGAATGGCCAAAACCACAAAAAAACAAAGTCATCACCGACGCTCTCTGCAGGGCTTACGCTCCGTTTCGGCCTCAGAGATAATACGTGTGGTCCACGTGTGGGCGCTTAAGGTTCGAGGGAAAAAAACCTTTCCCCTTATGTGCGGCGGGCAAAAAGTAGCCTCACTACCGGACTTGCCGACTTGTGGGCCTGGTCTCCCCTGCATGTGGACCAACCTGAGGCAAGCACATGTGGGGGGAAAATTAAACCAAAATCCACATGTGGTACCTGTGGATCCACACGTGGAAGCACACGTGGGGAAATAAAATCCGAAAAAAATTAACGTGTGGTATTCCACACGTTAATTTTCTTACATAAGCGCCAGCTTGAAAGGAAATGCTCGACGAGGCTGCCCGACAAAGAACAGAAGGGATCCAAAGTGCTGTAACTACCGAACCACGTGTTGAACGGACGTGAGGTCATGCGGGTCTACCCCTACACGACAAATCACACAAACACAACAGGTCAAAAGTCCTGAGTGAGAAAACAACACACGGTGGTGTAAGCGAAGAACAAATCAGATTGTGTTTGTATTGTATTTGCCCCTTACCTCTATATTTCCCCCCTTCCATTCGGAGTCGAAGCAGCTACGTCGAGTATTTCTCCCAAATTGCCCCATTGTAGCTTGCCTTGCGTGGGCCCCTTCCCCCCACGTGTAGTCGCAGATTGCCACCGTAAAAAGAAGACAAGTCAGTGCTGCCTAGCGAGTCGCAGTCACAATCAGGGCGAGTGCCCTGAGTTTTTTAACTGATTGCTCAGACACGGTTGTAGGGGCCTTCTCCCCGTGACAGATTCGCCTGTGCTCTAGTAGCACGGGTGGTCCTGGCTGTGACGAGCTACGAACAGCCGCCTGACAAACCAGACTCACACCGCTGTCCTGTCTGCAGACACTCAGGTTCCACGCTGATGATGGTCCGCCTTATGTGTCCGTGGCTTAAAGGACCGAAACACGGCGCAGACGGGACCAGTGCGGTGTTGAGCACATACCCATTCCAAGCACGTTCTTGCAAACTCCCCCCCACGTGTGAAAATCCACACGTTCCACACGTGGAGCGTAAGCCCTGACTCTCTGCTCGAAACCCCCTTATGTCGAACGGATGGCGAACAAGAGGTGATCCACTTGCCGAAGGTCATCCAGAGAATCTGCACCCCTGGAGTTTCAAAAGAACCTTCACGCTGCGGCGTCCGCATAAAAGTCCACGTTGTTGTGTTCCCTGCTTGTGAACAATACACGGCCTTAATGCCCACGGGAAATTTCCATTTGAAAATGCCGCATCCTTCGGGCGGGTATGCCGCCCCTGCTTTGCGTTCGTATTCTCGCATTTTCTTTCATCCAGTCTTTTAGTTCAGGCTCAACGCAGCAGCAGGAGTCGTATGGTGACCAGAGACAGGCGCCGGAGAGACAACGCAGAGCGGCGGCAAAACGACCAACTGTCCAAAGAACGCCGCCTGAAGTACAGCGAGCGGCCGAAAAAACCGGCGCTAGAACGACTGCAAATGGCCAAAGACCAGCGCTAGAATGACCACAAACGGCCAGAGAACGGCGCCAGAGAGGCAATGGCAGCACCTCTTCTTGCGCAGCCAAGCAGAACGGAAGTGAAACTGGGTTTGTGCGTGCGTGACATACGGCCGCCGCAAGCAGTAGTTTGAACTTGATGTGCAGCTGCAGCTGCGATAATCGACTAGTGGTAATTCATCTTTGTGGCATAGCATAATTCTACTTGTGGACCTGGAAGAACAAACCTCGCAGGAAGAAGAAAGAAGAAGAAGAAAAAGGCCGCTCCTGGTCCAGGAACGTGACGGTCAACCACAGCTTGCAAAGCTTGAGTCGGAGGCAGCTCAGTGCCACAACCCCGTCTCTGCCCTGCGGCTGACCGTCTCGACGAGCTTGTGTTCAGCGCGAGCGCCAAGCCCCAAGGTGCGCCAAGCCTTGATGCTTTAGTTTGGGAAATCGGTAGCCACTTGACCCGTAGGCCCGTAGGCTCTGCAGGCTCCCGTGTAGCAAGGCTTTCCCTGTGGTACCCAAGAACAAACCTCGCAGGAACAAAGTAAAACACCCCTGCTGTACTACCACCCGCCCCCAAGCTGCGACATACGGACCCGCTGCCGTTTCGCTGATCCCTCGCCCCCTCTCTCTCTCTCCTCTCGTCGAAGACCTTCTTTTTCTCCCATTAGGCTTCTTCTTCTTCGAGAGAGAGAGTGAACACGAGACACGGGTAAGGTAGGAAAAGGGTTCTTTCTTCCCGTGGGCCCCCTTATTTTTGTGCGTGTGTGTGCGAGTGCGTTTTTTTTTTCTTGAACTCTTTTTTTCACCCGCGGCTCTCTCTCTTTGTCCCCCGCTGTCGGCAGTGCTCTGTTGGGTGCTTCTCGGGTGACGCACGGAGAGAGGGGGGCGGGGGGAGAAGCCGGAGAGAAAGGAAGCGCGATGCGCGTCTGCAACGGGGTGCCGGTACTGCTCTTTTTGCTGCTCGCCACTGGCAGGGCGGCCTCTGAGTCGGCGCTGTCGAGGGGGACCTACCAAGCGGTCCTGGAGAACCTGGAGCGGGAATCGTCGACGTCGACGTGCTACATGGAGGCCGTGAAGGATCTGAAGGAAGGCTGCTCGGACTCGGGGCATCTCGCGGAAGACGCGAAGCAGCAGCTCGCCGTGCGGCTGGCCAACTGCCGATTCGCGGCAGACGGGCTCCCGCAATACACGTCGGCCGCGGTCATGGCGCAAGAGGCCAAGGAGGGCAAAACGGTCGCCTACAACACCTACACTATGAACTTCGTATGCACCCAAACTAAGATTTTCCCCCCCAGGTCCCCCCAGGCATCTTGTTAAGAACCATCCATCCATCCATCAGCCGGCTGACCCCCCCCCCCCTCCCCCCCCCCTCAGGCTATTTTCACTGTGGAGGGGGGAGACGCTACCTGTCACACTCTAAGGTGGTCACCACGGTGGGCGGTCAGAAAAAAAAAATTTTTTTTTTTCGCCCCAAATACCCCAAATACCAGGGGACTTTAAAAGTTTGGGGTCCGAGCCAAAAACCCGGTTTGAGCCAAAAAACCGGTTTGGTTATGTAGGTCGGTGTATCACACTTGCATGCGGTGCTGCATCACGAGCGGGCTACTTTCTGCACTCTGTGTGGAGTTTTCCGCACTCTAGGCACTCTCGGTTTCCATGATCCACATGAAGGAAGCAAAAAGAAGCACTGTGTTGGTCAGAAAAGCACATTTTTCTTTCAGAACAAAAGGTTGCAATAAGAAATGACAAAAAGGCGGAGACGTAAAGAAACACCAGCTTCATACACCAGCTACTCTGTTTGTGTGTGTACAGAGACAAAAGTTCGATTGTCCAAAGCGCGTACGCGCACCAAGGCCTCCTTGTATGTTTTGAACGAGCAGTAACGGGTTGTTCGTGATCTTCCGTCCTCGTCGGGGTTTGCGGAGTGAGCCCTGAATGCCTCAACAACACACTCGAGGTCCTCGTCTTCCATCCCTTTGTCGTGGGAGAACGGTACTTCCAAGGTGGTGAACATTATGTCCTCCAATGTATCGTCGTACAGAGTGGCACGGAGACGGCTCTTGACAAGCTTCAGGAGCGAAAACAGCCTCTCTACACCGGCAGTCCCGATGGGAACTGTTGCTGCAATCAGCAGAAACTGTACGCAACTTCATCCATGGAGAGACTCTGGGCTACTTTTAAGTGGTTCGCAAGCGGGGCGATCTTGTCTTTGGACTTTTCGACCTCTCCGAAAAACTCCCAGCGTGGATCAAACACGCAAAACCCACTTAGCTGTGGAGAGCTGACGAGGTCCTTCTTTATTTCACCAACCAGTTTTGCCACAAACGGCTGACCTACTTCCTCATGAAAAGCTCGGGTAAAGGTCTCGTTCCGTGCCTCGCTGGGAGGGGTATCCAGCAAGTCGTTCACAGTTGAGTGCATCTGGCTGTAGGCGGCTGCTTCCGGAATTTCGGCTGCGCTTACTTGCGCGTGGTCACTGGCAAACTTCTCCAGAACCCTGCAGAAATACGATGACAGTACTGGAAGGTCGGCGTACGTCACGTTATCCCTCTGCAGCAGCTTCGAGAATCTTCGCAGTGTCGGGAGCAGGGTCTTCAGGAGAATGAATGTCGCCAAAATGGAAGCGGATGCAAGCACAGACTTCAAATGCCGTGCCGACTCAACCATATCACCCGCACCGTCGGCAATTATCTTGTTCAACGTAAGTACCACTTCCCGGTGCAGTGTGAGCAAGTTCTTCGCGGCTTTTTCGTGGCTGATCCATCTTGTGGAGCCTGGTTGAACGAGCTCGAGGGTCTGCTGTGTATAGAAGCCGGCTAACGCTTCGCGGCATTGTTTGAAGTATTTCAGCCTCTCGTTGCCGTGACCCCGATAGATCAGAGAGTACACCTTTTCAAGTGCTTGATACGCCTGCTTTGTGACGTCGAAGCTGTCGGCCGTATGAACGCACACAAGGTTGAACCGGTGTGCCGAACACCATACGAAGAAGGCGTTCACACACCTTTCGCACCGCAGGCGAAGCTGCACCCCAGACAAGTGCCCCTTCATTGTGGAACACCCATCTGTGCAGACACAAGTGCACTTCGGCCAAGGAAATGCCCGTGTCATGTCCTTGAGGTGCCCGGCAATCTTCTCCGCCGTTTTCCCTTCTTCTTTGTGGGGTCTGATGCCGCAGAACCGCGTGACAATGCGTGTTTCCTTGGGATCCCAACACTGAGCCAAAACAACGTACTGCTCTACCTTCGCAATGTCCTGCGCTTCATCAGTGAGGAACCCAACAAAAGAAGCCCGCGCTAAGGTTGCGTTTACCCTTGTGCGTCCGCGGTCACCTAGAATCTGCAGCAGCTCCCGGCTGATGCCCGAACCAGAAAGATTGCGCGCTCCTCTCATGTGATCCCGCACGCATTGATTGAGCAAGCACGAGAAATGAAGATGCGATTGTGATCCTCCCTGAACAGGGTTGTTCTCTTTGCACGCTGCGACCGTTGCCAGGATGTTGACGACAAGGTGCTGAGTCTTCAGGATGCTGTCGATGGTTTCGTTACGAAGCATCGCCGCTAAAGCAGCATTACCTTCGGCTCTCTGCAGGTTGCGCTCGCGTTCAATGAAGACTGGGTAGGCGGCCTTGTGCAGATGGGATTTGCTGTGTTCTGTCGCCTTTGCTGTGAGTCGGCCGCGTATGTCCGAGAAAGGCAGCGCTTGGTCGTAGAAAAGTTTGTCTTTTCCTGTGCAGCATGCACATGTGATGCCCGTGCTTGTGACCCGGATCCACGAGTGGGTGACAACGTTGCGGTTGAAGACCAGTTGTGTAGTACCGTCCGTCACTTCCGCCGGAAGCTCTACGACTGTCGGTGCCGCAATAACACCCGCGCCGCTGGTAACACGCCTTACCTCCGAAACAGACATCGTTCGGTAAGGAATGGAGGGGTTTGGCAAACGACTGAATTGCCTGGGTGTTGTTTCTTGCCTTCTCGCCCTGCGGCCACCTGCACCACCCTCGCCCACTTCAGGTATCTCAATGTCGTCTTCGTCTACCTCGGCACAAATCTGTTCTTGAACCAGGCTGCTCAGTCGCTCATCCAACGCAGCAATCGCGGGTGGGTTCACGCTCGGCACCATTTGCATTACTGGTGGTTCCGGTTGTTGCTGTTGCTGTTGCTGTTGCTGCACCCATTCTGTGCCTTGTCGCACTGCTGCGTCCGTCAATGAAGACAGGAGCTGACGTTCTGCTGCAGGTTTGGCGTCGTCCTCTTCGATGAGGGTGTCGAATGCTTCGATCGCTTTCCTCAAGGTGTTGTTGGGAATGGTCTGCACGTTTTTCATCTCCCTGATCCTTGCTTGATAGCACAGGAAGTCGTGATACGAAGTTAAAGAACGAGGCCCCTTGGGCAAGGACTTCCACAGCTCCTTCCCCTCATCGTCCTTCTCTGCCCACTGTGCATAACCAGTGTGGTGGTTTTCGTGCAGTACACAGGTGTCTCGCACACTAGCCCGCCGACGCTGAGCTGCTGGCAACCCGAACGCAGCCAGAATGTTTTGCGACCCCCGCCCATCTTCGACCCTGAGGCGCCTTGGGGGCATACTACCGTGATGAGCCCCCCACTCCCCCCCACTCCCCGTTTTTCCCCCTTTTTAGGTTAAGCTGTTTTTTGAGGGCTTATTTGTACGCTATTACAGGCAGGTACGTTCATTACTACTATAGTACTACTACACAGTGAAGGTGGTAAAACTTTGAAATCGGTCTATAAGATTTTTTTTTTTCCCCTCAAAAACTCAAACCGGTTTATTCGGTTTGTCAAACCGATAAACCGGTATTTTAAAGTCCCCTGCCAAATACCACACTTTGGAAAATTTTTGTGGGCCCACTTTTGGCAGGGAATTTTGACCATTTCACCTTAGAGAATTTGACCACCCAGCCTCCAAGGCAACTGCACTGTAGAGGGGGGGGGGGGGTCTGGTTTATCCGGCCATCCGGCCAAAGTGGCTGATCCTTAACAAGAGCGCTGCCCCAGGTCCCCCCCCTCCCATTCAAAAAGAACATCTTCTGGGAACAAGACTTGATGCCAAGGGGAGGGGTGGCGGGGTCGAATAATTACATTTATTTATGACGCGCCCTGGTTGTCTACAAACACTACCCTACCATTTGATCCTGCTACTGTTTGGCTTACCCGGAAGTTTTTTTTAGCATTCGAAATGTTATTATATTATTTAGACCCCGCTAGCATCAAACATTCATGAGAGGCAGTGTCCTGAAACAGTACGTGCGCTCGGCTAAGGCCGGCGCGTGGCGAGACTGGAGGCAGCAGTTAAAGTTCGGGAAACAGTAAAGTTCGGGCGATGCTAAGTTTTGGTGGAGCTCAGTTCGGACGACGCTATGTTCGAGTGATGCTGAGTTCGGGCGAAGCTAAGTTCATAGACAAAAGCCGGGTTGGCTCAAATAGAGGCTATTCACATTGCATGTTCATAGGACCTCCAGTCTCGAATTAAACCAAGACAGCTCGGGCCCAGTCAGGGGGTTTGGCACTTTAAAGTGATAGGCTACTGGTTTCTGGCACTTTAAAGTGATAGACTACTGGTTTTTGGCACTTTAAAGTGATAGGCTACTGGTTTCTGGCACTTTAAAGTGATAGGCTACTGGGTTTTGGCACTCAAAAGTGGTAGAACTGGGTTTTCGCACTCAAAGGGGCATGCTCAAATCTGACTTTCTCTCTACCTACCCCTCCCGGGCTTCCTTTTTACCCCTGCAAACCCGTGAATAGGTGCTACGGGAGTATCTGGCAACCGCTGCTTAACAGTGCTCACGTGGGCGGTGTCTTCGGACAGCACCTCGTGATGTTCGCATCACAAAACAAAGAAGACAGTGAAATGGTCGTTACCTGGTCGGGTTTCGCTCGCGACCGTTTCCTGAACAATCCTTCACTAAATCCGCGGTTAAATAACCTGGCCTCAGTGGTGCAAGCACCACGCGCTCTTCAAACCCAAGAAACATTTTCTCCCCGTGTTAGTGTCGCCTACTTAAAGGCACCTTTTCCTAAAAGGCGACACTAACCAGGGAAGCCGTTGGTGAGGATGAGCCCGTGTTAGTGTCGCCTCGCGTTTTCAGGCAAAAATGCGACACTGACAAGGGCTAAACGGAGGCGACACACCACGTACTTGTCATGCGTATGACAAGTACGTTGTACTTGACAAGTACAATCCATGACAAGTAGGTACTTGTCATACGACAAGTACATACTTGTCATATAAGACAAGTACCTACTTGTCATATGACAAGTCTTGTGAAGGAATTACTCTAGTCTCGCATACAATTGGCTGAGAAAAGTATGTTTACAACCCAATACTCGCAAAAAGTATTAGTTCAAGCGACAACTGGATGACCAAGCTCTGTGGCAGAAGAAACATAGACGCAAAGCTCTCCCAGTCCCTGCACCTAGGTCCCAAAGGGGTTTGCGCGAGATGGCTATGTTCTGCGGTGCAAATGGAAAAAAGGAATTGGGTGTCTACAGGCAAGCTTTGATCAAGGGCTAGTTCACCCGAGGATCCCATAAAGATAGTGGCACCACGAAACGAGGAAAGAACGGAAGATGTGTTTGTCCCGTTCCCTTCGAGAAGAAAAGGTTGGAGGCACAGAGGACAGGTTTTCTTATCAGCTTCTTTGGATGCACATACAGTAAGTGTTGCCTAAATCCCAATATGCTTTCCATTCCAGAACGGGCAGTTTTGCTTGACTCGCGTGTAATGGAGGCCGATGGTGGGTGTCATAGAGTGCATACAAACCCCTGATGCTGGAAAAGCCAGTCTTTCGGCACACGCAACAAAAGACTTCTGCTTTCTCGGTACTGCCCTCTGCTTCAGCAACCACGCCACGGTGTTTGGACAAAACAAAAACGAGAACAAGAAATCCGCGACATGGGAAGCGATGGTCATCCTACACTTCCCGACAAACATTCGACACGACATGCTATCCTTCGAACTCCAGACCAAACATGTCGATTTTCAACTGAAATCTCTCCATCCGCCGCCTCTTCCACCAGTTCCTGAAGTTCTGACGAACGACACAATACACATTGCTCGTGCCGACGACCTGTGGAAACAGGCCACCCCAAAGTTGGACTCGACTTCGCAACGTGGGCTTCAGTGAGCACAGCGGCAAAAAGACAGGGCCAGAAGTATTTTGGTAGCCCGCAATGTCTGCAAGCAGGGTTTAGTTTGCCGGACACGGCAGTTGGTCTGTCTGTATCCAATTCCTTTCTTCCATTTCGCACCGCAGAACATAGCCATCTCGCGCAAACTCCTTTGGGACCTAGGTGCAGGGACTGGGAGAGCTTTCCGTCTTTGTTCTTCTGTCACAGAGCTTTTTAGTCAGTTGTCGCTTGAGTTAATATTTTTTGCGAGTATTGGGTTGTGTACCAGGGGCCGAGCTTGACCTGGCGAGGTTTTGGCCAAACTCGGTCACAGTCGGTCAGCAGTGGTAGTCTAAAATTGGCAAGCAACGTTACCAGCAATGCTTCCCACAGCAGCTGGCAGTAGCCTGCGAACCCCAGCTGCACACGCTGCTCTGTTTACGGTGTGCATCAACCCGTCTCAGACCGCAAGACGCCCTGCCACAGTGCTTCATGCGGAAGTGTGGCTTCGGAGCGCCGGTTCTGCCTGCCGGTGTTGAACTAGGCTGGCCAGATCCGAAAAAGAGGTTGAAAAAAATCTCGGTCAGGGGTCTTTTAAAGAGATCTCCAGTGCTGCACAGCATTGCGACAAGCCAATTGTTCCTCCAGCGACGCGTAGTGCAGCCTCCTTGGGTTTGCACAGAATTTTGCAATGTATTTTGCCAGTGTCTCTTCGTCAATGCCTCGTGCCCCCATTTTACACTCCACGCCAACGAAAAGAACAGTTGCCAGATTGTCAGCAGCCAGCTTGCGCAACCTTGTCGACACCAACCGAAGTTTGGAAAACAAGCGCTCCACTGATGCGGATCCCAGAGGAAGGATGGAGGCAAGCTGGAGAAGTTTGCAGGTTGCCGGGTACTTCACGGACAGGTTCCCTGTTGTGAAGCGCTGAATCACAGTGTTGAGATCCGAGAGACCCAACTGACGAATCTCGGCACAAACGCTTGCACACTCAGATATGATGGCAGTTTTGTGTGCTTGGATCCACTTTGGCGGATGCACTGCCGGCGCTTCAAAATCTGGACAGGTATATTTGTCTGTGATGCCTGGTCCGACTGACATGTAATGGTCAGCAATCGAGGAAAGGGAATCCTGGGACACCTGTCCCTGTCAGGCTCCATCAAGTACGGTTGAGCAGTTGTTGTGTGGAAGGCCATGAAGGATTCAAATAAATTTGTGAATTTGAAAAGGAGCCAAAGTTGTCAGCCAGACCCAACAGGGCTGAGAGGGTCGCCCTCCAGCTCCCACCCAAAAAAACCTCCCCAAAAATTCAAAATCATAGTTTTTTTTTTTTTTTTTGGCTTGACCGAGTTTTTTCTGGTTTAAAGTGCAAGCTCGGTCAGCTGACCGAGTTTACATGCATAAGCTCGGCCACTGTTGTGTACCATACTTTTCTCAGCCAATTGTATGCGAGAGTAGAGCAATTCCTTCACAAAACTTGTCATATGACAAGTAGGTACTTGTCATATGCCAAACCCCCCCCCCCCCCCCGTTTTCGTAGAACGTGGGGGGCCCTTGATCACATTCATTACGGGTGTGGTCGTGGTGTCGGTCGCAATAGTCGCTTTGCTAGCCAAAGAGAGAGATAGAGAGAAAAAGAGCGCCAGAGAGAAAAGAAAAGATAACGTTATCTTCCGGAAAAGAAGGGTTACGCGAACCCCCGAAAAAATAATTACCCCCCAAAAAAAAAAAAATATACAGAAAAAAATAAAAACACAAACCGACGGTGACCCCCAAAACCTTTTTCAACCTTTCCAACACCCTTCAAGCTAAACCAGTATACAACGACCCCCCCCCCCCCGTTTTCGCATCTCTTCTCAACTCCAGCTTCTGAGGCTGGTGAGGCTGGGCTTCGCCGTGCGGGTCACGGTCACTATCATGTTCGGAACGGAAACTGGGCTCCGAATGTTGTTGAATTTGAGTCTCAGTCTCAGGAAAGGATCGGCTTGCTGTCGAGCTACTTGGTCACGCTGCTCTCCGTGTACTACTACTTGATACAGACCAACCGGGTGCCGTTCATCGACCCCGAGCGCATCCGGTGGGAGGACTGCACGCCGTACCCTCCCTTCACGCCGCCGCCTCCATCCGTAACAACCAATTGCAGATTAACGTCGAGATCATCTGCTTGGGGCTGTCGCAACGGTTCTTTCAGAGATCGGCGACCCGGGCGGCGGACCACCTGATAGCCGCAAGCCGGCAGAGTGCCGAGGACCTTGTTGCGATGGCTGACTCTGTGGACTCGATGAAGAGGAAGACCGACGACATGAGCCAGCGCATGGCGGAGAACTCAGAGAAGTTGCTGCAGCAGGTCGACGAAGTCCACACGCGGATTGACCTGTTCAACGAGGAGCAGGAGACCCGCATGCGGTCGCTGTCCAACTCTATCGGTATGGTTGCTTTTAAACCATTTCTTACGTCGTATCGCAGATCTTGATGTCCTAGTCGGGCTGTTTTTTGTGGCTGCGGTTTGGGGTTTGATGTTTTTCCTTAAGGAATTGCCTACGAATTGGCTTGTGGGGGTGATTTGGCCTTGCTTTCGCATCCTGCAGCCGTTATTTCAGCCTAAACGAGCGTCCGACCACTTTTCCCGCTCTTTCGGAGCATTTCATGGGCACCCGAGAGGTAGGTTTCGAGTTTTGGATTTCTGGTGACACCCCGTTTGGGTTTCTGATGATTTTCCTTAAGGAATTGCCTTGTGGGAGGTGATTCTGTCTTGTTCTTGCGTTCTGCAGCCATTATTTCAGCCTAAACGAGCATCCGACCAGTTATTTTGGATTTCCCGAGCATTTTAGGACCACCCAAGTGGTAGGTGTCTAGTTTTGGGCTCGGTATCAGACGAGCACCTGATGCTCCCGTTTTCTCTACATAACATTAGCTTGGAAGGAAAATGCTCGACGAAGCTGCCAGCAAAGAACCGTGTTGACCGGATGTGAGGCCACGCGGATGTGAGGCCACGTTAAGACGCGTCCGTGTCACACACTCACACAGTCGTCTTGTTGCGTTAGTGGTATTGTCCTTTGACAGAGTGAGCCAAAGCCTCTCATCTCACCTTTAATAAGACACGGCGACGCATGCTCTCGAAAGACGCTAGTGTCCGTGTGCATGCGTGTTTCAGTCGTTGGGTGGTCACTCGCACGTGGGGAGTCACACAAACACACTTCGGCTGTACTCCGTTTCAGGGGTTACCCGTGATCGGATTCCAACACACAAACACACTTGGGCTGTACTCCGTTTGAGGGGTTACCCGTGATCGAATTCCAACACACAAACACACTTGGGCTGTATTCCGTTTGAGGGGTTACCCGTGATCGGATTCCAACACAAACACACTTGGGCTGTACTCCGTTTCAGGGGTTACCCGTGATCGAATTCCAACACACAAACACACTTGGGCTGTACTCCGTTCCAGGGGTTACCCGTGATCGGATTCCAACACGCAAACACACTTGGGCTGTACTCCGTTTCAGGGGTTACCCGTGATCGAATTCCAACACACAAAAACACACAGAGCACTCCCAGAAGCACATTGTTACCCTCGCTGGCCAGACGGACAACATCGCACACAATCTGCACAAGGTCGAAGTCTCGGCGCGGCAGCTGTCGGTGTCGCAGGAGACCTTCGGCGTCATCATCCGCAACGTCGAGTTCGTCGCCACGCGGGTCCTCGGCTCGGTGTTCTCAGTAGAGTCGTTCCTCTACTTCTTAGTCGCCCTCCTCTTCTCCTACCTGACGACGACGACGACCCGCACCAACAGCTGCAGGTTCCCCGTGATCTGCCTCGGGCTGGCGAACCTTCTCGTCGAGGGGGCGCTTGACCAAACGTTGGTGGACCGGTACGATAAAATATGGCTTTCTCGGAAGGTGTTTTCGACGGTAGCTGTGGCGTTGCTTGTTGTTGCGTGGTGGACGTACCGAGACCCGCAGACGGAGAGGATGCTGACGATCAACCGGTCGGTCACGACGGTGCTGCGGAAGCAGCGGAGGCTCAACAAGCGGGTGAAGAAGACGGAGAGGACGCAGGCCGCGATTCTGCAGCGCATCTCGGACGAAGCGGCAAACGTCCAAACCGTGATCAAGGCCGCGGCGTCGCAGCCCAGCAGCAGCCGGTTCGCGTTCGTCGGTGGTGGCCAAACGGCCGGCCTCCTTGAAGACCAGCAGCCGGCCCAGGGGGGCGCCGGGACGACGTTCTCCTTCGCCGCCGCCAGCGGGTTTGGATCCCCCTCAAACCCCAACACGCAGCAGCAGCAGCAGCAGCAGCAGCAGCAGCAGCCGTCGCTGTTCGGCGGCGCCGGGCGGCTGTCCTTCGGCGGATTTTTCGGCAAGCAGGCGGCGGCCGAAACCCCGCGCCGCCAGCCGTCCATCGAGCGGGAACCTCCCAGCCGCCACCGGTCGGCATCCCCCATCCCCACGCGGGAAAGCACCCCCGAGCTGGCCAGCCGGCCGTACGACCCATACGTTGTGGCCGACGGAGCACCCCTGCGCAATGCGGAGGATCCGCCGCGCCGCGCCAGCCCGCCCGCTGAAGTTAAACGATCGACCAGCCGCCCAGTGGCCGCGGCCCCCCGCGAATTCGCGGTCGAACACACCTCCTGTCGCTTCGCCGTGCGGCGGCACGTGTCGTGGACGGAATGGCTTCTCGGCACCTCGGTGAAGGAGTGCGTGCGGGCAGCGTCGGTAGAACGACCGAGCGAGTCGCCGGGGCGATCTCTCGCCAGCGACGACGCGTCCGACAACGCCTCGGATGACGGCGAGCCTGATCGGGCGCAGAGTGCGTCTGTCCCCCCGGCCACCACCTTCCTCCCGGAAGATGACCCGGAAGACGCGGACGAGGTTGACGACGAAGACGACGGCGAGGCCGAGGACGACGACGACGAGGACGACGACGAGCCGAGCTGCGACATCGTCGAAGACGGCAACGAAGACGACGAAGACGACGACGACGACGACGAAGACGTCCTCCAGTGATCCGACTTCTCCCCCTCCCCCGACCCCCAGGGGTGGCCCTAGGCGGCCAGATTGCGGAGTCGTTGGCAGAATCTGACCTGATTTCCTTTTTTTTTTTTTGGCCCAAATACCCCAAAAACCACACTTTGAAAATTTTTTGTGGGCCCACTTTTGCCAGGCACCTTCGAGAATTCGACCACCCAGCCTCCAAGCCGACTGCACTGTAGAAGGGGGGGGTGGGGGGTTCCTTGCAAAGTCGTTGGGGGCTCTCAGGGTAGTGTCAGCACTGCCGACCGATCCAAAGTGCTGTAACTACCGAACCACGTGTTGAACGGACATGAGGTCATGCGGGTCTACCCCTACACGACAATCACACAAACACAACAGGTCAAAAGTCCTGAGTGAGAAAACAACACACGGTGGTGTAAGCGAAGAACAAATTGTATTTGCCCCCCTACCTCTATATTTCCTCCGTTCGGAGTCAAAAAAGCAGCTACGTCGAGTACGTTTGGTGCCAGTGGCGCACCCTTGGGAGCACACCCTCTTTAGCTCCAGCTTCTGAGGCTGGACTTCACACGTGTGGGCTGGACAGCCACAGGGGGATCCTCCTTGACGGGTCTCTCACCCGGGCTCTTTTTTATGGTAACAAGCTTGCTTGTCTATATCAAAAAGTGTCCGATGGCAGCGTGCTGTGTTAAATCACTCAAAACAGGGTTTACACACGTACGCACAAACAAAACACACATGCACTGTGTGTTTTGTGCGCACCCGGCTGTGCGCACAAATGGAGCCACGACACTTTTTGCTCTATTCGTGGGGTTTTCTTTTGTCCTTTCGACAGAGTGAGCCGGTGCCCCGCGTCTCACCTTTTCGGACGCGGCCCTGTGGCAGCACGCTTGTTGTTCTCGCCGGAGCGATGCCAGCGTCTGGCGCGGCGTGATTCGTGCCGACACGTGTTGCAGTGACGCTCTCGTCGCTCTTGTTGCTACAGTGGTATGGTCCTTTGACAGAGTGAGCCGATGCCTCTCATCTCACGTTTAAAACACGGCTGAGTCACGCATGCTCATGACAGACGCTAGCGTCCAACATTTCGCACGCGCGTCGCAGTCGTTGGGTGGTATTGACAAGGGGTTTCATCGGACACTTGGATGAGCTTCGTTACTTCACCGCTCTTGTTGCTATAGTGGAATTCTGTTTCTCACATTTTTTCAACCGACGAAGAAAGTTTTCAGTTACTCGGGTTTGTGCCGTGCTATGCTCTCGTCGAGCCTGCGGGGCCAGACTGGAAGTCCATCCCCTCTTGATAGACAGACCCATGAAAACAGCACCGGGCAATTCGATGCAGCTCTAGGGACTAGGGATGGACCTGATAGACCGTGGTGGACCGTGATTCACTGTGATAAACAGCGGCAGGCACTTCGATGCAGTCTCAAGAGATAGGGACGGACCGGCTCAAGACTCGAAATCTTGCTAAAACTCAGAGCGAACTTCAACTCTAACAAATGAGGCCGCAGAATTCAGGGCTTACGCTCCACGTGTGGAACGTGTGGATTTCCACACGTTAATTCTTTTTGGATTTTGTTCCCCCACGTGTGGATCCACAGGTACCACGTGTGGATTTTGATTTATTGGCCACATGCAGGGGCTGGGTGGTCAAGGCCGCACAGCCAGGTGTCGCCAAGTCCAGTAGCTACCTAGCGACGCTATATTTTTTTTGCCGTCGCACATGAGGGGAAAGGTTTTTTTCCCCTCGGACCTTAAGCGCCCGCATGTGGACCACATGTATTTTCTCTGAGACCGAAAACGGAGCGTAAGCCCTGCCGCAGATACGATGCGCACACTAGTATGCGATACCTTAAAGGAACCTGTACGACACTGGTCACCCGGAGATTTTAAACCCCCCGGACCTCTAAGTGAACTTACACTCTAAAAAGCACACCCGAGATTCCTGAAGGGCGTCATTCTTCAAAAAGATTTCTTGCTGGAGGACCCGAATCAGTGTTGGCCATTCGATCCTCTGCAAGACTGAAAAGTTCTCAATGTCGATTATTCTGTTCCTTTGATCTGATGATATACCATTCCCCCTTCTTTTTTTTTTAAGCATGCACATCCTGCAGGGAATAGTTGTGTGCTGCTCTTGGTTCCGGGAGTTTGAAACTTCTGGCATGCACTAAAGCAGGACCGACCCCCCGTCTCGTGAGGAACGACGAAGAATGAAATGGGGCGTTAGGACACACCCCTGGCAAGTCTTAGGGCAACAACCAGGAACACACTGGTAGATGAGCAGCGACACCTGTGAAGTGAGCCAAGGGCGAAGGACATATCTGCGGCTGCTGCGGCAGTGTGTTGCCCGGTACCCCGAACGCGGGGAAGGGGAACGTGTTCTTCTCAACTACTTTGAAGCCCCTTCCCGACCGTAGCATCCGAGGAAGGTGCAAACATGGAGGGTGCTACGGTAGCCGTAGCACGGATCTTGGGCGCGTGCCTCGTGCAGGACGGGTGCATTGTGATCCGCCGCGAAGTTCTCTCCTGGTGCAATCCGGAGAGACCGGCGTCGAGTTTCGGCTCACAGCCGGTTCCCTCGGGCGGCAACCCTAAGGGAGAGAGAGCGCAGACACAACCCGTCTTAAAAAGGACCACACACACCCCTTGCGAGTCTAGAGGAGAAACGAGTTGCTCAGTGTTGGTGCGATCGGTGTGTGATGGCAAGTTCGGGTTACCCGATAAACAAGGGTCGCGCAGGACTTGACCGATTTTTATGAAGCCATCCGAACCCGCGCCCCTTGGTCAGGAACGTCACGCACTGAGGAACCCTATGTATGGATTTACCAGAAAAGCGGGATAGCTCGCTTGCAGAGAGAGCTATATTTGAGATTTCAAATTTACCGAACCTCTAGACTCGAATCCTTGATTTTACCTCAAGTATTCTCAAGCAGCAATGCTGTACTGAAGGAAGCATTTCCGGAGCAACGGTGAGAAAGTCAAAGGAACCCAACCAAAAAGCCCCCGCAGAAAGGTTCACCCTTTGTCCGCGTGTAGAGCCACAAAGCTCTTTTAACCGCATGGTTTTCACCGCAAGACTCCCGCCTCCAAAGACTGCTCTTTCCAGTACGCAAATCCTGCATGAAGTTACGTAAGACCCTTTGAGGTTTGTGATGGGCGGGAGCCGGAAAGTTTAACGGCTACCCTGAAGCAGGGACATACCCCCCAGCCCTTAGCGCAAAGAAACCGCAATCCGTTCGGGCAGGCAGAAGGGAGACCTGCTGCTTGTACCACAAAACGAGGTGTTGCGACAAATCTCAAGCACCCTGAGAATGGTCGCAGGCATTCGTCGGCCGACAGGACCTTCAGGTTAGCGCTGGGCAAGAAGAAGTTCAAACTGGCGGGTAACTCAGTATCGTGTGCGGAAAAGCATCAAATCCCGCCGCCGCAAGCCATGGCACGAAAACCCCCCTCGAGCGTTCGACGTTCAAGCGAACTTTTTCTGGTCATGACAGTATGCAAATCCTGCGGGACTCTTCTGATCATGAAAGTGTGCAAGTGCTCCGAGACTCTTGTTTCTGCGTTAGTTATCGTGGAGAGCTGCGACTCAACTATTCCTTGCAAAACCGCCTTTCGGTGGCCAGCTGCACGCGACAAGCAAAAGAAAAAAAAAAAAAAAGCCCTCAAAAAGAAACCCCGAACCACTTTTGCACAAAAGAACGGTCTTCGGACAGACTGTCTGCAAATGTTGTCAAGAGGGAATCTAAATACCCCGGTTCCTAAGAACCTCAATACTCTAGGAAGCTGCCGGCTGCTCGTACTTTTGTAGCGTGTGCATGTGTGTGTAAAGCGTGAGAACGAGGGGAAGCGACTACAGAAGCAGTCACCAATACCCTCTCTGCTCTGGCTCGGTACTGACAAGCTTGCGGGTCGTTTACAATGTTTTGTGAAGGCCACACCAAAAGACGTCGGCGCAGCATGTTTTGACGGCTGATCAGAGTTCTTAACCCCGGAGAACACTACCCCCCGGATAGTAAGGTGGAAATAAGAGGGAAGTCGATCGAAGAAGAAGAAAAAAGAAAAAGAAAAAGAAAACAAGAAAGAAAAAGGCCGCTCCTGGTCCAGGAACGTGACGGTCAACCACAGCTTGCAAATCTTGAGTCGGAGGCAGCACAGCCACAACCCCGTCCGCTCTGCCCTGTGGCTGACCGTCTCGACGAGCTTGTGTCCAGCGCGAGCGCCAAGCCCCAAGGTGCGCCACGCCTTGATGCTTTAGTTTGGGAAATCGGTAGCCACTTGACCCGTAGGCCCGTGGCTCTGCAGTACCGCCGAACACGTGAAGCTTGGCTCCCGTGTAGCAGGCTTTCCCTGGTACCTTACACGACCATACTCTGGTGAAAGCACCCCATCCCGCACGCACAGCAAAGAAGCGAAAAATACGCAGTCGCAAATGGGTACTTCTCCGGGAACATACCAAAAAGAGTGCCAACACTACTCTTTCCACACAGAAATTGGATCGTAAAAACCAGCCACATGTAAAAGATGTCACGGGATAAGTAGCCGCTCGTGCATGCTGATGCCCATGTACATGTACTTAAAAGTTCCCGGATGCTTAACGACTTCATCACGCGGAGCCCTGCATAAGACTACCCCTCTCAAGTGACACCACTGCCTTAGCTTTTAACCATACTACAACTCCCTTGCCGCAACCCGAAAACCGGGTTGTACTTCGCGCAACACCGCCTGCCTGCCCGTCCCTCTGCTGCTACCCCCCCCGCACTCCCTGTTGCACGCTGTATGAGTGGCCTTGTCCACTTGAAACCGTGCGTTGGCTTTGTTTCCTACCGTTTCTTCCTTTTTTGTATACCCCTTCTCAAAAGTGGCGGCGTACCAAGGTATTAAATAACAAATGAGACGATGTCCAACCCCCCCCCCCCCCCCCCCTTCCCCTTGAAAAAATGGGCAAGGGTGGGTGGGCAAGCGAGGGGTAAAATTACGGTGTTTTTCTCGGGAGCGACGGGGTAATAACCTTTACATATACAAGTGTTAGTTCTCGTCAATAGTATTAACCACTTCCGGACGAACTGCCACTGTAGTGGTCGTTAATTCCAGAAAGCTCGCGGGTGTCAAGTTCGTGGGTGAGAGACCGCCGTTTGCTTCATCGGAAAGACCTGACGCAAATCTTTGAAATTCGTCCTTCATCGCCTGCCTTCGCGGCACTTGGGCTTTACAGAACTCAATGTACAATGTAGAGCCCGTGGGAGGAGAGATCCCTCCTGAAAAACACCCCGATGCGCGCTGCTTCGCAGCTTGCATGGTGTCGGTTTGTGCATGACATGCACAAACCAGGGAGAGTCGAGACCGGCAACAGTTGGCAAAACAGTATCTTCCTGCGATATGTGATGCTATCACCTGCTTTGGTAATCTCCACAGTAGTCGCTGCCGATTGTGATTTCTTGATGACGGCAACCGCGTTTGTTATCATAAAAAACCGCTGAACAAAATCAAGAGTCGAAGATTAGCGGCGAAACTTCCTGAGTTTTCGCGCTGTAGCAGAACGACCACACCCTACCCAATCCCAAACACCCCCCAAACGCGTTAGGGAACTTCACAAGGTATCACAACGGAGGACACATCACCCGAAACGAGCGGCACCCTCTCGCACTTTTCTCAACCCCCTCCATACCCAAGCCTCTACGGTCAACCGGAGACTTTAAAATACCGACCTTCTAATCCACAAATACTACACTCCACGACGGAATGTACTTGGTGTCGGTCACAAACAGTCCCGGACATGGCTAGCCATATTCCATAACGAAAGCGTGCACCAAATATACAACCCGTAACCATATAGCCCTTTCTTGCCCTAAGAGAACCCATTCATGAACGGTCACACGGAGACCCTACAACCCCGGAATTTCAAGCGAACTTTAACTCTAAATAACGCTAAAAACCGAAAAGTCACCGGAGACTTCAAGCTTCCAGAGTTTCAAACGAACCTCCACTCTAAACGCACAACACTCCCGAGACTTGAGTCGGCGAAAAGGGTTCATCGAATGCTGGGTGCAAGATTCAAGAATTCAAGAGCCAACCTGTTCACGCAGAGGCCCCCCTCTCATTTCTTGGTTCTGTTTTTTTTTGCTATGAGCTGTTTTTAAAACAGCTTCCCTCCCCCTCGTGAAGCCCGTCCACCGTCCTGATGAGACCGTGGCTCGATAGTTTGAGGTTAACACAACGCAGAGTCTACAGCGATGGCCTGGGACGTGAGATTTGCGAAAGTAAAGACCCTGGGCACATGCTCAGACACGGTTGTATGGGCCTCTTCCCCGTGACGGATTCGCCTGTGCACTGGTAGCACGGGTGGTCCTGGCTGTGACGAGCTACGAACAGCCGCCTGACAAACCACTCACGCTGCTGTCCTGTCTGCAGACACTCAGGTTCCGCGCTGATGATGGTCCGCCTTATGTGCCCGTGGCTTAAAGGACCGAAACATGGCGCAGACGGGACCAGTGCGGTGTTGAGCACATACCCATTCCAAGCACGTTCTTGCAATCCCCCCCTCATGTGTGATAGTCTAGTCCTATTCTCATCTACCTCTCTCGATCTTGCCCGTTTCTCCTCGCTCCTGTGCTCCCTCCCGCCAATTCCCTCCTGAAATAGTTCTTGCCCTGCTTTTCTTTTTCTCGAGATCGCGGTGTGACGGGGCCGCTGCTTTCTCTTCGACTTTGCTGCACGGTGTTTACACAGTGGACTCTCTACCACAGATGGTGGATCGAAGGGGGGTGCGGAAGTCATTTTGATCATGACAGGTCGTCGGGCGTCATACGGCAAGAATTTTTATGTTGTCCTTTTGTCTAACACGCGTCTGAATTCCTGTCACTGAATGGATGGAGTAAGAGTGCTGCTGGGTGTGGAAAGGTGAGCACCGTCATTTTGAGCGCTCTACTATTCGTGCCGTTCCAGAATTGAAAATATTGAAATCTTCTGCAATGGTTCCGCTGCAAGTTGACTTCCTGCAACCTTCTTGTCCTGCAGCTGAAAAACATGCTTGAAAATCGGGTTGAAATTGCTGCCAAACCCAGCTTTCATTTATCTCGAGCTTCTGAGGCTGTACTTACTTCACCGTGCAAGTACGTGGTGCACCCTATTCATCAGTGCTATGCACCCACAACTTTCCTGCAACATTTGCCCACCATATTGTGGCTATTGTGGCCAGAGTCTTCTCCCCCCATGACCAAGGGCATCGGGGTTCGATGTTGCGTTATTACGTGGCAAAATGGTCATGTCGACGGAATTGATTTCAACCCTGGGCATTGATTTTGCCAGTGGACCACAAGGAAAAAGGTTTCTGGCCACAATGGCCGCAATTACATCGTGGGTAAACGTTGTGGCTATTCTGACCACAAGGTGACTGCATCCATCCTCATCCCCCCCCCTCTCAGACACGGTTGTAGGGACCTTCTCCCCGTGACGGATTCGCCTGTGCTCTGGTAGCACGGGTGGTCCTGGCTGTGACGAGCTACGAACAGCCGCCTGACAAACCAGACTCACACTCAGGTTCCGCGCTGATGATGGTCCGCCTTATGTGTCCGTGGCTTAAAGGACCGAAACACGGCGCAGACGGGACCAGTGCGGTGTTGAGCGGCATATCCATTCCGAGCACGTTCCTTGCAATCCCCCCCTCTCTCTCTCTGCATTTCCCCCCACTTTCTTTGATACGGTGTGTGCTAACCCGCCTTTGCTTTGTTTTTCTTCATTTTTGTTGTCGTGTTTTCCCCCTTTAAACCTGGCTCGAACTTGCCCCCTCGGAAAAAGACTCTTGTCGACGACGAGAACGTTGCCTTTCTTTTTGTATCCCCACTGAAAGTTTGCAATACAATAACAGCCACAGCTATTCAACCTGCGCAAACCAGAAGCAGCACCAGAAATTCACGAAAACTCATTCACGCCCGACACGGAGGCACTCCAATGTCCGAACTGCCACACACGAACGACGAAAACTGGCACTGCAATAAAAGGCATCCACGGCCTGAGCATCCACCTGCGTTTTTGCAAGAAGAAACTACGACGCACACCACCACGCCACAGCACCACGCCTGCTAGCTCAGCAGGCAAAAGGGAGATTTGCCCGTACTGTCACAGCGACGGACAGACACCGAACAAACCACAATTCACAAGCCTACGACACCACGAACCGTGGTGCAAAACTAAACACCGCAAACCAGGAGCTACGACCAGATGACCAGCCACGATGCCAGAGTGCATTCAGAGTACCTTAACTGCGGAGGACAACAAGCAGTCGCCACTTACGCAAGAAAGAATTGTTTTTTAGCAGCAAACAGTTCACACATAAACTACAGCTAGGTCTACAACCAGTTGCTGAGTTTTCACCACTACTACTACACCTGCTGTTGCCAAACCTTCTCTTTCTACTACCCGACCCTCCCCACCGCACGTCCTCCTCAACCTAAAAGAAAGTAAGAACGCATATTACAGACCGATACGAGCTGCATGGCAACCCCTGCTCAACATGCATGCGCGTGGGGGGCCCAAGGCTAAATTCAAAGCGAATTTCTTCTTGGTGTCGGTCGCAACACTTACAAACATGGCTAGCCGTAGTTAAAGTGTATAAGCATACCTACTACCCTCATACCACCCGCCTCACAGCCTCAATGGTCAACCGGAGACCCTAAAACACCGAACTCTAAACCACAATAAACGCTAGAAAAGAGACGGTCGTACGGCACCAAGAAGACAGTCAGTCACCTGCTGCGGCACCATACTGAAGAAGGCCTACCGTACGTAAGGTACGTGGATAATGGCCGAAACCACCAATGACCAACGAGACAGCAGTGCAGTGCAGCGGCAGC
Organism: Diplonema papillatum; assembly: GCA_030068145.1. Taxonomy (NCBI): domain Eukaryota; phylum Euglenozoa; class Diplonemea; order Diplonemida; family Diplonemidae; genus Diplonema; species Diplonema papillatum. The sequence continues at coordinate 195,642 of JAPJBO010000098.1, forward strand.
AGCAGCAGCAGCAGCAGCAGCAGCAGCAGCAGCAGCAGCAGCAGCAGCAGCAGCAGCAGCAGCCAGCAGCAGCCAGCAGCAGCAGCAGCAGCAGCAGCAGCAGCCAGCAGCAGCAGCCAGCTGCAGCAGCCAGCTGCAGCAGCAGCAGCAGCAGCAGCAGCAGCAGCAGCAGCAGCAGCAGCAGCAGCAGCAGCAGCAGCAGCAGCAGCAGCCAGCTGCAGCCAGCTGCAGCAGCTGCAGCAGCAGCTGTCTTTGAAGGCCTCGCCGGCGTTTACCCGCAGAGAACACACTTTCTTCATCAAATCACGCAACACAAACTGATCCCCGGCAAAATGAGAACCGTGTTCCCGTATCAGCGTCGCCTCGCTTTTCCATGCGAAAAGGTGGCACTAACACGGGGAGTGGGCATGTGGATAATGGCCGACACCACCAACGATCGACAACAAAGATGCACACCGATGCTCTTACCTCGTGTAACCACCACTCCTTAAGAAGTACACACGCAGAGTATAAATGATATCTCCCCATATATTGTCAACAGCCACCCGGAGACTTTAAAACCCCGGAGTTTCAAGCGAACTCTCACTCACCGTCCAACCGAAAAAACGCCGTCACAGGGCAACCGACCGAGCGAGATCTTGTCGGAAACACACGAGAAAAAAGTAGAAAGGGGAGGGATGTGACGAGGGGGCCATAAGGCAAGAACTCCGATCGGCTGGTGCAGGCAAACCGGCCGCGGAGAACAAGAAACAGTCGAACCCGATAACCTACACACACACGGGAGTCGAAACCGCCTCCCCTCTACCCCTCCCTTCTGCTCAAGCAACGGTGCAGACCGCACGAGACGCGGCGTGCGTGTGCGTGTGTGTGTGGGAAGACGTTCTTGCGTGCGACACCCTCTCGTAATTTGGGTGTTTGCGGCTTCTTTTCTGCGTGCGTGCGGTGAAATTGCCGTACCTCCCGCTTTGCCTTGTGCTTTCGCCTCCCCCGCCGCTGCTGGCCTCCATTCCCGCCACGGCCAAGGAAAAAGGCCGGAGGTTGAAGCTGCAGACCGAAGAGAGACAGCAGCGGCAGCAGCAGCGGCGGCAGTAGCAGCAGCGGCAGCGGCAGCTGTCTTTGAAGGCCTCGTCGGCGTTTACCAGCAGAGAACACACGCTGGCAGCTGAGCAGGAGCGCGCTGTCTTCGAAGGCGTCGCGGCGTTTAGCGGCAGAGTACACAGCAGCAGCACCACAGCAGCAGCGGCAGCTGTCTTCGAAGGCCGCACGGCAGTGGCAGAGTGCACAGCCGCAACAGAGTAACAGCAGCAGCGGCAGAGCAGCGGCGTCTGTCTTCGAAGACCTCACGGCATACCGGCAGAGTGCACAGCTGCAGCAGAGTAGCAGCAGCAGGAGCGGCAGCAGAGCAGCGGCGTCTCTCTTCGCAGGCCTCACCGGCAGAGTGCAGCAGCAGCAGAGCAGCTGCGTCTGTCTTCGAAGGCCTCACGGCACACCTGCAGAGTGCAGCAGCAGAGTAGCAGCAGCAGCAGCAGAGCAGCGGCGTCTGTCTTCGAAGACCTCACCGGCAGAGTGCAGCAGCAGAAGAGCAGCTGCGTCTGTCTTCGAAGGCCTCACGGCACACCGACAGAGTGCAGCAGCAGAGAGTAGCAGCAGCAGCAGCAGCTGCGTCTGTCTTCGAAGACGTCACGGCACACCGGCAGCACAGCTGCAGCAGAGTAGCAGCAGCAGGAGCGGCAGCAGAGCAGCGGCGTCTGTCTTCGAAGACCTCGCGGCATACCGGCAGAGTGCACAGCTGCAGCAGAGTAGCAGCAGCAGGAGCGGCGCAGAGCAGCTGCGTCTGTCTTCGAAGGCCTCACGGCACACCTGCAGAGTGCAGCAGCAGAGCAGCAGCAGCAGCAGCAGCGGCGTCTGCCTTCGAAGGCCTCACGGCACACCGGCAGAGTGCACAGCTGCAGCAGAGTAGCAGCAGCAGCAGCAGCAGCAGAGCAGCTGCGTCTGTCTTCGAAGGCCTCACGGCACACCTGCAGAGTGCAGCAGCAGAGCAGCAGCAGCAGCAGCAGCGGCGTCTGTCTTCGAAGGCCTCACGGCATACCGACACAGCTGCAGAGCAGAGCAGCAGCATCTGTTTTTGAAGTCACGGCGGTTCACCCGCAGAGGACAGAGGACACAGCTGCACTAGCAGCGGCTGTCTTCTTCGGCCCCACGGCGCTCACCGGCAAAGTGCACACACACGCACGGCTGGCGTTGCGCCGGGAATAGTGGGGCAGGATGCGCGTCCGACCGTCGGGGAAGCGCTATGGCATGGAACGTGCGACCGAGATCACGCCGTTCTACCGAGCGTTCATCAGCTTCATGGGGAAGAAGGACATGGTCCGGGAGGTCGAAAAGCGGAAGCGGGTGCAGGATGCCCACAAAATCCTGCACCCGACGTCCGCGTTCTCGGTCTTCCTCCGGAAGCTCTGCTTCCTGACCATCGTCTACAACCTCCTCTCCGTTCCGTTCAGGTGTGGCCCGATTCTCGTTCTCGTTTCCGCCGGCCAGTCCGTCCCTATTTCCTGGAACTGCATCAAAGTTAAAAGAAAAATCAAGACGGGGCACTTCAGGAAAAACAGGTTTTGAGGATGGGCACTTCGTTCACCCAGATTTTGAGGATGGGACACTTCACAAAAACAATTTTAGAAGACGGGATACTTCGAAAAAATCAAAGGCTTTGAGGATGGGACACTTCGCATTGGACCTGATGGTACTCGGCCCGGGGCAGTAGGTCCCCCTGCTGCTGGTGTTGCGCCGGGAATAGTGGGGCAAGATGCGCATCCGACCGTCGGGGAAGCGCTATGGCATGGAACGTGCGACCGAGATCACGCCGTCCTACCGAGCGTTCATCAGCTTCATGGGGAAGAAGGACATGGTCCGGGAGGCCGAAAAGCGGAAGCGGGTGCAGGATGCCCTCAAAATCCTGCACCCGACGTCCGCGTTCTCAGTCTACCTCCATGGTCAGGAAGCTCCGCTTCCTGACCATCGTCTACAACCTCCTCTCCGCCCCAGCACATATCCATTCCAAGGACGTTCTCGCAAGCCCCCCACACCGTTCTATGCCAGTTCTCAGCTCAAATCACATGGTGATTATCGACTAGGGACAAGTGTTATCAAAAGCCGCGCCCCCCCACACCGTTCTATGCCAGTTCTCAGCTGTTTAAATCACATGGTGGTTCTCGACTAGGGACAAGTGTTATCAAAAGCCGCACCGTTCTATGCCAGTTCTCAGCTGTTTAAATCACATGGTGGTTCTCGACTAGGGACAAGTGTTATCAAAAGCCGCACCGTTCTATGCCAGTTCTCAGCTGTTTAAATCACATGGTGGTTCTCGACTAGGGACAAGTGTTATCAAAAGCCGCACCGTTCTATGCCAGTTCTCAGCTGTTTAAATCACATGGTGGTTCTCGACTAGGGACAAGTGTTATCAAAAGCCGCACCGTTCTATGCCAGTTCTCAGCTGTTTAAATCACATGGTGGTTCTCGACTAGGGACAAGTGTTATCAAAAGCCGCACCGTTCTATGCCAGTTCTCAGCTGTTTAAATCACATGGTGGTTCTCGACTAGGGACAAGTGTTATCAAAAGCCGCACCGTTCTATGCCAGTTCTCAGCTGTTTAAATCACATGGTGGTTCTCGACTAGGGACAAGTGTTATCAAAAGCCGCACCGTTCTATGCCAGTTCTCAGCTGTTTAAATCACATGGTGGTTCTCGACTAGGGACAAGTGTTATCAAAAGCCGCACCGTTCTATGCCAGTTCTCAGCTGTTTAAATCACATGGTGGTTCTCGACTAGGGACAAGTGTTATCAAAAGCCGCACCGTTCTATGCCAGTTCTCAGCTGTTTAAATCACATGGTGGTTCTCGACTAGGGACAAGTGTTATCAAAAGCCGCACCGTTCTATGCCAGTTCTCAGCTGTTTAAATCACATGGTGGTTCTCGACTAGGGACAAGTGTTATCAAAAGCCGCACCGTTCTATGCCAGTTCTCAGCTGTTTAAATCACATGGTGGTTCTCGACTAGGGACAAGTGTTATCAAAAGCCGCACCGTTCTATGCCAGTTCTCAGCTGTTTAAATCACATGGTGGTTCTCGACTAGGGACAAGTGTTATCAAAAGCCGCACCGTTCTATGCCAGTTCTCAGCTGTTTAAATCACATGGTGGTTCTCGACTAGGGACAAGTGTTATCAAAAGCCGCACCGTTCTATGCCAGTTCTCAGCTCCACTGTGCTCTGCGGAGTTTACTTCGCAGATTGCCACCGTAAAAAGAAGACAAGTCAGTGCTGCCTAGCGAGTCGCAGTCACAATCAGGGCGAGTGCCCTGAGTTTTTTAACTGATTGCTCAGACACGGTTGTAGGGGCCTTCTCCCCGTGACGGATTCGCCCGTGCTCTAGTAGCACGGGTGGTCCTGGCTGTGACGAGCTACGAACAGCCGCCTGACAAACCAGACTCACACCGTCCTGTCTGCAGACACTCAGGTTCCGCGCTGATGATGGTCCGCCTTATGTGCCCGTGGCTTAAAGGACCGAAGCACGGCGCAGACGGGACCAGTGCGGTGTTGAGCACATACCCATTCCAAGCACGTTCTTGCAAGCCCACACCGTTGCAAGGCTGAAATGCTGCATCGGCGAGGTTTGCTTTTCGTGCTGCGTCTGTTGACGGCCTGCCGGCTTGCGTTTAATGTACTGGAGGTCCGCTAAAGACCGCCTGGCCTCGTGCTAGGCGTAGTTTAAGGTTGCACTGATCTACAAACAACCACTTACGAGCTTGTCAACCCCACCGATTTTCTATCTTCTTCCCCCCTCCCCCTTTTCGACAAACCAGACTCACACCGCAGTCCTGTCTGCAGACACTCAGGTTCCACGCTGATGATGGTCCGCCTTATGTGTCCGTGGCTTAAAGGACCGAAACACGGCGCAGACGGGACCAGTGCGGTGTTGAGCACATATCTATTCCAAGCACGTTCTTGCAATCCCCCCATTCCAGTAGGGTACTTCGCGTAACGCGACTTGCTGCCCTCAGCACGCAGGATAACTTCCTCGCACTATTTTCCCTTTTGGTACTTCAACCATTGGTCCACTGTGCTCTGCGGAGTTTACTTCGCAGATTGCCACCGTAAAAAGAAGACAAGTCAGTCGCCTGACGAACCAGACTCACACCGCAGTCCTGTCTGCAGACACTCAGGTTCCACGCTGATGATGGTCCGCCTTATGTGTCCGTGGCTTAAAGGACCGAAACACGGCGCAGACGGGACCAGTGCGGTGTTGAGCACATATCCATTCCAAGCACGTTCTTGCAATCCCCCCATTCCAGTAGGGTACTTCGCGTAACGCGACTTGCTGCCCTCAGCACGCAGGATAACTTCCTCGCACTATTTTCCCTTTTGGTACTTCAACTATTGGTGCTGCACACGGCAACCCCATGTCCACTGTGCTCTGCGGAGTTTACTTCGCAGATTGCCACCGTAAAAAGAAGACAAGTCAGTCGCCTGACGAACCAGACTCACACCGCAGTCCTGTCTGCAGACACTCAGGTTCCACGCTGATGATGGTCCGCCTTATGTGTCCGTGGCTTAAAGGACCGAAACACGGCGCAGACGGGACCAGTGCGGTGTTGAGCACATATCCATTCCAAGCACGTTCTTGCAATCCCCCTTTTCGACGCTGTTGACTAACGGTTAGGTCGGACCCTTCCCCGGTGAACATCCCATGAAAGTAACAGTCTTGACTCAGGCCGATGCGGGCTACATGGCAACCCCTGCTCAACATGTATGCACGCGGGGGGGCTCAGGGCCACATTCATTGCGAATGTGTTCGCGGTGTCGGCCGCAGGAGTCTTTTTTGGCTAGCCAAAGAGAGTAAAAGAGTGTACGTACAGTAGTGAGTAGAGAAGAGAACGAGTGTAAAAGAACGGAGGTAGCACGAACTACCAGACCGGCGGAGGCCACCGCAAAGAGATTTCTTACCTTTTCCTTATCCCTCAAAACCAGCACCAATAACAACGGCCCCCCCACACCGTTCAAGTGAGAAAAAGAGAAAGAGTACGTACAGTAGTGAGTAGAGAAGAGAACGAGTGTAGAAGAAGTTGGCGGTGGCACAAACTACCGGGCCAGCGGAGACCACGCAAAAATATTTTCTTACTTTTCCTTATCCGTCAAAACCAGCACCAATAGCAACGACCCCACACCGTTCTATGCCAGTTCGTAACAACACCAACCGCGCATCTCAGGTGCGCGTACGAGCTGCCGCTGCACCCCGTGTGGGTTGTACTTGACGCCCTCACCGACATCCCGCCCATCGTGCGAATCGTGTGCCAGTTCCTGATGCCCTTCGAGCAGGAGGGGCGCCGGGACATCGTCAGCAGCCGGTTGAAAATCACCGAGAAGTACCTCAAAGGCGGCTTCCTCCTCGACTTCGTGTCCATCCTCCCACTCGACTTCATCTTCCAGGTATGCGGCTTGCCATGCATAGATGCCGGGGGTGGTCCAACGGGATCCAGCGGACCCCCCCCAATAACGTTTGAGAGTCAACTAAACTGTAGCACTCAGAAGGCCTACTGCTGCAGTGATGGTGTGTCTGGTGCGTACGGGAACTCTACTCATGCAATTTCACTTGAAAGAGTGCGGCTTGCCATGCATAGATGTCAGGGGTTATTCGAGACTGGAGGTCCTGTGAGCATGCAATGTGAATAGCCTCTATTCGAGCCAACCCGGCTTTTCTTCATGAAGAAAGTGTATTGTTTTTGGATAGCACTGAGCTAGCTTTTTCCCCCCCCCTTGAGAACGAAACCGAACACGAAAACAAACAACGCGCCAAGGAGGGCGATGGGAGGGAGCCTGAGAAACGGCTACCACATCTAAGGATGGCAGCAGGTACGCAAATTGCACAATAGCAACACTGCTGAGGCAGCGAAGAGAAATAGCCTCGACACGTACTTAGTACGTTAGAAGCAATGGATGATATCTAAACCTGTCAATGAACACAATTGGTGGACAAGTTTGGTGCCAGCACCCGCGGTAATTCCAGCACCAATAGCGTATATGTTAATGCTGCTGCTGTTAAAAAGCTCGTAGTTGGATCCAGAGCTCAGGTTGCAGAGGCACAAGGAACCACCTCACCTGTTCCCAAGAACCAGCCTGAGACAGGTATCCACCGTACCGATAACCGATAACCTCCAAAACGTATTTTTTTTTTTAGTTCGGGCCACCAGGGCACCTTACTCCACTCCTCTGAGGTCCCCTGTTGGGGATGGTTGGGAGACCATACAATCAAGTATGGAGCCATCCTTTACTGCGGAGCAATTTCCGCTAGCAGTACAAGTACTGTGTGAACTAGAGCTTTCATCTGGGAGTTCATCCCCAAACGCCTGGAGAAGTTGGCCAGCCAGGGAATCGAACCAGCGACCCTCAGGTTATCAATCTGGCGCCCTGACCGCTATACCAGGTGTGCCCCTGTAACGTACGCTGGTGGCAGGTGGCAGAGCGACGGGCCTACCGGCCTTTAGGCCGGTAGGCCCGGGCTCGAACCCTGCCCATGACACTTACGTGCGCAATTATTTCTCAAGCTAGTAAAAGGGTGCTGCTTCCCAGGGCAGGTATTCTCATCTTGCAAAGGTGGCCGGTGCTTCCTCACGGGCCCCGACGCACGCCTGCGTCCTCTCCATCCAACCCTCTGCTTTTCTTCTTTCTCTGTATCCCCTCGTGCTGGCACCGCGAAGCGAGGTCCGTCGCTGCTAGCGGGCCCAGAAGGGAAATAAAATCAAGCAGGAGTCATATTGCAATCTACACAGGACCCTTGGTGGCGCCTCGTCCGGCTTCTCATGTGGAAGCGCTGTCAGCACCTGCAAAGTGACTGGGAAAAGGCTGCGAAGGTGAATCCCATGGTATACCGAATGGGAAAGGTTGTGTGCCTTATCCTTCTACCGACGATCCATCTGGTGGCTTGCTGGTGGTATGGACACACTTTCTGTTTTAACCACATGCAATGTGAGGAAACTGAACCGCCCGAGTAGGACCTTCTGATCATGAATTTGCCAATTTGCCACCTGAAACCACGTCCAGGATGTGGGGTCAGGGTAGGTCAACGAAAACTATAGTTTCCCCCTTCTACTTTCTCCTCGCGGCGTACGGTTTTTAACCACGCTCAAAGAAGAATGCACATTTCATACTCCACCGGCATATGACAGCTTGCGAGAAGCATCTCCAGAGTAGAGCCCACGTCAAAAATAGTTTATTTGCTGCTGTGGATGGATGTGCTACGAAACCAGCAGATAATCGCCACAGATTATTTTAAGCCAAACCATCTCTCTATCCACTCCACCCTCTGCAGGTACATAATAGCTCGCGAGTACAGCGCTGGCGTCCCAGTTACCCCGATTCCTGTCGACTTTGTGGCCCTCGCTACGAATGATGTATGCTGATCACCTTTTTCGTTGACACTCATGCACGGCGGGAGCTACATTACTCGATGTGCAGCTGGTGGCTGACCGTGTGTCCAAACGGTCCTGTCAGGGCTTATGGTCCAGGGTTTGGCTACAAACCACCCACCTAGTAGCCATATCGCCAACCCCTCTCTCCTTTCCTACTTACTTTGATCAAAGGTCACGGCAGGTTTCGGCAGCCGCTGCTCACGCACACGTGCTCGCCTGCCTTCATGGCACTTGCACTTTACAGAAGGCAATGCTTAACAACTTGCCGACGAAATGGCAGGTGACGACGTCAGAACGTAAGCTGACCTACAAGAAAGTGCAGGCCAATCCAGGTGGTTCATGCACTCAAAATAACTCAATGCTTAACAAAAGTGCATGCCAATCCATGTGGTTCATGTACTCAAAAGAACTTAATGCTTAACAAAAGTGCATGCCAATCCATGTGGTTCATGTATTCAAAAGAACTCAATGCTTAACAAAAGTGCATGCCAATCCATGTGGTTCATGTACTCAAAAGAACTCAATGCTTAACAAAAGTGCATGCTAATCCATGTGGTTCATGTATTCAAAAGAACTCAATGCTTAACAAAATTTGACGGCGGCTTTAGATTTACATCTGATTGACACCTCAACACAAAACAAGTTGTCGACAACTACAACAAGTAAAAACAAAACCCAGAACACTACAAAGTCAGACTAGAGTCAAACTCAACAGGGTCTTTTTTTCCCCGCTGACAGTTTCAAGTCCGTTCCCTTGACTGCTGTTTCGCGAGATAGTAGGTAGGGACAGAAGGAATCTCATTGGTCCATTCATGCGCGTCTTTAATTAGACGACGAGGCATTTGGCTACCTTAAGAGTCATAGTTACTCCCGCCGTTTACCCGCGCTTGACCCGATCTCTCAGCTTGACATTCAGGGCACTGGGCAGAAGTCACATTCCACTCGCCACCGCTGTGATGAAAATGCTGTGGTTTAATTAACCAGTTGGATTCCTCTTGTTCGTAACAGTTCCAAGCTGACACTTCATTGCGGGCACAACATGCAAGAATGCCTGGAAGAAATCAGGAGCCGCGGGTAGCACCCGAGAGCGCCACTCACAGCACCTTCAATCTGAGCCCAGACCTGACCCGCACTGGCAATCCCGCATGTGTCCTCAGAGCCAATCCTTTTCCCGAAGTTACGGATCCAGTTCGCCGACTTCCCTTACCTACATTGTTCTGTCGGCCAGAGGCTTTTAGCCTAGTAGTAGAACCAGGACTCGAAGGTACAGACACTAAGGTAGTCGTCGGATATCCGATTCGGACAGATGACGAATGCCTTATTTTCCGACAGCGCCACTCCTAGGAAGGACCTGAACTTGTTGGTCGTTTCCCAGCAACACGGAGAGAGGGAAAGGAAGAGAAACGCTGCGACAAAGGTCATCCCAGACCCCAAGCAGCCCCAAAAACAGAGAAATCCTGCGAGAAAGGTCTTTCCAGACCCCAAGCAGCCCCAGAACAGAGGAACCGTGGAACTACTCAACGCCCGGTTCACAATGATCGACCAAAGGAGCGCGAACAAAAGAGGCCACAAAAAGAAAAACCCAGAGCACAAACACGTAAACGCCGCCAAGAAAAATCGGAAGAACGACCACGTGACTCTGAGGCAAAAAAACAAAACCAAAAAAACAAGAAAAGAGCAAAAACACGCGCCAACAGAAAAGAACGGCGAAAACAAAAAACAAAACGGCCCAAATCTGACACTCGATTCCTCGCCGCTTTTGTCCACACCCGCCGCCACCCTGACGACGGCGACGACGATCACGGAAGTCGAAGAAGAAGCGCGATCGAAAACTTCTGGAAGCGATACGGCACGAAGGTGTCAAATGGACGGAACAAGTGCGGGACCGACCGAAGCGACGTCGCCGACAGCACGACCGGAGTGATCTACGTGCTTCTGAACGAAGGGGGCACCGTCCTCTACGTGGGTCAGACGTCGAAGACGGCCGAGATGCGAAACAGCAAGCACTGGGAAAATCGGAACTCCAAGGGCAACCGTGTGTCGCAACAATTGCGAAAGCGAGGCCGAAAGCTCTACGCGTGTCCGATACAGAATGTTCCGGAACGGCTGTACGTACAGCCCGCTGACTTCGCGCGCGTTGCTCTCCCTATCGAAGATTTCTGGATCAAGTGGCTAAACCCGCCCTTGAACATGACGAATCGGCGCCACGGAGAGAGGGTCAACCGCAAGGCTGCAAAGAAGAAGAAGAGGCAACGTCCACCGCAACGCCTCCGCAAACGACGCACCGACGGCAACGTCTGGCACCGCATGGTAAACGGTGAACTCCACATTGACACCTCCCCGGGCTTCTGTTCTGGGTTGAGGAAACAATTGGACCACCTGCTGACACTCCCACAGGACCGGTTGGGAACATACGACATGGCAACATGGCACCCCAATCGTGCCCTACGCCTCCGCACGTGGCTGAGAACCTTCGTTCGAGGAAAGGACGTAACGGAAAAAGTACGTACCCTCGAGCGGCTCCTCAGTACGCGCATTCGCAACAGAACCGAGAAGCCGGCAGCCCCCCCACGACGATATTTTAAGCTGACACACCATCACCCGGCACAAGACCGAACAGCAATAGCCGGCGTCTTGTCACGCGCACGGGTTCGCGAAACATGCCCCAACCCGGCCGTCCTCAAAAACCTCATGGTGAGCAACCGACTGAAGCCACCTCTGGTAACCCTCGTCAGCAACGTCACCGAAGTAAGTTACGAAGCGAACCAACCGACTAGCTCAAGCTCGGTTTGTCCATGCATGCAGCATCTAACACCACACCGCGCGGACCTTGGTGGACACGCTTTAGGACTTGCAACGGACCTGACGACGAGCCCTCCTTTCGCTCTTTCGGAAAGGACGCAAGTACCGAGTCGCGAGTAGCCCGATGACGATGTACGACTCGATAAGGCACGACGTCGAGGAATTCGTGAACTCGAACTTCCCGAAATCGAGCGAGGAGGAGAAGACCAGATTCACAACGACTCTGGTCGAAGAGTTCGACGCCGTCCTTGGAACGCTCAACGCACACACCGACGAACCTCAACTCCGAGACGCCATACGAACCCTGAAAAAGCTCCAGGAGCACCTCGTATTTCTCCCTGTTGATAAGACGTCCCATGACTTTGGGTTTATCTGCAAGGAAAAGTACAAGGAACTTTTACGGAGCGAGTTACAAGAGAGCTCAACGTACCAGGAAGTTGGCGAGTCGATTGAAGACGTGCTCAAACGACACCATGACTTCAACAAGTCACATCAATTCACACACACCAACATCCTACCGTACCTTTACGGCATCCCGAAACTCCATAAACCCGAGCCACGGATGCGGTACATTGCCGGCGTGTCGGAGAAAGGGAACATTGAGAAGAAAAACGAACAGAAGGACCGAGACGAAAAAGGCCGCGACAAGAAACGAGTGAAGACACGTGCATCAACTACCCCTGCCCACCAAGAAGCCTCCGGTTTGCTGAAGCTCGTTCTAGCCACGCTCCGAAGCAAGGACGAAGCGACGTTTTCGCAAACGGGGATACGTCGTTTCTTCGTCGTCGAGTCGGTCGATGACGTAGCAGTGCACGTAAAGACGAACTACGCACGACTTTGCAAAAAGACGCCACGAACTTTCGATTTCAAAGAAATGTAACTGGTCGAATTCATTGTCGGTAACACCTTCGTCACGAACGGCGGAAAGTGCTACCAGCAGGTCACAGGAATCCCCATGGGCGGCAATGCAAGCCCGGACCTCGCCAACCTATACTGCTACTGGTGCGAAAAGCAGTACATCGACGGCCTGGTCGCAAACGGATTGCAAGAAGAAGCCAGGAATCACGCCGACAGCGTCAGATTCATTGATGACTTCTTGACCTGGGGCGTTCGACCACCGCCGGAATCTGTCTACGGCATGGAGTACGGAGAAACATCGAAAGGTGTCGACGACGTAGTCTTTTTGGGGATGCGGATCCGGATGGAGAGGGATACCAAAACGGACTTCATTCGGATGTCCGTCCTGGACAAGGGTGAGGAATTCCCCTGGTATCCGATCAAGTACACGCACGTCGAATCAACGGTACCACGGAACACCGGAACCTCGATCTTCAAAGGCGCTCTGATTCGAGCAGCGCGCATATGTAACAATATGCCAGATCTGAAAGTCGAGATCATGAAGGTCCACTACCGACTCCGCAACCGTGGATTCTCTGGACGGGAACTCCGACACACGTTCGACGCGTTCGTTGCGCAGACGTACGGGAAGTACGAACTGGATGCGCGAGTGCTATCACGGTTCTACCACTTCGTCGGAAAGGCCTTTGACGAAGGACGCTCGACCAACGAAGAGAAACCGTACATCAGCATCCGTTCACCGCAACCACCCGATGTTTCACCGAGACCTCCACCCGGGAGAACCTCGCCGCAGAAAACGTCGCCACACAAACCCGAACCCACCAGCACTACGCACCTTGCGACGAAGCCAACAAACCCACCTGGACGCAACGGCATAAGGAACATCCGCAACTCATGTTTCTTTGCCGCCAGCGTTCAGTTCCTGGCGCGAAGGACCTCCTTCCGACTGCAGCTCGCAGGCCTTTCGCACCCGAACACCAACCAGTTGAAGGTGCAGCAGCTGTTCACGGATTTCGACGCAGGCCGTGACATCCACGGAACAATGGCCACACTACGAAGCCTTGTCTTCGACACGACGACAGACGACTCCGCGCAGCGGGACGTGCACGAACTGTTGACGTGGATACGCTCTTGCGTAACGGACGACGACGACGACCAAGCGACGGTGACATACTCCCGACTGACAACGTGTACAACATGCGAAGAGTCTTCACGAGCACTGCCGGCGTCAGAACCGTTCCTGATGGTTGAACTCAAAAACAGGGAGAAGCCCTACACCGAGTCAGTAGAGGATCTGATAAAGAAAGTGAAAAACAAGAGAGCAACCAAAGTGGACGACTTCCCCTGTAGCACGACCACAAAAGGACCGTTGGACTCACGAAGGAGTATTACACATTTCCAAACCAAATGGATGTAGTACTGCAACGAGCACAGCTGTCGAAAAAAACACGCGAAGACATCAAAATACCAGCCCGCACCCCGATCCGACCAACCATTCTGATCGGGGAAGACTCCTACACGGTAAATGGCTTCATCATCCACACCGGAAGAGCGACGGCGGGTCATTACTATACCGTGCTAAAGGAAAATGACGAATGGGTGTGCTTCGACGACCAGCAGGTATTCGTACTCTCATGGGAGGAATGTGCCAGAAGATTCACAACGAATGGCTACATCATCTCTCTCGAGAAAGCGTAAACACTTTCACCTGGTGGAAGTAGTGCCCCGTGGCGGTTGGTTACGAGCCACAACACACTTTGAAAACCCCCTTTTTTTAAAGAAGAACGGACGAAGGAAGGAGGAAGTGGAACCATACCGTATGGTTTCAAACCACGGAGTCCTGGACTCCTTTCCCACACTTTTTCTGCGAAGCAGACGCACAAAGGGACGGTGCCACAGCATGATTCGGCAGCCGCTGCTAAACGTAGTGCATGCTAATCCATGTGGTTCATGTACTTAAAAGAACTCAATGCTAAACGAACATCGACGTGGGCGGCATAGAGAAAGAAGAACTACTCTACGGCACCAGAAAGTCCAAAAAACCATGGTAAAGAAAGTAGAAGGAGAAAAAAGAAGTTGTCGACAACGACAGAAAGAAAAGAATAGAAAATAAGACTCTGCATTCCGCGAAGAAGACTTGATGCTAGCATCAAACACATGAGAGGCAAGTAGCGCCTGAACACGAAACTAAGATTTTCCCCCCCAGCTACTCTACGGCACCCAAAGAAAGTAGAAGGAGAAAAAAGAAGTTGTCGACAACGAAAGAAAGAAAAGAACAAAAAATAAGACTCTGCATTCCGCGAAGAAGACTTGATACTAGCATCAAACACATGAGAGGCAAGTAGCGCCTGAACACGAAACTAAGAGTTTCCCCCCGTGCATAAGATGGATAGCCAAACCCCCTTGATTAAGATGGATAACAGGCGAGAATGCCAATCCATCTTAAACACGGGGATGAGGTACCCCTGTGCAAAGTGACTACACTGTAGTCTACAGTGCCCCCGTGTTTAAGATGGATACCCAGATGGATACTGCCAAAACCCGAGTTTTTCATCCATCTTATGCACGGGGGAGGGTAGGTACGGTATATCTCTAAAACTACGCATCTCTTCCCCAGACGCTATCGGATGATGAGGTCGCCGACACGCTGGGCGGTCTGTACGAGGGCCTCGACAGCAACAGCACCGAGGGGTACAGCCGGTACGCCAAGAATTACGTCTCGTCGCTCTACTTCTCGCTCGTGTTCCTCGTCGGCTACAACGCGGGGATTCCGCGCAACGGCGCGCAGGGCCTCTTCAGCGTCATCGTCGTGTTCCTCGGGGCCAGCGTTTTCGCGTTGATCATCGGTTACGTCGGGTTTATCCTGCGTGAGTTGGACAACACGCAGCAGACCTTCCGCGACAAGGTCGACCAAGTAGTCCGCTTCATGCGGTATACGGAGCTGCCGAAAAAAACCGTCACCAACGTCCTCCACTTCTACAAGCACATGTGGGAGTCCCGGCGTGGCCTTGAAAAACTCAACGTCATGGACGGCATCCCGCAGTCGCTGCACCGCGAGCTGCTAGCGTACCTCCACAAAGACTTCGTCTCGAAGGTGCCGCTGTTCAAAGGTGCGCCTTCGTTCGTTTTGTTGGGTAACGTGCCTTAGGGGACTAGTCCCAATTTCACATTGGGACAAGTCCCCTAGGCACCTTACCCTTCTTTGTTTTAGCACCTGCTTTGTATGAAATGCTTGAGGAGACTCCAGCTGCGAAAGATCAAAGGAGGTAAACGTGCTGTAGCCCACACAAAACACAGGTGAATCCGCGTTCAACAAAAAAGACCCACAAACTTACTGGTCAAAATCTTGACAAATACTACGTTTGAATGTACCGCCACCAGTAACAATGGCTAGGAATTCTGCTTACTGGTCTGTCTGCGCCTTTTGAGTTCGCTGACGTACAGTCTGCGGAATACTTCTTGGTGACATGACTGCAAGAAAGAACGAAGAGGAATCAAACCATCCAGGGAAAACCCATCACCTACATTGCGTGGGGGCAAGATGTAAATACCCGTCCAGGGGACTTACGGAAATAAGCTTGTCTGGACAAGGTCACAGGGGGAAGGGAGGGTGGGGTTTCTTCCCGTCCAACGACACCCCCCCCAACCACCTGGTTCTTGGGTGGCTTGACGACTGCGCCGCAGCATTCCCGCAGTGAGACTGTAATGCATTAGTACCATTGACTTGTAGTAGGGTGGAACCTTCATCAAAAGGGGCAAAATATAGCTTTCCTCGATAGAGCGTGGGGATTCAAGACGATTCCCAGTAGTATAGCTACGCCATACGTTTGATCACACCTCGGAACACCAACGCAGGCTGCGATGAGTTCTTTCTGGAAGAAGTGTCGTGCTGCTTGCAATATGTCGCCGTGCTGCCCGGGTATCATGTCCTACGCAAAGGGGAGATCGGAAAGGAGATGTTCTTCATACACAGGGGGCAGGTCGACGTTGTGTCGGAAGACAACAGCATCGTTTTCGCCTCCCTGAGCGAGGGCAACTTCTTCGGGGAAGTTGCCCTCGTCGTGCCGGGGGCCAAGCGGACGGCCAGCATCGTCTGCAAGACGTTCACCGAGCTCTTCGTCCTGAACAAGGTCTGCCGCCTTTATCACGGAAGTGTCCCCCGCGCTTCTAGACTCTCTGCGGCCTCACCACGGCTACCCAGAGGCGACTCCTTTCGGCTCCCTCGGTCTCGGCAGTCTCAGATTCTTGCTCGGGATGACGTCCAGACTCGCAGCGATGCTACACGACAGGGCTGAAGTCTGAGGAACAAGCCCTCAAACCCATGTAGCGGACACGACCACGTCGCTTGGGCAATGCACGCGAGACGAAAGGCGAAGAACGGGTGGAAGAACGATGGAAGCGAGCGACCAAAACATTTCCGAAACCGTGGTCTTTTGACACGGGTAACCGAAGACAAACGGGCCGCCAGCGATGGTGCGAACGTTGAAGCAAGCGATCTTTTCGTGCGCTGGGGGGCGCAAGCCTCACGCCAGTGTTTTTAGCCTTTTTGCTTTGCGAAGAATAGAACAAATATATCAAGATATAAGAGCTACGACCCAACTACTTTTTCACCCTACGCGAAGAAGAGAACAACACTTGTTTTACAGCAACTTTTGTCAAGAGCTACGACCCAACTACCACTTAACCCTGTGAACACGATACCAAGATCCCACCCCAACGTCCCGACACGTTCCCACAGACCGACTTTGAACGCCTGTTGGACAGCTATCCAGAGACGCGCAAAGAGATCTTGCAAGTAGCAGTGGAGCGAGGCTTGATCGGGCAACAAAAGTGATGAAGGTTGGCAGACTAGATCAGGCCAGTCCAGGCTAGATCCGGGCTGCACGAGGAAGCAGGAATATCGAGGGCTGCAACACATCGGTGGCACTCCGTGGTGGGTGTGCAATCGTGGCGCCCACATGAGGCGGACCATCATCAGCGCGGAACCAGGACAGCGGTGTGGGTCTGGTTTGCCAGGCGGCTAGTCAGGACGGCTCATGCTATGAGAGCGCAGGTATATCCGTCTCGGGAAGAAGGCCCCTACCTATGTGCCTCGGGCAGTCAGTCGCAAAGCCCAGGACGCTCGCCCTGCTTGAGACTGCGACTCGCTAGAACGCACTGACTTGTCTACTGTTTAACGTGGCAATCTGCGGAGTAAGCTCCTCACAGCACACAGGTGGACATGGGTTGCCGGGTATCAACGGCTCGTACTTCTTACCTCGGGCTTATTTTGGACCGACCGCGTTGTGCTCTCAAACCTCGCACTCGTGTGCTTGCTAACAAGAAAGGTAAACCGCAAGCCAAGCTAGACCATTAGACTGCACTACTTGTGCCACGAAAGATACAAATCCCGATACCATGCCGCATAAAGAACATGAGTCTGCAAAATAAAGCCGCCCGAACAATACAGTTTTTCGGGAGGGCGTTTTATATAACTATCGTTTCCAATCCGTGCTTATAGCCACGGAAAAAGAATTTTATTCCCTTATAGCCACGAAAAAAGAATCTTATTCCCTTATAGCCACGAAAAAAGAATTTTATTCCCTTATAGCCACGGAAAAAGAATTTTATTCCCTTATAGCCACGGAAAAAGAATTTTATTCCTGGAAAGCCACCTTCTCCTGTTCGTGTTCGTGGTAGGGTGCCCACCCCTCGCAAGATGAGTCTAAAACTATGTTCCTACCTCCACGAGAGTTCTGAGGAGGATACCCCTGTGTCGTCCCCATACATCGTGAGGCTTGCTGCCTGATTTCCGATAAATTTGTCCTTTGCATTTTATCCGAGGGAGAGGGAGGGGATTCAAAATGCAGATCAGACTGCAATAGAAGGAACACACACTTATCCGTTTCTTGACCTACGATGCCGTGTTATGAAAACTGTTGAGGGGCCCCTTTACAGGTCTCGCATGATTCGTTCGCCTTGGTAACACTATCCGGTAGTAGGCTTGCAATTGTGCTCTTGCTAGATCATGGCCGAATGGTGGGTGGCGCGCTCGTGCGCAAGTAAGCACAATGTTACTGCAAGCTGAACCTTAGTTGCTGTAGAGCGTTGTCAAGTCTTCAGGTTTCAGATCCGGATACTGCCTAGGCAACCAGATAGTTAGAGGTCAACCAATGGATATTTGTGTGCGTCTTTCGAAACGTTTGCGTATCTGAAAAACCCCCTTGAAACCACGACTCAGAGTACCCTTGCCGTTGATACCTTAAAGCCAGGACTTAGTGTCTGGTGCAACCAGGACTGGTTGACTGGTCTGGTTGGGTGGTTCAGGCTGTCCAGGCTGGTCAGGGAATAAAATTCTTTTCCCGTGGCTATAAGGGAATAAAATTCTTTTTTCGTGGCTACAAGAGAATTAAATAACATGTGGTGGCTGTAAGGGAATAAAAAACATTGACGTGGCTATAAGGGAATAAAATTCTTTTTTCGTGGCTATAAGGGAATAAAAAAAAATCGTGGTGGCTATAAGGGAATAAACCCAAAAAATAAAAAAAGGCCGCTCCTGGTCCAGGAACGTGACGGTCAACCACAGCTTTCAAGGCTTGAGAGGAGGCACCACAGTGCTACAACCCCGTCCGCTCTGCCCTGTGGCTGACCGTCTCGACGAGCTTGTGTTCAGCGCAAGCGCCAAGCCCCAGGGTGCGCCACGCCTTGATGCTTTGGGAAGTCGGTAGCCACTTGACCCGTAGGCCCGTGGCTCGCCGAACACGTGAAGCTTGGCTCCCGTGTAGCAGGCTTTCCCTGGTACCTGGTTTGTCGCGTATAGAATGGGAAAGTGATACGACCATACTCTGGTGAAAGCAGTGCTTACGCTCCGTTTTCGGCCTCAGAGAAGATACGTGTGGTCCACATGTGGGCGCTTAAGGTTCGAGGGAAAAAAGCCTTTCCCCTATGTGCCGCTGTGCCCGAATACACCCCGCTTTCTAATAACTATTCGGTTTGAAGCCGTAAGTAAGCCCTGCCCACAGTCCATCGATCGCAAACTGGGAACAGTCAGAGGTACTTTTAACAAGAACATCCTCCTCTATCGGAAACAAGCATTTGCTTTTGTGTGACTGTTCAAAAATTTCCGCGCCTGCGGCGCAGGCTTAATTTGCATCTGTCTCTGCGGTGGGTGGTCGGGGCATAGCTAGTTCCCTGTCCCCAAAACGGTCGAGTGCCTGTCCAAGAGTCTGGACAAGAAATATTAATTCTGGGCCCCTCCAAAAAATAAAATAATTCGGCCATAAATTGCATGGCCACCGCAAATTAAAGGGCCATACATTGTCAGGGTGTACAAAGCCTTCAGGCCAAAAAACGTCCAGATGCGCAAAACACCCGTTTTTGGCCAAAATCACGTCTCTGTATTATGCACTGGTCAACAGGAAAAAAAAAAAAAAAAAATGAAGGCTAGCGCGAACAACTTCCGCCGGCAGAAAAACTCTGCGAAAAGCCAACTGCCTTGTTTTTGGGGGGAAACACAAAGAACGACGTTAATCGTCGATGGCCCAATGCAGGCATCGTGATGATTTGGCATATCCAAAAAACGTGTGTGCCTTGGAAGGAAATGCTCGACGATGCTGCCAGACAAAGAACCGAAGGGATCCTAAGTGCTGTAGCCACCGACGTGGGTCTACCCCAACACACAAACACAACCGGTCAAAGTCCTGAGTGAGAAAGAAACACAAAAGCGTAAGCGAAGAACAATCCATTCGGAGTCGAATACGTCGAGTATTTTTCGGGAGTTTCGCGAAATCGTTGTCGCTTCCCAAGGGAACGGAAAAAAATCTACTACTCCAATCTACTTCTACTCTACGAGAAAATACATAAAAACGCGGACAACAGACCGGTACGGGCTACAAGGCAACCCCTGCTCAACTTGTAGAACGTGGGGGGCCCAAGATTACACTCCACGAAGGAATGTACTTGGTGTCGGTCACAAACAGTCCCGGATATGGCTAGCCATAACCCAGAACGAAAGCATGCACTAAATATAAGAGAACCCATTCATGAACGGTCACACGGAGACCCTAAAACCCCGGTATTTCAAGCGAACTTTAACTCTAAAAAAAAGAAGGGAACAGTGTCTTAGGAGACTCAATGACTCAATGAAATAGTCCCGTAATTTCATTACAATTCCTGGTACCCGTCCCCAAGAATTTGGCAAAAAAGTTGCTCGGTGCATTTCCCAGTACTTCCCAATGAAAAGAGACTCTAAAAATCCCGGATTCTCAAGCGAACTTCAACTACGAAAAATGTGCCCAAAAGAAAAAAAGATTCGGAGTCGGTCCCTTCACCCCTCGCCTGACAACGACCTTTTTCGAGCCTTAGCTCCCCGAAGGTCCCCCTCACGGGTCTTTTCGGAGACCACTTGCGCAATATGCGCCGATGCCCAAAGCAAGGTTTCCTCTTTCTTTCGCTTTTCTTGGGCAAGCCGGCCCCCCCGTCTTGGGCCATAGCGCAGACGGATGCGAGGCGAGCGAGGCTCCGCGTTTTCCAACAACGGCCTACCTGCGTCAGCCACTATCCCCAGCCCTTCCATGGCTTCATTTCTTGCTTGCAAAGTCCGGATTTCCCCTTTTTGCCTTCTCTCACCCTTTTATCGTGTCTTGACAAAACGCAGTTTGTCGAACAAAAACTTGTAGAACGTGGGGGGCTCCACGAAGAAATGCTGTGATGAAATTGGTGTCGGTCACAAACAGTCCCGGACGTGGCTAGCCAAAACCCATAACGAAAGTGCACAAAATATACAACCCGTAACCACATAGCCCTTTCTTGCTCTAAGAGAACCCATTCATGAACGGTCACACGGAGACCCTAAAACCCCAGAATTTCAAGCGAACTTTAACTCTAAAAAACGCGATCATACGGTCAAGAAGACAGACAGTCACCTACTGCGGCACCATACTAAGGAGGGCCTATCGTAAGTAAGGTATGTGGACGATGGCCGAAACCACCAATGACCAATAACCAACTACCCACCGATCCTCTTACCTCGGGTAACCACCGCTCTTACGACAGTCAGAGCACAAAGGATATCTTCCCGTAACGACGAAGGTCACCCGGAGACTTTGAAACCCCGGAGGTTCAAGCGAACTTTCACTCTAAAAATGCGACCGATGGCAGCGTACTATCCTCACTCCTCGTTGGAGGAAAGTAAACAGGGTCCGAAGGAAGCGCCGGGTACCTCCCCCAACAGCTTTAACGGTCCAAACGCACGAAAAAGAGACCCCACTTTGACTTTTTGACATTTTTCATGTTTTTGGGTTCAGGGTCCTACCCATTTCATTTCTTTTTAGCCACATGCAATGTGTGAGGAAACTGAACCGCCCAAGTAGGACCTTCTGATCATGATCATTTGCCAAATTTGCCACCTGAAACCACGTCCAGGATTTGGGCTCAGGGTAGTGCGGTGTACGGTTTTCAGATTTTCCTGCATAAGAATTAGAAGAAGGCCAAAGCTCCTATAAAGGAAGCCAAGGCTCAAACGGATCTCACAAACAATCTTGCGGGTTGCCCTTCAATGTATTGTGCAGGCTAAAAACGACTGACGAGCACGCACACCGGTGAACATATTCAAGAGTCAAAGGTTGGCGCCGAAACTTCCTGGCTTTTCACGCCGTAGCAGAACGACCACGCCCTACCCCATCTCAAACGCCCCCTAAACGCGTTAGGGGACTTCACAAGGTTTCACAACGGAGTGACACATCGCCCGAAACGAGCGGCACCCTCTCGCACTCTTCTCAACCCCCCTCCATACCCAAGCCTCTACGGTCAACCGGAGACTTTAAAATACCGACCTTCTAATCCACAAATAACGCTAAACGGGTATGTGGATAATTGTTGAACCAGAAAGTTGCAGGGAAGGCGGAAGGTGGGGGGGAGTGGAGGTCGTAGATGACAGCAGCGGCCGCCAAGCCGTGTAGAGGGGGGGGAAAGAAGCAATGCACCCCCTCCCGCGGTGGTACAAACGCAGTGAGTTCACGAACAAGTACGCCGCGAAGCTGAAGGAGCTGCTGGAGGAGGACCTTGGCGAGCCCGATCCAGAAGCACCACCAGCCCCCCACGCGCACCACTACCACCACCACGCCCGCAAAAAGCCCACGAGGCCCCGCACCAGCGCGCCTGCGCCAGGACTCGCTCGTGAAGCGGCGGCCCCGCGGTTTGAACCTGCCCGGGGCTCTCCCGCCAGAAGCGCAAGCCGAGCACCCGCACGGCGGCGTGCCGGCACCAGCGGGGGCACCTGGTTCCGAGCTGAATCCCGTGGACAGGTCAACCCCGGCGACTGGAGAAAAAGCCGTCAGTAGTTAGTTGAGGTATACATATATGTGGATAATGGTTGAAACCACACCAACGATCAAAAACTGTAACTCTAAAGTAAATTGCAGGGATTGCAGGGAAGGCGGAGGGTGGGGGGGAGTGGAGGTCGTAGATGACAGCAGCGGCCGCAGCCAAGCCGTGTAGAGGGGGGGGGAAGAAGCAATGCACCCCCTCCCGCGGTGGCACAAACGCAGTGAGTTCACGAACAAGTACGCCGCGAAGCTGAAGGAGCTGCTGGAGGAGGACCTTGGCGAGCCCGCTCCAGAAGCACCACCAGCCCTCCACGCGCACCACTACCACCACCACGCCCGCAAAGCCCACGAGGCCCCGCACCAGCGCGCCTGCGCCAGGGACCCGCTCGTGAAGCGGCGGCCCCGCGGTTTGTACCTGCCCGGGGTTCTCCCGCCAGAAGCGCAAGCCGAGCACCCGCACGGCGGCGTGCCGGCACCAGCGGGGGCACCTGGTTCCGAGGCGAATCCCGTGGACAGGTCAACCCCGGCGACTCGCTCGGCTGGAGGGGGCCGTGGGGAGGACGACGACCGACTGCCGGGAGAGGAATGCAGGCACAACGGCTTGGCTGGGTTCAACACGCGCCAGGCGCACCGTGCAAGGGACGCCATCCTTGCGCACGGAGATGACGGCTGCGGGATGAACGAAGTCAGCACTTTGGGTCTACTGCCGGGGGAGGGATGCGGGCGAGACGGCGGGGCAGCGTTGAACACGCGCCAGAAACACGCGAGGATGGCCGCTCCTGCGCACGGAGATGACGGCTGCGGGATGGACGAAGTGCTGGATCCGCCGCCGGGGCATGACGGCGTGGCTGCTGGGTTGAACACGCGGCAAGCACCCGGAGACGGCTGCGGGAAGAACGAAGTGTTCGGTCCACTGCCGGGGCATGCCGGCGTGGCTACGGTGTTGAACACGCGGCAAGCACCCGGAGACGCCTGCGGGAAGAACGAAGTGTTCGGTCCACTGCCGGGGCAAGCCGGCGTGGCTACTGGGTTGAACACGCGGCAAGCACCCGGAGACGGCTGCGGAAAGAACGAAGTGTTCGGTCCACTGCCGGGGCAAGCCGGCGTGGCAACTGGGTTGAACACAGCCCGAGCACCCGGAGACGCCTGCGGGAAGAACGAAAAAGCGCTGGATCCACTGCCGAAGGGGCGTGACGGCATGACCGAGTTGCACCCGGAGCGAGCACCCGCGAGGACGGCCACCCTCGCACGACCCGGCGGCGCCTGCGGGAAGAGCGAAGCGCTGGGTTCGCTGCGGGGGGGCTGGGGGAACGGCAAGGCTGGGATTAGCTCGGCGGCGGGTCTGACCGAGGGGATCGCATGGGGGGGAGGTGGAGAAGAAGGCGGCTGCGAATTGTACACCCGCCCGGGGGGGATGCTGCAGAGGGCGTGGGAGCGGGAAGATGTGGCCGGGGTCTCGTTCGCTGTGGGCCGGCTGGGGACCGCGGAAGTGCGGGAGGCGGGGCTGGCGAAGGCGGCGCGGGCCGCGGCGCAGAAGGAAGGGCTCGAGCAGGCCGCGCAGGGGAGGCGGCTGGCGCACCGCCGAATGCTTGACAACGCGTGGGCCGTCGCCGCGATGTGGGAGACCAAGCGGCAGGCCGACGGGCTCGTACGGCAGCGCAACAGGGCGTGGGTCGCGTTCTCGTGCGCGGCAAGGGACGGGCACGACGCGGCGCCGGAGGCCGCCGCCGCGGCGCCGAAGCACGCGGGCTGCCGCCCGCACTCGGCACCCGTCCCCTCCTTCATGCGGCTGAGCGACAGGTATATAAAGCCCCCCCCCCCCCCCCCCCCCCCCCCTGCGACCCTTTTCCCTTTCCCCTATTTTATTTTACACTTTCTTCGACGAAGACTTGATGCTAGCATCAAACATGCATGCGAGGCAGTACTCTGCCTAAACATTAAACTAAGTTTTTCCCCCCCCCCGGTTACTACTCTACGGCACCAGAAAGTTCAAAAATAATAGGCGCGATGTTTGTTTGTACGTGCCGGGGGAGGATTAGCCTGTTAGTGAGTGATAGTGAGTGAATATGATTGGTAGGCTAAACTTCTCCCAAACACGCTGCCAGCGTTCTCTTTCGTGTTTACAATTAATTGTTATTACGAAAAAACCATGGTAAAGAAAGTAGAAGGAGAAAAAAGAAGTTGTCGACAACGAAAGAAAGAAAAGAACAGAAAATAAGACTCTGCATTCCGCGAAGAAGACTTGATGCTAGCATCAAACACATGAGAGGCAAGTAGCGCCTGAACACGAAACTAAGATTTTCCCCCCGGTAAAGTCCCCGGTGAACATCCCATCAAAGTAACAGCGTTGACTCAGGCCGATACGGGCTACATGGCAACCCCTGCTCAACATCGATCCTACAAGGAGCAGCCGGAGCCGCTTTACAACCTCTTAGCCTACCGCTTCAAGAGCTACATCCACCGGCAGCCGATGGAGGTGGAGGAGATAACGGGCGCAGACCTGCGTGCCCTGTTGATGAAAAAGAGTGCCAAAGGGGCGTGTGGAGTAGACGGGTGGAGAATGGCAGAGCTGAAGGCGTTGCCTGACCCGATGCTGGACGCCCTCGCGGTGCTGTTGAATCTGGTTGAGAGGACCGGCGAATGGCCACGGGCACTGCAAACAGCCCTGGTCACCATGACGCCGAAAGGTGACGACAACGACCCGGTGAAGATGAGACCGATCACGGTGACCTCCTGTGTTTACCGTCTCTGGGCCTGTCGACGGCTCAAAGACATAGTGGCCAACACGGATTCCGCCCTGGCCACCGCGGAGAAGACCCTCTGATGACGATGGCGATGGAGATCGAGTATGCCCTGTTAAGCGGAGACCCGCTCTACGGGCTCTCCCTTGACTTCTCGAAGTGCTTCGACCGCGTGCCGCACGAGCTGACGATGCGCCTGATGCAGGAACTCGGGCTGCATGAACGAATTATGACGCCACTGCGGGGAATATACGGGGTGCTCGTAAGGCGTTTCAAACTGCCGCTGGGAGTCGGGGACGAGTTCGAGGTGACGAACGGGATCCTCCAGGGCTGCCCGATCTCAGTCATCCTCATCAACGCGTTGCTCTCCATCCCAATGAAGGCGGTGAAGGCAGAAGCACCCGGATTGCTCACTGAATCGTACGCGGATGATGCGAATCTGATGACGAGGATCTCGGAAGCAGCCCTCCAGAAGGGAGTCGACGTAGTAGACGAGTTCTGCCGGCTCACCGGCATGGCGTTGAACATGGACAAGACGTTTGTGTTCACGACCGTCCGTGATTACGTGTCGCGACTTCAGCTCCGGAGCACGGGGAGGAAGTTTCCCCAGGCGACAGCGCTAAAATGCCTTGGGGCCAAACTGAGCACCTCACGGAAGGGGCGCGACCACAACGACACGGCCAGGCTCGAGACCGCCACCAGCACCGCCCACAACCTACGTCACGTCCCGATTCCGCAACCGAGCAGAGTGCTCTTAGTACAATCCGCGATCCTCCCAGCCGCGCTGGCGAGAGTACCCTTCGCCCCAACGACCAAGGAATCCGTTGAGAAGCTGACGACCGGAGTCATGTCGGCGGTATGGGGGACGAAGAACCCGAAGCGAGCACCCGAGGCAGTTCTGGGAATCCTCGAGAAGGCGCATCTGACGGATCCGGCGACCCGGATGGCCTACAGCATAACGGGGCAATTCTACACCGCATGCCAGAGACTCCCGCACCTCGTACCACAAGCAGCAAAGATACGGGAGATGTACGGGCCCCGCGTGACGGCGGCGCTGGGACCCGTAGGAATCGCTGTGAAGTACGGACTGGAGCCGTGCGGTCACGACTGGGCAGGCGGCCCCCTCGACGATGTAAAACGAAACGGTGAACCGTACTTGCCATTGGGCAAGTCCCCAGCAGAGCGGAACCACGATATCCGCTCCGACCTGAAGACGCGGCTGCGGGCGAGACTCGTCGCGAGGCGCGGCAGTTATGCCGGCATCGCCGACGTCGACCTTGACGCCACCAACGCGCTGTGGAAATCGCGGGCCTGCCCACCCCAGACCGCGCGGCTCATCAGAGTGGCGATCGCCGGAGGCGTCAACACGGCGCAGCACACTTCGCGGATGCATCAGGGAGGTGACCCCGCATGTACGAGCTGCGGCAACGGGAGCGTCGAGGACGAGGCGCACATCTTCTGGCGGTGCGGTGCCTACACCCCGATCCGCGCGAAAGCAGAGTACGCGGCGATCGTAGCCGCGGAAAAGAGGGACTGGCCCAGGTGCCTCCTCGAGCACGGAATTGCTACGACGCGCACGAGAGATCTGGTCGGGCCGGTTCAATCCCTCATGGCGGAGATCCTGGCAGAACGTGCGAGGCACGTCAACCAAGAATGGAAGGACCGCAAAGCGAGAACTCCGTGGGAGCTTTGCGGGCAGAATCCGGTGCGAAGGTACGATTTCCCGTATCAGCGGATCGCCCCGGCTTGGGCGTGGTTACGGTACTGGGACGAACGGACCTTCCTCGCCCTCGTGGACTGGCTCGCGGGACTTGAGTGGTCATCGACCGGCGACGTAGCATCGGTTGAGCTCGCTGTCGACTTCGAGTTGTATTCCGGCTTGGACGTACGGCTGCCCAAGAAGGAGGCGAAAACGCTTCGCGAGAAAGCGAACGGCATGCGATGCATGATCAGTGCCGTCATGAAGCTGGCGGCCCAGCAAGAGCTCGGCGGCTGCCTGCCCGGATCGATAAAGGCGGTGACCACGGCACTGTCCTTTATTGGACTGCCCAGCCTGCCGGGCCTGGAACCCAGACCCCGACACCGGATGCCCGCTACAGGAGGAATCGTCCAGGAACAGTTGAAGGGGAACGGAGCCTACGACAATGGGCCCGTGTACAACGACGAACGACGCGCGAGGGCAGGCCGGTGGCCCGCCCCCCAGAGACCTGCCGCAAACCCGGACCCCGTCCATTTTCTGGGCGCGGTGGTCGACAAGAGGAACGCGACGAAGTGCGTCGCGCACTACAAGGGGAAGTGTGAGGTCTGCCGCCGCCTCGGAGACAAACAGGGGCCCACCGTGCAGGCGTGCTGTCGGCACCACCACGCCGCCGACGACGGGCTACCCATCGCGATCTGCGACCGACACCGAATGTCCAGGTGCGCGGTCTGCAACACGCCGAAGACGTGCTGTGCCGCAGGGCACCACGGGTGCCGCGAACACAACCGCGGCCCGTGCGAAGGGTGCCGCCAGCTGCCGACGCTCGCAGAGCGACGACCCGCCGCGTGCTGCGGCAAAGGGCACCACAGTGCCGACGAACCGAAGGCTACGAAGCCCGCCGCACCACCCAACACGAACACGCCGGCGCCCGCGGCCACGCCGCGCTCGCCTGCGGCTGAGCAACTGTCCGAGTCGCCCAGGAAGGGGCGGAAGCGTATCCTGCAGGAGACCCCGCGACCGACCACCCACCGGGGGCCGAAGCGCCCGGCCAAGAAGGCAGCGACGCGGCAACGCACGCGAACGGCGCGGTGCCTCACCAGCTCACCAACCTCCCCGCCTTCATCACCGTCATCATCACCGTCGCCCAAGACGTCATCAACGGGGAACATCATCCCCATACAAACAACCCTTCCGCGCACGCCAACCGGCGAGCCCAAAGACGCGCCTCCCAGAAGGAGGCGGAAGCGACCCCTGCAGGAGTCCTCGAAGCTCGCATCCCCGACAGGGAAGCCACGAAGATCGAAGCGATCGCGGCAGGCCGTGAACAACTCTACGCTCGATCACGAAATGGAATGCCTAACTTCTTCCCCATCGTCGACCCGGAAACAGCCAAACCGGCCCGGAAAGTCCGCACCGCGAAAGCGAGCGGGAATTGAACTTGACTTGGAAATGGCTAGTTTGACCACATCCTCATCATCGTTGACTCTCCCGACGGACGACGTCATAAAGTAACGCTAGCCCGTGTACAGTGCTCGCCTGCCTTGATGGCACTTGCACCTTAAAGAACTCAATGCTCAACATGCATGCACGTGGGGGGCCCAGGGCCACATTCATTGCGAATGTGTTCGTGGTGTCGGTCGCAGGAGTTCCTTTTTTTTTTTGGCTAGCCAAAGAGAGTAAAAGAGTGAAAGAGTACTTGCTGTGAGAATGCATGGGAAAGTCAGGTAATAATGGATTATTACCTGGTAATAATATCTAATAATGGGTAATAATTTCTAATAATCAGGTAATAATATCTAATAATTTCAGGAACCAGGTAATAACATCTAATAATTTCTAATAAAATCTATTAATTTGGGGCGGATTTCGGAAATCTAATAATAGGTAATAATCGTGATTATCTGCCAACCGTGATTATTGTAGATTATTGTACATTCTTGTACATTATTGTAAATTATTGTAAATTATTGTACAGTACTGAGCCAATTCACCTACCCCCCCTGAAAGCGACTTGAGCTCGATTACACTCGATTACGCGTCGATTACACTCGATTACACTCGATTACGATCGATTACAATCGATCAGCTTTTGGTGAATTGGGGGGGTACTGTAACAATTGATTAAACACACAGCACTCAGCCAATCCTGATTAGCCGATGCAACGTGTCTATTATCGAGCTTTCTTCTGGGGCTAAAGATGCTGATGGCACGATCATCGAATATCGAACAAAAAGAAGCATATTCGTCTGAAAAAAGGATGTATCCAGGCAGTGCAGCAGGGGACGAGGAAGTTCGGACTGACTTGTGGAAGCAGGTTGTCGAGTGCATAGGGGCTCGGGTACCCGTTTTCCCGTATTAGCAACCTTTGCAATTTAGCGCAGCTAATACTCGAGCCTTTTGGCATTCCCTGCGGGGCAGTTCCAGGCGATAGGGCACCCTGTCCTCGAAGATGTCAAGTTTCTGTTTGTGGGTTCGATCTCCCTGGCGACAACAAGGCGGTTGAAGGCGGAGGCTAATCTCACCTTTAGGCACTGCAATGTCACGCATGCCATTGTCAGACGCCCTCGTGGGATTGACAAGGGGGTTCAGTGGACACTCATCTGTTGGCTCCTCGTTACTGCCCACGTAGGTTCCGGGAGGTCTGCTTGGCTGCACGCGGCTTGTGGTGTTGCTTCGTTCTTGAACTTTTTCTTCGGCTTCATGCGGTTCATCGTCCCGGCCTGCCCCTGGTACACGACTCGTCTCGTCTCCGTAGCTCGTCTATCCTGCTTCACTTCGTGC
Organism: Diplonema papillatum; assembly: GCA_030068145.1. NCBI lineage: Eukaryota > Euglenozoa > Diplonemea > Diplonemida > Diplonemidae > Diplonema > Diplonema papillatum. The sequence continues at coordinate 225,286 of JAPJBO010000098.1, forward strand.
TTCCATCGAGCCTACTTGCGCTGTCACATTCCGATGGGTAGTGCGTCTGCGGGAGGAACCTGCCGTTATTGTGGCTGACACACCCTGTCCCTGCGGCCTTCATCGCTGTCTGCTCTCGTGCGGCCACTGTGGGGCATGATTCCGCCTCGGATCCTCGGTTGTGCTCCTTAGCTGGATCGCTAGCTCGATAAGAAGAGCTGGTGTGTGGGCACAAGCGAATGTGGTTGCGGTTGCGGGCCGGCCGGCGTGACTGCGAGCAGACAGGCTGCATGCGCGTGGGCCCAATCGCGCCATTCACGCGGTACTCCAAAGGCCTAATCGGGCCGGGCCGGCACATACAGATTGCGACCGGGGCCAGCGTCGCACCTCGGTCTCGTCCCTTACAGCCGGAGCACGTGGCTCTCCCCAAGCCTCTGGGAAGGTGGCGGAGCTGGGAAGACGCGAGAGAAAACCAAAGTAGCGGCGGCCGACCTCTGTCTGCAAGCACGTCTCTGGCAGGGCAGTCGGCACCAAACGGAGCACAGTACCTCTTCCAAAGCAGTCGGCTGAAGCGGAGCACAGTCAATGGGCATTCAGAGAGTGCAAAGCATGTCTCTTGTAGGGCAGTGGGCAGCGGGCTTTGAGGGAAAGGTCAGCGCGGTAGCGATGACCAGGAGAACACATACAGATGGGTGGGGAGAGGCCCTGGGACTAAGGCGTGACTACCCCCGTCCCTGTCCCTCCCAGGGCGCCACCCCGAATCTAGCCTGGCTCCACCACGGTGAAGGCCCACACCTGCGGTTTCCGTCCCTCGTATGCTTGTGCTTGGCACTTCTTGGGCCAGACAGTGGTCAACATGGTCGCTCATGGGCCAGCCAGGGGTCCACCAGTGGTCGAACCCAAAATACTAGTGTCAATTTCGATCACACTCTACAACGCTCGACTACACTCTACTACACTCTACTACACTCGATTACACTCTACTACACTCGATTACACTATATTACACTCGATTACGCTCGATCAGGGGGTGGGTGAATTGGCTCAACAGTATTGTATACAATAATATACGAAAATCTGTACAATAAAAATACAATAAAATACAATAAACGATTCGTATCACAACCGTGGTTAACAATGCATTGTTGGTACTAAAAATTAGTAGTTGGCAGCGTACTACATGAAACTTACCAAAGCAGGTGAGTTCCGCTAGTGCGCACAAACAAATACCTTACCCACAAAACCAGCACCAACAACAACGACCCCCCCCCCCCCGGTAAAGTAGAAGGAGAAAAAGAAGTTGTCGACAACGAAAGAAAGAAAAGAACAGAAAATAAGACTCTGCATTCCGCGAAGAAGACTGGATGCTAGCATCAAACACATGAGAGGCAAGTAGCGCCTGAACACGAAACTAAGATTTTCCCCCCCCTACAAGCCCTGAGTTTTTTAACTGATTGCTCAGACACGGTTGTAGGGGTCTTCTCCCCGTGATGGATTCGCCTGTGCTCTAGTAGCACGGGTGGTCCTGGCTGTGACGAGCTACGAACAGCCGCCTGACAAACCAGAGTCTGCAGACACTCAGGTTCCGCGCTGATGATGGTCCGCCTTATGTGTCCGTGGCTTAAAGGACCGAAACACGGCGCAGACGGGACCAGTGCGGTGTTGAGCACATACCCATTCCAAGCACGTTCTTGCAATCCCCCCCTCCCTTTATATCTCTAAAAACTGCCAACCCTTCCCACAGCTGCGTGAATCAAACGAAGGTTCTCGAAAGCGAGGAGCTCTACGAACGAGCCGCGCTGGAAGCGTGCCTGGTCCTCAAAGTTCAAGAGGAGCCAATCGCGGCAAAGAAGAGGGCAGACGGCGTCTCCCGGAAGCTTGCCCACTCGGCGGCCTTCCTTCACCGCGACGAGCTGCGCGCGCGGACGGGAGTCGAGCAGGCAGAGGTGTTGGAGCGGGTCACCGCCACGTTTATCGGCCGCGACAGCGCGCTGAGCCAGAATCCGACGTTTGCTTTTTAGTGCCTCTCCGCGCCTGTTGTGCGTCGTCACTTCCTGATCCGAGCCAACGATTGACCTAGGAGGCCGATCATTACCGATCTGCCTTCAACCTTGCCTATCCGTCTTCACGATCGACGCGCAACCGATGCGCCCGGGACGAGCAGTCGAAGGACCAAACGCGCGCCCGTCTTGGTCGCAGCCAACTGCTGATCATTAGTGATCTGCCTTCAACCGTTGCCTATCTGTCTTTCAGCCCACGATCGACAGAAGTTGCCCATCTGTCTTCATCTTCGAGTCTGGCTTCGGCGATTTTACTCCCTTCGATCCCCGCTGGACTGCCTTCGGTTGTAGCCTTAAGCCACAAGATGACCAGCAGCCATTCATATCAGCGACCTCGTCCAACCGTCGTCTATTTGTCTTCACCGTCAGAGGCTTCGGTATTCCCTGATCCGACTCCGATCCTCAGATCGACGATGATCGATCGCAAATTGTCAACGATCGAAGGCGAGTTCGAAGGCAGCGCTTGAATGAGCGAAGTCGGTCGCCAATGATTGAAGGTAAATTGGCACTAGGTCGATGCCAGGAGGAGTCGTCAATGACCGAATATGTTGTCAATGACTAGGTCGATGCCAGGAGGAGTCGTCAATGACCGAATATGTTGTCGATGACGAGTGAAGACCCCTGTGCATATATGTTCGTCTTTTGTCGGTTCCCGCTTTTCATCAGTACTTTCGGAGAATTACTCCGGCCCGACTGCGCTCGTTCAGTTCCTGGGCTGCCTTCGATGACTTCGATCGTTGATGGCCTGCTTTCGGGTGTTGCTCGATCCGAGTTCGATCGTCGGCAACCTTACGATGCAGATCGGCGCCACCGATGCTTTGCTCCCAAATCAAAACGATCACCGGCGGTCTACCTTGCATTCCATGAAATCCCTCCACGGCGTTCGCAGCACGCGGTACGCCCCTTCACGCTCTTCGTATCCTCTCTCCGTCGAGCCACCCTCATGCGCCCACTGTCAGCAACCCTTTTTCTAAATGTCGTTGCTGCAGGGTGCCTGATGTTCTTCTGTTGACCGCCGGGACGACGCATTTGTTTTACCTTCTGAGAACCATGGCAACGCAAACTGCCGTGGCACATGTAAGAGTGGAGCAAAGAAGAGCTCAGCACAGAGAATCATGTCAAGGCAAACCGCCGTGGCACATCTATGTCAATGAGAGTGCGGCAAAGAAGAGCTGAGCGCAGGGAACCATGACAAGGAAAACTGCCGTGGCACATGTAACGAGAGTGGAGCAAAGAAGAGCTCAGCACAGAGAATCATGACAAGGCAAACAGCTGTGGCACATGTATGCCCATGAGAGTGCAGCAAAGAAGAGCTGAGCACAGGGAACCGTGACAAGGAAAACTGCGGTGGCACACTGTATGTCAACGAGAGTGCAGCAAAGAAGAGCTGAGCACAGAGAATCATGACAAGACAAACTGCCGTGGCAGATTTATGTCAACGAGAGCGCAGGTGCGCACATCTACGTAACTTTAGTCCCGCGAAGTGTCTCGAGTGCAGGGGAAAAAAAACAGAAACCAGAAGGAAGGCGGGGGTTGGTCGTATAATGTCGCAGGATCCCAGCGCGCCTGTATCCGACGCGCTGGAGGCGCTTCGCTTGGTGCAGAAGGACTTGGGCGTGGACGCCGGCGTCGAAGAACCGCCGCCGTCGTGGGGCAACGAGCGGCTGCTGAAGGCGGAGCTGAACAAGGTGCGCGCCTGCGAGGAGGAGCTGCGGCTGGTCCACGCCTCGCACCTCGCCTCGAACATGGCGAAGTCGGTTCTGCGCGACTCGGGCGACGACGCCAGCCTCCCGCCGCACGCTTTGAAGCTGAAGCGGGACTTGCAGCGCTGCGAGTTCCAACTCAAAGCCCTGAGTGTCACAACCCACCCGTTAACGAACGAAGTTCTCCGCCTCCACGATATCGACTACACCGAGTTCATCGACATCGCGTCCACCGAAGCAACCGCTTTGCGATCCACCCGCCTGGCATCCGACCCAGCGCAGCAGCACCTTCCTGAAGTTCTGTCCAAAATTGTGATGTTTTTGTGCTCGGTGTGCCGCCAGCACGACAAGTCGGCCGTCGTCAAGGAGTCCATGCAGGCGCTTACGGACCGGCAGGCCGCGCACAAGGAGCACCTGCTGCGCGAGGAGTTGTACAGCGCGAAGCGCGACATCTTGGTGAAGGTCGAGCAACTGGAAGCGTTGGCAAGCATAGGTATCAACATCGCGAGCGCGAAGGCAGAAGCAGAAGAGAGGCGCGAAGACGCCATGGAGGAGTTCGCCTATCTTAAAAGTATGCTCGTTTGTGAATAAATGCCAAGGAAGCTATGGGGCGAAGAATAGCAATGGAAACTCTTGAAAGTATTGTGGTGGGGAAAACGGGAAGGAAGGTCGTGCGCTATGCTGGCGTGAAGAAAACCAAAGAAAGCACTGAAAAGTATCGTAGTGCGCATAAAGCGAAGGGGCTCGTGAAACGATCTGGCTAAGCATCTTTGCTGATTGTTATGGAAACTCTTAAAAGTATTGTGGTGGGGAAAATGGGAAGGAAGGTCGTGCGCTATGCTGGTGTGAAGAAAAGCAAAGAAGCACTGAAAAGTATCCTAGTGAGCGCAAAAAGCGAAGGAGGCTCGTGAAACGCTCTGGCTAAGCATCTTTGCTGATTGTTATGAAAACTCTTGAGAGTATTGTGGTGGGGAAAATGGGAAGGAAGGTCGTGCGCTATGCTGGTGTGAAGAAAAGCAAAGAAAGCACTGAAAAGTATCTTAGTGAGCGCAAAAAGCGAAGGAGGCTCTGGCTAAGCATCTTTGCTGATTGATATACTACAATTGCTCACCCTTACCCGCAGGCAGCATCAAGACGCTCGAAAACATCGTCGAGTCGCTGAAGGCGGAGAAGGTGAAGCTGTTCGAAAACCTCGACAAGGTGACGCGCGGATACCGCGCGAAGAACCTCGAATTGCCCAAACAGCGCCAGCAGTTCGAACAGGTTCTCGACAAGGCGACGGCTGCGAACAAGGAGGCCACCGCCACGACCACTCTGCTGTCCCAATGCCTCGGCAGCTACCATCCTCACCCCTGTTAGGTCACAAAACCAAAGCAAGCAAGTAAAGTGTACACGAAAGATGCCCCCCCAAACCCACCCAGTACGTATTAGCTTTAAAAGAACCCATTTGACTACGGTCACACTTCTCAAGCGAACTATAACTTTGAAAAAACAGGTTGAAGGAAGTGCGCGCACTACAAGTTCCAATAGCACAAAGGAGACCTGATATATCAGGTCCAGTGTCACAGCGTTCTGGCTAAGCATCTTTTAACTGACATACTCGCTCACAATTGCTCACCCTTACCCGCAGGCAGCATCAAGACGCTCGAAAACATCGTCGAGTCGCTGAAGGCGGAGAAGGTGAAGCTGTTCGAAAACCTCGACAAGGTGACGCGCGGATACCGCGCGAAGAACCTCGAATTGCTCAAACAGCGCCAGCAGTTCGAACAGGTTCTCGACAAGGCGACGGCTGCGAACAAGGAGGCCACCGCCACGACCGTCCTGCTGTCCCAATGCCTCGGCTTCTCCGCACCAGCGGCGGAGCTTGCCGCCCACTTGCACGGCCTCCTCTTCTCCTCTGAACACAAGGAAGCTGCCGACGTGCGCGCCTTCCTCACCGCCCACGTTCCGACCACAGCCTCCCCGCTTGACAGCAGCCAAACAGCGCTTGCATTTCGGGCTGAATCGTTGCATGAAGGACAGAACTCCTCCGCGGAGCCCAGTAATGCTGCGTGAAAGTGAATGAAGAGTCTGTGAAAGGCCAACCCGACCGTTCTTTTCTGTTGGCATCGCCTTGCACCGGAGGCCAGTGGCACGACTGTACTGCTGTCACGATGGCTTGACTTTCCGTGCAGAGCCTCTCTTCACAGAACTCCTGCGCGGCCCGTATAGCTGCGTGAAGTGTCTCTCGCGTTGTGCGAAGGAGTCAGTCCGTCGAGGAGTCACCGTTCTTTTCTACCGGCCTCTCGCATTGCCGCCCGCTTGTACGGCCTCCTCTTCTCCTCTGAACACAAGGAAGCTGCCGACGTGCGCGCCTTCCTCACCGCCCACGTTCCGACCACAGCCTCCCCGCTTGACAGCAGCCAAACAGCGCTTGCATTTCGGGCTGAATCGTTGCATGAAGGACAGAACTCCTCCGCGGAGCCCAGTAATGCTGCGTGAAGTGAAGAGTCTCTCGCCGCAAGTGAAGGAGTCAGTCCACCCGACCGTTCTTTTCTGCCGGCATCTCGCACTGCACCAGCGGCAGAGATTGCCGCCCACTTGCACGGCCTCCTCTTCTCCTCTGAACACAAGGAAGCTGCCGACGTGCGCGCCTTCCTCACCGCCCACGTTCCGACCACAGCTTCCCCGCTTGACAGCAGCCAAACAGCGCTTGCATTTCGGGCTGAATTGTTGCATGAACGACAGAACTCCTCCGCGGAGCCCAGTAATGCTGCGTGAAAGTGAAGACAAACACACTCTCGCCATTCCTTGTAGTATTTGCATACTTGCAAAAGGCAAAAGCTAAGTAGAGTTGATCGGCAGGCTTGAGACAGTCGTACAAAGCCTTTCGCTCACTAACCTGCAGTTCCTCGGTTCTCAAGGCAACAGCATCGAATCTTGTACTTAATGGCTCATGGGTTTGTATCATTAAATACAAGTCTTGCCAGCCAGTCAGTTGGAAGGGAGTCGGGTGAAATCCTCGAAACCGTCACGTAGATTAACGAATTCTCATCGCAAAGAACGTAGTTTGAACGACACGTGCGCCACTGCCGCTCAGTCTCCGCCTTTACAGGCCAGAGGCTGGCTCTGGGCTGCCACAATTTCTCCATCTCTTTTCGTTTTCTCGGCGCCGATGTTGTTTAGCAGTCGTCCTTTTCTGCAGGAATTGCGGGAAGGCTAAAATTACGGAACAACGGGGATTCGAGCGAAACCAACTGGAAAGTGCTGCTAAAAAGGCAACCCCTGCTCAACTTGTAGAACGTGGGGGGCCACGAAGGAATGTACTTGGTGTCGGTCACAAACAGTCCCGGACATGGCTAGCTAGAATCTCGGAATTCTCAAGCGAACCTTACCTCAAAAAACGCTAGAAGGCCCTCGGGCGGGGGAGAAACGAGAGCGAACAATGGGCTGCTGCTTCTCGGACGGCAGCGACGGCGAAGGGGGCGGCATCGGCCGGCTGCTGAAGGTGGCCCGGTCGGAAACGCAGCCGATCGACGTCACGACGCCGTGCGCCACGGAAGTGGTCATTCGTTACCCGGCCAAAGTGTCGGTCAACCTCTCGTCGGGGGACAAAAAACGAACGGTCGAGGTCTCGTGGCTCGACGAAGACGACAAGCAAAAATTCGACGATTCACTGGCAAACATGTTCTCCACCCGCTACCTGCCGCGCAACCAACTCTCAGAGGCCGGGTGGAAGACTCTGGAGGACTACGACAAGACAGCTGTGATAGACCGCCCCGGCACATACTACCTCGTCACTCGCTCGTCGTCTGTCGTAAGCGATAAGAACGTCACAGTGAAAGGCACAATCCTCAAGTCGGAGGTGTTCTTGTGATGACAACTGGCGCAGGTTTATCGGTCGTCAAGTGCATCTCCAGACAATTTCAAGCAGCTCCATAGGGAATAGTGATGGACCGGCTTATACACGGCTACCGAAAGGGTGGCTCGGTCGGACACTGGACGTCGACGCCAAATTGCCACGGAAAAGTGAAAATTCGCTACCCAGCACTACGGCGTCAGTCAACCACCTTCCGTGTACGCGGAAGTATCCAGCTGCGGTGTCAGTCAACCTTTCCGCTGAAGCTGAAGCTGACGGGTAAAAACGTGGAGTGGCTCGATGAAGACGACAAGCAAAAAGTCGACGATTCACCAGCAAGCATGTGTTCTCCACCCGCCACCTGCCGCGCAACCAACTCTCAGAGGCCGGGTGGAAGACTCTGGAGGACTACGACGAGACAGCGGTGATAGACTGCCCCGGCACATACTACCTCGTCACTCGCTCGTCGTCAGTCGTAAGCGATAAGAACGTCACAGTGAAAGGCACAATCCTCAAGTCGGAGGTGTTCTTGTGATGGCAACTGCTGCAGGTTTATCGCATCCAGACAATTTCAAGCAGCTCCATAGGGAATAGAGAATAGAGATGGACCAGACTGTGGTGGGACCTGGCAGGCATCAGTGATGGCTTATACACGGCTACCGAAAGGGTGGCTTGGTCGGACACTGGACGTCGACGCCAAATTGCCACGGGAAAGTGAAAATTCGCTGCTCTGCAGTGTCAGTCACCTTTTCGGCTGAAGCTGAAGCTGACCGGGACACGTGTGGCTCGACGGAAACGACAAGCAAAAATTGGACAATTAATTAGCAAACATGCTCTCCACCCGCTACCTGCCGAACAACCAGCTCTCAGACCGGGTGAAACAGCTGCGATAGAGCGCCCAGACACGTACTACTTGGTCACTCGCTCGTCGTGTGTCGAAAGCGATGAGAATGCCACGGTGAAAGGTTCGATCCCTCAAGCCGGAGGTGTCCGTATAAGCACTGCTGGCGGAAGCTTATCGTTCGTCATTCGATGCTCCCTACCCAACAGATGAACTATCCAACCCTTAGACAATTCTACCCAGGTTAGGAAGAGCCGATCGAAAGCAACATGAACGCTGGCTTGCCACAGGCCCGTTATCCCTGTGGGAATCTTCCTGACACCCCCGATTTCATTCCTTGAGCGAGATGTGACCGATAGACGCCACGACGCCAAGTTACCACGGAAGGGGCTCTTCGCTACCCAGCTATAATGCCAGTCAACCTTTCGTGAAGACGTCAAGCAAAAAAATGACAATTCTATACAATGATCCATGCTTCTCACACACTTCCACCGCCTCTCAGAGGCCGCGAGGACTACGACAACACTGCGATACAACGCCCAGCACTTACTACTTGGTCTCTCACGCGTTGTTCGTCGTTAGCGATGCAAATGTCATTGGCGCAAGGTACACTCCTCAAGTCGGAGGTGCCTTATGTCCGCTGCTGGCAGGGCTTAATGTTAATCCTATACGACACTTTAGTCGATGGAGTTGGTCCAAACTAAGTGTGGCTCCACAGCCCGGACCAGTAGTGCGTTGCGCAGGACGTCGCGGTGTGATCCCGTCTGTTCGATTCATTTTGGTGCTTTTCACAGCATTTTACGATATGTGTGCTGAAGTATCCGCGTGGCTTGTGCAACCAGGCGTGGAAGCGACATCAAGGAGTACTGTCAATGCAATGGCAAGAACGAGTGTATCGGTCGTCAGCTCGATTCGTTTCGATGCATGGCAAGGCAGAGCAGTTGTTGGATGCGAAGCAGGACACGTGTGTGCTCGGTGACATGCGTGCATGTAGATCACCGATTCTTTGCCATTGCAGGTGATGGGCGGAACCTGTCTGATGTTGCTTACATGCCTCGTTATCCGTGTCGTCTGTTACATTTGCTTCGATGCATGACAGCGCAGATGCTGGGTGCGATGCAGTATAAATGCGCTCGGAACCGCGTGCATGAACATCACCGACCTCCTATCATCACATGCGATGGACGGCGCTCTTTGACGCCTCATGTCTGTTGTAATTGTTCCACAGCATGGCAGACACACAGGAAAGCAGCGTCAAAGACTGCAGTCTCTCACACGCGATGGCGGAGTGATCATTCGTCTGTTCGATCCGCACTACAGGGTGCGTACTACACGTGATGCTATCCCTGTACTTGTGTATTTCTCTTCGTTGCTCTGCGTTTGCTGATCGACAGAGGTGCTGCTAAACAGCCTGCCTTCATGGCACTTGCACTTTACAGAAACTCAATGCTACACAGGGCCCTACAGAAACTCAATGCTACTACAGAAACTCAAAGCTACACAGGGCTCAACGTTGATTCTCCAAGCAGATTGATAATACCCAACAGGTCGGCGCACTGGCCTCGCTAAGCCAAAACGGGTCGAATAGATACAACAAGCAGCAGGTGGGTTTCGCTAGTGCGCACAAACAAAACGCGCCATACTCCTTCTCGTGAAAGTATGCTAATCCTGCAGGAGCTCTCTTGAGTTTGTGATCGCGGGAGTCGAAGCACCTAACGTTAATAACCCAAAGCAGGACCGACCCAACCCCCCGAGAAGAAGCGAAGGATAAATACACAATTTTTTTATGGTAACGAACGCGGTTGTCATCATCAGAAAAGTGACAGTCGGCAGCGACTACTGTGGAATATACCAAAGCAGGTGATAGCATCACATATCGCAGGAAGATAGCTGTTGTGCCAGCAGCTGCCGGTCTCAACTCTCCCTGGTTTTGTGCATGTCATGCACAAACCGACACCATGCAAGCTGCGAAGCAACGCGTTCGTGTCCGAAGTTGCGAACCGGAGCCTGCTGGTGCAGCGGGGGCTCTCGCAGAGGCCGCAGTCGCAGGGGCAGGTGTCCTCCGCGGCAGCAGCAGCTGGTGTGGAGGGTGCGGACCCGATTGCGGCGCTACGCCGGTGCCTAGCCACTCTGCAAGAGCGGGCGTCTCACTACGGCCCGCTGTGCGGCGTCGTGATGCGGGAGTACGACCTGTTCGTGAGGGACCGCGTGCTCTGCGCACGGTCCGCGAAGCGCACGCCCTTCAACGCTCCCAGCGCCGCCGCCGCCGCCGGAGCCGAAGCCCAGTCGAACAGAGACGCCTCGCAGTGGCCCAGCAGCCGGCTGCAAACCGAAGGCGAGTGTGCCGTCGTAGCGGAGCCGAGCCCAGCCCGCGCGCGCGCCTCGCTGCTGTCGTATTCTTGCGACAAAACGAGCCCGCAACTCGCTTCTCCTGGCGTCTTGTCCGCCGCCGGCGCCAGTGAAGGGAGAAGCCCCCAAAGTGCTGCAGGTATGCCCACCCCCCACCAGCCTAGAACATTGCTTGGCCCTTGACCCGCGGCCACGGCAAGGTCTTTCTGGTTTTTTTTTTTTTGGTGGCATCATCACCCACACGACTCTGGGAAAGGGGGGGCTTCGCCCCCCGGCGAACGGTATGGTACATCAAATTGGGCCAAATTGGGGGTCCGGGGGGCACGTCCCCCCGGCGCACGGTACGCTACACCAGGTACTACAGTCCCGGGTATGTGACGAGACGTCGGCTTGGCGCTTTACAGCCAAATCGGGTATGTTACACTCGTGTTACGCTGTTTTCTAGCGAAAATTATCATGTTACCTTCGTGTTACGCTATTTTACAGCCAAATTGGGCATGTTACGCTCGTGTTACGCTGTTTTTTAGCGAAGATTATCATTTTACGCCCGTGTTACAGCCGGAAATATCATGTTACGCTCGTGTTGCGCTGCTTTTTAGCGCAAAATTATCATGTTGCGCTCGTGTTACGCTGGTTTACAGCCAGAAATATTATGTATCAAAAAGTGTCGGATGGCAGCGTGCTGTGCTACATGACTCAAACCAGGGTTTACACACGTACACACAAACAAATCACACATGCAATGTGTGAGGAAACTGAACCGCCCAAGTAGGACCTTCTGATCATGATCATTTGCCAAATTGGCCACCTGAAACCACGTCCAGGATTTGGGCTCAGGGTAGTGCGGTCAACGAAAACACTAGTTTTCCCTTTTTCTACTTTCTCTCCTACTCTCGCAGTGTACGGTTTTACTGCTTTTCGAACGTACTACTTAAATGCCGCCACTGTGGTGTTCCAACTACAAGGTTCGGCAACCCGTTCGCAAACGTGTTTGGAGTGGGTGAACACGAAAGGACTTGCGAAAGGAATATGGGAGGACTGCAAGTCCAAGCCCAGACCGAAATTAACCCAGCACCTGCCTGGCGCGCCCCTGACCCAGCGACCTACGAGGGTCAAAAAATATTCACTACCTCCCCTTTCTCTTTTAGACAACCTTCTATTCTCTTTTCCACTTTACTTTGATACACATACTGTGCGCCTAGGCGAATTATAAGCTATGCACATATCACCCGAAAAGCGGGTGTGCGTCTTTAACTCCAGCTGCTGAGGCTGAAACGCCTCGCAGTGGCCCAGCAGCCGGCTGCAAACCGAAGCGTGTCGTCGTAGCGGAGCCGAGCCCAGCCCGCGCGCGCGCCTCGCTGCCGTCGTATTCTTGCGACAAGACGAGCCCGCGACTTGCTTCTCCAGGCGTCTTGTCCGCCTGCGCCAGCGAGGGCGCATGGGAAAAACAGGGGAGATCTTATTCTCTTGCATCGGGCCGTACCGTGAACCGCGATAGGTCTCCTAGGCTAAAAGCCTCTGGCCGACAGAACAATGTAGGTAAGGGAAGTCGGCAAACTGGTTCAGTACCTTCGGGAAAAGGATTGTCTCTGAGGACATGCGGGATTGTCAGTGCGGGTTTAGTTCTGGGCTCAGGTTGAACCAGGCGAACAGAGACGCCTCGGAACTTCTTACGTCGGGCTTATTTTGAACCGGCCTGTGTTGCTGCCCTCAAACCTCGCACTCGTGTGCTTGCTAACAAGAAAGGTAAACGGCAAACCAAGCTAGACCACTAGACTGCACTACTTGTGCCACGAAAGATACAAATCCCGATACCATGCCGCATACAGCCGCCCGAACAGTACAGTTTTTCGGGAGGGGAGTTGCGCCTCGCAGTGGCCCAGCAGCCGGTTGCGGTGTCGAGGGGGCTTGTTGAGGTCCCGAGGGGTGGGAAATGCCTCGAGCGGCGAGGAGCTTTTCCCACCACCCGAGGGACCACCAGCTGTACGTACTGGCTGTAGCTGTACAGCTGATAGCATAGCGTACTCACATGGGTAGCTACATGCTAGTGCTAGCTGTGCATACCACTGCATGTACCCTTAGATGCTACTACTGGTAGAGCTGTGTATCATGTGACTGGTGTACTGCGTGTCCTGCTATCAGCTATCCATACGTAGGGTCTAAGTACCCAGCATGAGTACACAGAGCATCCACAGCATGATTACGTCAAACAAGGACCCAACGACACCGTCACCAGCAAGGAAGACATCGGCGCCGGCAAACCGACGGCGGTCAGGTTCTGGGTTCAGGTTTCGGTCCCAGTTTCGGGCCCGGTCTGAAGTCTGGGCCTAATCACTGGTAGCGCCGGGCCAGTGGCCCTGGCAGGCTTGTGCGACACAACGAACCAGGGCATTGCCACACATTTTCGTTGCGTTTTTTGTGTCAATTTTCTGAACGGTTGAAAACCCCAGCAAAATAGCGGTAACAAGTGTGCCGAGCGTGTCACGCGGTTTGCACACGAGGCAAATGAGGCGCGTTGTTCCGTCTGCGCCGATGGAACCTGAGGTTGTGCAGCAGACGGTGGCTGCAGGATCTTCGGCGATGATCTGTCGACGTGTCTGATCAGCATCGACACGACTTTCAACAGATGCTCGTGCTCCGACGGGTTTACGAGCCGGAGCCAAGCCTTCGTTACCGATCTGCTTGCCGACCGGAACCTCCACGGCGACTGTTCCTTGCGCCGTGGGCGGAAGTGATGTGGAGCAAAGTGCAAGTGCACTTGGTTTGTCGACTTCAGGAGGGTGTCGTAGTGCTTAACTTCGACGCGTTCCTCGCCGGCAAGAGACTAGGTGAAGTGAGGAGTCCTTGAGACCGATTCACGGTTGGAAGCTTTCCAAAACTGCGTCTGATGTAAAGGATGATCTTCGCTAATCCGCGTTCACAAGCCTCTCGAGAAAGAGGAGCAACGTCACGCATGTTTGATTGAGGCTCCGGAAGCTTTTCGCCATCCTTGTCAATTGTTTTTATTAGTGGGGCGACCGCATACTCTAACTCGTCTCTCTCTCCCTTGTTTTTTTTATAAGGGGCGCTCAGGTAGGTGCACAGGACTCCAAAAAGACAAAGAAAAAGCCAAGCGAACGGGAAGCAAACGGAAAGCGAAAGGATGTCAAAACTTACAGCAGCTGCTGTAAACGAGAAACCATCCCAGGTACGACACGTTGACGGCGTTGCTGCTCATCGTCTTGTTTTCTTCCGGCTTACTCAATGCTGGCTTCTTTCCGAACACTCGCGCAGCGATGTCTCCGTGATGGCTGCCAGAGGCAGGTGGTAAACCGCCATTGCACTCACTCGCGTACAACCCGCACCGCATGTGAGCCCTTTCTGGACTCAGGGGGAAGAAATCAATACAACCACTCCTTCGCTGAACGCTTACGCCCGCCATTAAACCCAGATTTAGATGAGGTTCGTGTGGGCAACAGCGCATTTACCTAGGATCCGGAGCCTAAGAAACGGCTACCACATCTAAGGATGGCAGCAGGTACGCAAATTAGTAGTTACAGCACTCGGATTCCTCCGGTTCTTTGTCTGTCAGCACTGAGGCTGCTGACGAAACGCAAGCCACCAATTTGTGCGAAAAGCGGCTTTTTTCCGCGCAGCAATGTCTCCGTGATGGCTGCCGGAGGCAGGTGGTAAACCGCCATTGCACTCACTCGCGTACAACCCGCATGTGAGCCCTCTCTGGACTCTCGCCAGCCACGTCAGCACTGAGGCTGCTGACGAAACGCAAGCTACCAATTTGTGCGAAAAGCAGCAATCACCACGGTGTGCGGTTCTCGTTCTGGTGGACATGAACTTGAACGAGGTTCAAGCAGCCCAGTCGCGACAGTCAGTAGTTGGCACATGGAACGCAGGACATCACTCCTCATGTCGTCACGTTTCCTTTGCTCAAGGCTGAGTCAAGCGCCCTTCCCAGCGAACATGCGATCAGATTCCTGACTTGCTCAGATTGTTCTCAGAATTGTTTCTCCGAAAGTATTTGGTGTACATGTCCCTTCTTCATCCGCCGTACTAGTCGAAGAAGGAGGCTGCTGTTGCGCTCTTGTGGCTTAGATAATCCTTCTCGGCGCTTCAGATGTATTTTTCGTCGTATCAGACGCTAGTCTCAGCAGACCTTAATCTAAACCGACTAACGATAGCTTTCCGTGTCCCGAGGCGCCACGATGGAAATGTGGCAGAGACACTAGAATTTCTTTTTGTATTGTTCTGGGCTGGGCTGGCATGGTAGTGCTTACCTCTTCACTACGAATTCTAATTAATTTTGGATCCGCCACAGGACCCCGAGGGCGAAAAGGACTTTTCTACAGAGGGGGGGAAGCTATATAATCGCTGAGTTGTCAACAGGAAAAAAAAAAAAAAAAAATGCTCAGCCAATACTTGTCGAAAAGCGACAGCACATTCGACTCTCTGTCCTCCAGGAGGGAGCTGTTCAGTGACTCTGACGCATTGCTGCAGCAGTGCGCCTGGTCCCTTGTCTTAACTATCCCTCGGACGGCTCCCGAGCGCCCGGTAAACGGGGATACTTCTCGACAGCGCGAGGGGAGCATGGCGAAACCGTCCATTCACGCGATGTATATGGCTCACGGACCCTGCGTTCTGTGCCACCACTAGGTGATTGAGGAAGCCCGCGAGCTTCCTGTACGAGTCCTCAACGGTCCCGTACAGATCAGCTTCCACTTGGTGGATCGCCTTTCTCGCAACTTTCTCGTGCCACGTTCGGAGTACCACCCGCAGTTCGTACAGAACCACGTTGGCTTCCGTGGTTTGTCCTTCGTCGGCGGGCAGTGGATAGTCCAAAGCGGGACTACCCGCGGTTGGCCGTCCCCGACCCTTTCCGCCTGTCGGCTCGCTTATTGGCTTGCTTCCCCGTCCCGCGGGGGCTTTTCTTGCACCTCCACGGGGGCTTTTCGTGGGGCCATAGCCGGCGTTCTCTGGCATCGGCTCCTCGGCGACGACGACACCTACGAAGTCGGGGGTTCGGTCGCCTTTCCGCTGCTTTTTCCTTCTTTTTTTGGTTTATTATTTGTCGTATAAGATCGCAGATCTTAGAAGATTCTCCCCCCCCTTCTTTTTCTCCCCCATTTTCTTTTTCCTTTTTTCATCCCCTAATCCGTGCCTCGTAACACACAGCCGCCGATCAACACGAAACCACCCAGAAGAAAAGCCAGGCACCGGGATCTTCCTGACGAGCACGCAACCCGGTGAACTTAATCAAGAGTCGAAGATTAGCGTCGAAACTTCCTGGCTTTTCACGCCGCAGCAGAACGACCACACCCTACCCAAACCCAAGCACCCTCTAAACGCGTTAGGGGACTTCACAAGGTTTCACAACGGAGTGACACAACACCCGAAACGAGTCGCACTCTTTTACTTTTCTCAACCCCCCGCCATACCCAAGCCTCTACGGTCAACCGGAGACTTTAAAATACCGACCTTCTAATCCACAAATAACGCAAGATTAATATATCCGACGAATACCTAACACTCATACAAGGTTAAAGTGATTTTGGCCTGAAAAAAAAAACGATCGTGAAAAAACAAAAACGATCGTTTTTTTTTCCATAGGGGTTTGCTTCGGTGTGTCGAGTGACGAGTAGTGTATCACGTTCTTGCCACGACAGCGCTATGGCACTGGATCGAACAGACAGTCGAGGGTAGGCATCAGATTCGTCTTTGAAAGAGCCCCTATCTCGCAACTCGTCGGAACGGTTCATCGGAGTTCGCCGGAGTCGAAGCATTGCCTTAGGTGAAGACGTCAAAACTCAAGTAATCATGAAGAAGTACATCAAAATTGAGGAAGAAGAAAGTGCGAGACCAGGGTGAGGAAGGTGTCAGTACGAACATTCACTAAAACCTGGACGGACGAGCTGGACAAGAAGCTGGGAATAGCAGAAATTTGTTGGCTTGGTCAAGAGTTGCCACAAGCCGCCACAGCACAGGAGCGCGGCCGAGGGCATCCTGCAGGAGAAGCCACAGCTGGGAAGCGCAACTGCAGCTAGCGTTCGAGGATGAGTTCACAAGTACGTTGAAAAAGAACTTCGATGAGCAGCAAAGTCAGTGTCTGAGAGTTGAGTTGGAAAGGATACATGTCGATAACCCCTGAGTGGGCATAGAAAGCATGATTGCGGAAAAGGACGAGAAAAAGAGCATGTGGCTCACCATCCCTGCGAACAGCCTTTTTGAGGAGCGCAACACTTGACCTTCTTGCAGTTTCTGAGGATGAGAATATCGCAGGCGACGTCAACAGCATCGTGCAAAAGAGGGCGAAGGCGTCGGCCGCAGCTGCGGTGGTGACGATCAAATGTCGACATCAGACGCGGGGCAAGAAGCGACCGAAGCATGACACGACGCGTGCAAAGAGGTAGTATGTAGCGGCTTGTGCAGTCTATCGACACAGATTGTTGCTGCATAACAAGTTCACACTACAACTACTACTACTACGTTTCTTTTCCTCGCTGTCCGCTATGGACGAGGGTCGAATAATGCAACCTGCCCCCTTTATTTTTTAGAAACCTTTTCTCCTTTCCTCTTGACGTTGATCATAGGTGTGCCACGGCAAGTTTTGGCAGCCGCTGCTTAACAAAGGCTCGCCTGCCTTGATGGCACTTGCGCTTTACAGAACTCACTTGCCACGCACAGGTGGGAAGGCTCACCGTCGTTCGATTCCACCGGCGGAAGGCGGGCAGAGGTTTACAGCGGATCGGACTCAGAAGGTTGCACGCCGCCTCGGCAGGGCGAAGACGAAGTCGGGTACTTGCTCGCGAGGCTGCGGGGGGAAGAAGCCCGGGTGTGCGAGGTCGAAGCGAAGGTGGAGCGCCGCCCTCGCCGAGCGGACGGAAACCATCAAGTAGTTGGAGGCCAGCGTGGAAGGATGCTCCTGCAAGATGCGGCGGGCTGCATCTCAGGAGGCCTACGACTCGTCTCATATCAAGTTGATGACGAAACGGATATCCAAATTGGTTGACAGAGCAAGTGATCCAGTCCTAGCATACTGTCTGATGTTTCTGTCTCAACATTAAACTAAACTAAGATTTCCCCCCACCTCATCAATCATGTATGAGAGGCGGTGTCTGTCAATGCATTACTACATACAAAGACTTTCCCCCGCAACAAAACACGAACCTGCCACGCACAGGTTGGAAAGGCTCGCCCGCGTTCGATTCCACCGGCGGAAGGCGGGCGGAGGTTTACAGCGGATCGGACTCAGAAGGTTGCACGCCGCCCCGGCAGGGCGAAGACGAAGTCGGGAACTTGCTCGCGAGGCTGCGGGGGGAAGAAGCCCGGGTGTGCGAGCTCGAAGCGAAGGTGGAGCGCCTGTCGGCCGCCCTCGCCGAGCGGACGGAAACCATCAAGTCGCTGGAGGCCACCGTGGAAGGATACTCCGATCGGTTGCTGCAGGACGCTGCGGCGGCCAACGCGGACGCGTCTCGCGAAGCCCACGACTCGTCTCAGATCAAGTTGATGACGAAACGGATTTCCGAATTGGAAGAGCAAGTTATCCAATCCCAGCACGCCGTCTCCGAACTGCTTGAGCACAAGACACTCTTCGAGGACCGTCTCGACTTCGTGCAGGACATGCTCAAAGCGAAAGTCAACGAGGTGTACAACCTCCAGCAGGCGGCGCTTCACGCTTCCTCGGCCGGCGGCAAGCGCGCCAGCGCGCAGCCACCCCCGGAATCTACCGGGCAGCACTTCGTCAGGCGGAAGTCGTACGCCACGCAGGAGCCCGTCGAACTCACGATCCCCGCCGCCCCCGACAACGCAGACACGCCCGAAAAGTCAGTTTCGAAGAAGGAAAAGAGCGACGTGAAGGCAAAGAAGAAAAAGAAGAAGAAGTAACGTAGTCGGAGGAGGAAAGCAGCGTTCTGCAGGTTTTCGGACCCGAGCGAATCATGCAAAAAGCAGCTAGGGGGTTGCGCCAACCGGTTCGTGACTCCGTCACGATCCCAGCCTCCCCTGACAACGCAGACACGCGCCCGAAAAGTCAGTTTCGAAGAAGGAGAAGAGCGACACGAAGGCAAAGAAGAAGTAGCTCGTCTAGAAGGCGACTCCTCCACTAGTCGGTGTAGAAGGAACACAGAGTTGTGCAGCCGTACAGCGAATGCGCTGAACGCAAGAAGCGAATCATGCAGAGCCACTTACTCCATTTTATGACTCGAAGACCGCCTAACTTCGTGCAGGTGAAAAAGAAAGTCGACGACGTGTACAACCTGCAGCCCTCAGTTGTAGCGTCGTTGACTTTCTAGGCTGAAGTCGAAATTTGAGTGCGTGAGCCCCTCCGAAGAAAGCTGGTTGCTTCACGTTTCCTCTTCGTTCGGCACCACCGTCGTCTCCGCTCCCTGCTGTGCGGGCTCCTTCCGTTTGACGCGGGCCGCTTCAGCCCCTGCAGCCCTGCCGAGTGTGTTCGTGGTTAAGAGGAGCGAAACACGGTGCAGAGTTGTGCACATATTGGCGCAAGTCGCTCGTAAAACGTGGGGTTCAGGACAGTGCCGTGATGCTACCACTGGATGGAATATGGCTGCACACTGTGTCAACAGAGGAACTCACGTTTCTAGCGCCTGGTATCTACAGTTGTTCGATGCTGGATTATTGCTGACGCCTCTAAGCCAGAAGATTCCAGAGGAATGCGTGAGCTACCACAGGGCAAATCGATTTCACCTTCGAAATTCCCATCCAAATCCTGTCTACACGAATCCGAATGGAACGGGGCGTAACGGACTGAGGAGCCTTGGTTCTGAGGGTATCTTTGTAGAACCAGAAGGTTGTCCCATCCTTGCGGTCCCACCAGCACCAGAGGCACCCGCGACCCTATCTTCGCTCGCCTATCCGAACGGAAATCGTGCTACCAGACGCCCCCGAAACAACCCCACGAGAAACGGGGCAACCCTGGCCCCGCGAAGTCCCCGTCTCCACGCATCCTCAGGTCTGTCCTCCTTTCGGTCACCCAAGGCCATCCTTGCGGCACGGTCTGCGCTGCAACCAACAGTTTTCTACCCAAAATCCGCAGTTTTGCCCCCGCGGCTCCCCTTTCCAGGGAGAGCCGACACATCGCTGCAAAAAACGTTTTTTTTTCGTCGTGCGCCCTTCCCCTCTCCTGTTCTGTCGCCAACTGGGACTGTCGCTGCTAAATAGTAGTTAATCATGTGCACCGCATGCAACTTTACCAAACCCGGAGTGTGGCGTACCGCTGGTGCGCAAAAAGCGACATTCAATTCATTTTCAGCAGTACATCGGCACTGAGAGATGGGAACCTTTTTTTGTTGCATAAGCACCTGCTTTGTAGGAAATACTTGAGGAGGCTGCCAGCTGCAAAAGATCAAAGGAGGTAAATGTGCTGCAGCGGCCAGAGCGCCCGCTGCAGCACCAACTCCGGTGCCGCCACTCACTGTAGCAGAGCCGCAACCTGCAGCGCGCCTCCGGAGCGACTTACGCCCGCCGTAGCAGTGCGAAGAGAAGTGAGGAGACCGGAAACTCCCCGGAGAGATGGTCCCTGCACTCTAACTCGTCTCTCTCTCTCCCCCTTTTCAGCAGTACATCGGCACTGAGAGATGGGAACCTTTTTTTGTTGCATAAGCACCTGCTTTGTAGGAAATACTTCAGGAGGCTGCCAGCTGCAAAAGATCAAAGGAGGTAAATGTGCTGCAGCCCACACGAAACACAGGTGAATCTGGGTTTAGTGGCGGGCGTAAGCGTTCAACAAAAAAGACCCATTTTGTAGTTGTATTGTTTCTCCCCCTCTAGCCTCCTTCGAAGTAAGCACAAGGCAGCCCCTCTAGTATTTTTGTATAAGCACCTGCTTTGTAGGAAGTACTTGAGGAGGCTGCCAGCTGCAAAATATCAAAGGAGGTAAATGCCCACACACGAAACACAGGTGAATCTGGGTTCAATGGCGGGCGTAAGCGTTCAACACAAAGACCCACTTTGTAGTTGTATTGTTTCTCCCCCTCCAGCCTCCTTCGACGTAAGCACACGGCAGCCCCTCGAGTATTTTAACGACGGTGCGTGTGAAAGGTTAAGCAACGCGAAGCATAAAGTGGAAACGATGCCTCTGTACACGCAAGGGGCAAAAGTATGCAAGTTCCGCGGGGGAGAGTACTTGCAACCGGGAGTCGCAAAATCGCGTTTGATCCCATCCCCACGAAGCACCCGCACGGTGAAGGTACTGGCGCAAACGACCACCTGCGGATTCCTCGACGAATGGCAGACCAGCAAAATACCCCTCTCTCGCCGCAATTCAACGAGTCAGCCACACTCGAATAGACGATCGATAAAATGCGCTGCAAACCTGCCTAATTTGGATTTTTGTTTTTGGTCGGGACACCGAATCGATATTGCGTACTTCTCGATGTCCCATTTTTAACTCAGAACCCGAGAAGGAATACTCAAAACGAAGTCCTTAGCGGTTCTCTGACAGGTTTCGTCTAAGACCGAGTGAAGAACATACACCACACGCAAGCACACGTATTGACACCACCGCAGATACGAAACGCATACTAGTATACGATACCTGACAACAATGGTGACGATGGTGATTACGGTCATCCGGAGAATGCTTTGTGCGCTTCACTCGGTGACGATCTTGACCAGCTCAATGAATTGAACGCCAAAGAAAGAAAACTAAACGAATTGCGGGTAACCCCCCGAGATAGCCGCTGAATGGTGAGAGAAACAGGCTAGCCCAGGAGGTCACATCACCAAACTTTTGTTGTCCGATCTTTGGAATCCGGTGCCCAACACCTCCCTAGTGAGTGGTTCGTTACGCGCTTAGCATTCCCACGATGAATCGACAGACTTTAAAACCCCGGATCCCGAAGCGAACTTACACTCTAAACAAGCAAACCCGAATAGCAACAACCCACAGGGGGGAGAGGTGCGCGGAGCTATAGGAGCCGTTTTTCTTTCTCTCTCCTCCTTCTCCCTCTCCTGGGCTTCCCATCAAGTTCCTCCCCTCGAAATTCGGTATCAGCAACAAGATGGCGTTCGACCCCGCTGCTAGTGTTAACAGGCTCTACATCGCCAACCTCGGAGAGGGAATGGACCAGGTATGCCGATTGTTGAGACGGAACACTGCCTCTCACGCGTAGTTGATGATAGCGTCGAGCCTTCTTCGAGAAGCGGTTGCATGTAGCAATGAAAAACAGAAATGAAAATCCATCCACAAATAACGCTAGAAAAGAGAACGGATTGACAGCAGAACCACCACCGAAAGGAAGGAAACAGCCTCAATGGTCAACCGGAGACCCTAAAACACCGAACCTCTAAACCACAATAAACGATAGAAAACAAGAACTGTCGAAAGACACCAGACTGTACACCAACCCGGGTTGATTGTCAACACAATGGGAATGGCGCTGGAAGGGCGACGAGAACAACCCGCGGACGATCAGTCCCAGGCTCTTCCATTAGTCAGCGGTAGTCATGCTTGTCGTAATTTCTTCGGCAAGGTCAGGTTTCAAAGGATTAGGTGATAGATTCATCATCGTCTTGTCTTCACGTCTAAAACCTATTTTTCTCCTTTGTGCACCGCAACTATACCGCCCAACACAGGATTGGTTGACCAAGACGTTCAGTCAATTCAGCCCCGTCCAGAAAGTGTTCGTGATGCACGACAGGAAGTCGAAGCAGGGAAGGTTCAGTGCCTTCGTGACACTTTCGGACCAGCCCTCGTGCCAAAGAGCCATCGATGCTCTGCACAACTCTCCTTGCCTCGACAACAACAACTTCACGCTCGTCGTAAGGTATCTGCCTCTTGCCTTTTGTCATGTTATTTTGTTTCCCTTCTCTGGGGAAGAGCTGCCGCGCCAAACCTCGCTTCTTTGTACCACATGCGGAGAAAAGAGAAAGAGAGACATAAATAGAGACAGAGAGGGTTTGGAGGAAGACGCTGGCGTGCGTCGGGGCCAGTGAGAAGCACCGGCCACCTTGCTAGATAAATCCTGCCGCGAAAAGGAGCCCTTTCATTCGCTGCCAAAGCGCAGCCTACAGCAACCAGTGGGCCGGCAACGGCAAGAAAGTATTGGGCAAACAGCAAGCCTTGTGCGTAGGGGATACACGTTTGTGTGTTCCGGCCTGACGAGGTTTAGCAGGAGCAACCTGCAAAAATACTTCGACAGATACGATATGCACACCAGAATACGATACCTGGCCCTAGGAATCCTTACCGATAAACCCTCGGATCGTCGTCAGCTAACTTTTTACTCTAAAATACCGCCGAAAACAAACAGACTCTCCGAGCCGGCGGGGGCGAAGCAGCCGCAACGGCAGATGATGGGAGGATATCCAGACCAAGGGGGCGCGGCGTACGGCAACCAGTGGGCCGGCAACGCCGGGTACAATGCGTACGGGGGCGGCAAGGGCGCCGGCGGGTACAACGTGCACCAGGGCGGCGCGGCCTACGGCGGCGGCGGCGGCGGCGGCTGGAACCAGGGCAGGGGCGCCGGCGGCTACCAGCCGCAGCAGCAGCAGCCGCAGCAGCAGCAGCAGCAGCAGGCCGCGGCCCCGTCAGCGACTGGCAACGTCATCTACTCCGGCGGGAAGGCGTGGTACGAGGCCACCGACCCGAGCTCGCGGAAGGTGCTGCTTTTCTTCTAGTTCTAGCAATCTTGAGGTTGTCCTTGTGCGATTGGACCTGTACGCGTTCAGGTTAAACTGCTGCTCTCTAAGGAAGTAGTTACTGGTTTTCGCGTAGATCAGAATTCCTTACCTGAAAATGACACAGGGTAAACACAAGTGGGAAAATGATGCTGCCAGCACGCAAAAAACAAAACGAAGCGTTTGTCTTCTTCCCTTGTCGGAGTTTTGCCCACAAGTGTTTCCTGAACAATCCTTCAGTAAACAATTGGCACCCTCGGCGTGCACGGTGTCGCATGAGGGATAGAACACACAAGTTGTTCTTTCATCAGCTTTCGCCTCCTCCGTGGGCCACTCAACCGCGGCCACGTCCTTCCATTTCACAGTAGAAAGATCAATGTCGTCACGATGAACGGCGGGCATTTTCACTTACGTCCCTTTTTCGAGACTGGAGGTCCTATGAACATGCAATGTGAATAGCCTCTATTCGAGCCAACCCGGCTTTTCTTGCAACAATTATGAAACTGTATTGTTTTTTGGACTGGATAATATTGCGGATATAACTTTTCTCCCGCCTGCCAGTAGACAGGGGCGTGGCATAGTGAGCGGGTGACGGCCTTCAGGCCAGTAGGCCCGGGCTCGAACACCGCTCACCGCACTTTTCCGGGCGACTTTTTCGAGATTTCTTGTGTTCCGGGGTCTAATGTGCCCGAAATTTGCGTTTTTTGCGAAGTTTCTCGGTATCTCGCGGTATTTGGGTCACCCCGTCGCCCCGAGGCCGGCGGGGGGGGGGGGACCATAGATGGAAACATAAAACCCAAAACCCAAGGCCACCAGACACCTAGTATTTGGTGGCCAGCCACTTCTGGGCGGCTGGTCCTTTTTCCCGATCTTATATGCACACCTCCGAATTTAAATGGGCGAAGCCCGGCTTTTCTTTGCACCAATCCTTCCAAATAAGAGGGGGGGATCCGGGGGGCACCGCCCCCCGGCCGAACGGTACGGTACAGCGACACAGATCGTGCGGTGAAAAACCTCAAGCTTCACGGATTTCCGAGGGAATCTGTGAAGCTTACGAACCTTCTCACACTCGTATTTCTTAGTTTCGAGTCCCCCACCAACGAGACCTGTAACCGAGTTTAACTAGTGCGTAACCACTGTAACCGGGTGTAACCAGTCTGTAACCGGGATGTTACCGCTTCAACCACTTGTACCCAGCATGTAACCACTGTAACCGGGTGTAACCAGTCTGTAACCGGGATGTAACCGCTGTAACCACTTGTAACCAGCATGTAACCACTGTAACCGAGTGTAACCAGTCTGTAACCGGGATGTAACCGCTGTAACCACTTGTAACCAGCATGTAACCACTGTAACCGTAACCGTGTAACCAGTCTGTAACCGGGATGTAACCGCTGTAACCACTTGTAACCAGCATGTAACCACTGTAACCGGGTGTAACCAGTCTGTAACCGGGATGTAACCGCTTTAACCACTTGTAACCAGCATGTAACCACTGTAACCGAGTGTAACCAGTCTGGAATGCCTTGGCGCTTCACTTGCTGAGTTCATCATGAACTGCGCTACTGCGCTTCGCGTGCGCTTCACTTGATCGTTGCATTTCTCAGAATGCTTCTGAAATCCACTCATTGCAACAAAGAAAGGGGAAGAAGAAACAGGGTTTCACGTACGATGGGGTAACCCCCTGAGGTAGCACTGATTTTGTGAGTGAACAGGCTAGCCCAGGAAGTCACGGGGGACGGAGGGTGGGAACCCAGCTCCCCTGGACCTCGCGGATACCGCGGACTGATAGGATAGCAAGCAGCGAATACCAGGATGTGGGTGGGTGGGAATTTTGGACTTTGTGTTGCTAAAACCCCAATGACCTGCTGTTTGATCGTTACGCTGAAACATTCCCACGATGAATCGTAATAACCGGGATGTAACCGCTGTAACCACTTGTAACCACTTGTAACCAGCATGTAACCACTGTAACCGGGTGTAACCAGTCTGTAACCGGGATGTAACCGCTTTAACCACTTGTAGCCAGCATGTAACCACTGTAACCGAGTGTAACCAGTCTGTAACCGGGATGTAACCGCTGTAACCACTTGTAACCAGCATGTAACCACTGTAACCGAGTGTAACCAGTCTGTAACCGGGATGTAACCGCTGTAACCACTTGTAACCAGTCTGTAACCGGGATGTAACCGCTGTAACCACTTGTAACCAGCATGTAACCACTGTAACCGAGTGTAACCAGTCTGTTACCGGGATGTAACCGCTGTAACCACTTATTGAATTTGGCTGGTTACATTGAGGTTACACTGTTTTTCAGTCAAATTAGGCTGGTTACATTGAGGGTACACTGTTTTTCAGTCAAATTAGGCTGGTTACATTGAGGTTACACTGTTTTTGAGTCGGATTCTGCTGGTTACATTGAGGTTACACTGTTTTTCAGTGAAATTTGAATGTTTTTCAGTCGAATTCGCCCGGTTACATTGAGGGTACACTGTTTTTCAGTCAAATTAGGCTGGTTACATTGAGGTTACACTGTTTTTGAGTCGGATTCTGCTGGTTGCATTGAGGTTACACTGTTTTTCAGTCAAATTTGGCTGGTTACATTGAGGGTACACTGTTTTTCAGTCAAATTAGGCTGGTTACATTGAGGTTACACTGTTTTTGAGTCGGATTCTGCTGGTTACATTGAGGTTACACTGTTTTTCAGTGAAATTTGAATGTTTTTCAGTCGAATTCGCCCGGTTACATTGAGGGTACACTGTTTTTCAGTCAAATTAGGCTGGTTACATTGAGGTTACACTGTTTTTGAGTCGGATTCTGCTGGTTGCATTGAGGTTACACTGTTTTTCAGTCAAATTTGGCTGGTTACATTGAGGGCACACTGTTTTTCAGTCAAATTAGGCTGGTTACATTGAGGTTACACTGTTTTTCAGTGAAATTTGAATGTTTTTCAGTCGAATTCGCCCGGTTACATTGAGGGTACACTGTTTTTCAGTCAAATTAGGCTGGTTACATTGAGGTTACACTGTTTTTGAGTCGGATTCTGCTGGTTGCATTGAGGTTACACTGTTTTTCAGTCAAATTTGGCTGGTTACATTGAGGGCACACTGTTTTTCAGTCAAATTAGGCTGGTTACATTGAGGTTACACTGTTTTTCAGTGAAATTTGAATGTTTTTCAGTCGAATTCGCCCGGTTACATTGAGGGTACACTGTTTTTCAGTCAAATTAGGCTGGTTACATTGAGGTTACACTGTTTTTGAGTCGGATTCTGCTGGTTGCATTGAGGTTACACTGTTTTTCAGTCAAATTTGGCTGGTTACATTGAGGGCACACTGTTTTTCAGTCAAATTACATTGAGGTTACACTGTTTTTCAGTCAAATTTGGCTGGTTACATTGAGGTTACACTGTTTTTCAGGCAAATTAGGCTGGTTACATTGAGGTTACACTCGGATTCTGCTGGTTACATTGAGGGTACACTGTTTTTCAGTCAAATTAGGCTGGTTACATTGAGGTTACACTGTTTTTCAGTCAAATTTGAATGTTTTTCAGTCAAATTTGGCTGGTTACATTGAGGGTACACTGTTTTTCAGTCAAATTAGGCTGGTTACATTGAGGTTACACTGTTTTTGAGTCGGATTCTGCTGGTTACATTGAGGTTGCACTGTTTTTCAGTGAAATTTGGCTGGTTACATTGAGGGCACACTGTTTTTCAGTCAAATTAGGCTGGTTACATTGAGGTTACACTGTTTTTCAGTAAAATTTGAATGTTTTTCAGTCGAATTCAGCCGGTTACATTGAGGGTACACTGTTTTTCTGTCAAATTTGGCTGGTTACATTGAGGGTGCACTGTTTTTCAGTCAAATTTGGCTGGTTACATTGAGGTTGCACTGTTTTTCAGTCAAATTTGGCTGGTTACATTGAGGGCACACTGTTTTTCAGTCAAATTAGGCTGGTTACATTGAGGTTACACTGTTTTTCAGTCAAATTTGAATGTTTTTCAGTCAAATTTGGCTGGTTACATTGAGGGTACACTGTTTTTCAGTCAAATTAGGCTGGTTACATTGAGGTTACACTGTTTTTGAGTCGGATTCTGCTGGTTACATTGAGGTTGCACTGTTTTTCAGTGAAATTTGGCTGGTTACATTGAGGGCACACTGTTTTTCAGTCAAATTAGGCTGGTTACATTGAGGTTACACTGTTTTTCAGTGAAATTTGAATGTTTTTCAGTCGAATTCAGCCGGTTACATTGAGGGTACACTGTTTTTCTGTCAAATTTGGCTGGTTACATTGAGGGTGCACTGTTTTTCAGTGAAATTTGGCTGGTTACATTGAGGGCACACTGTTTTTCAGTCAAATTAGGCTGGTTACATTGAGGTTACACTGTTTTTCAGTAAATTTTGAATGTTTTTCAGTCGAATTCAGCCGGTTACATTGAGGGTACACTGTTTTTCTGTCAAATTTGGCTGGTTACATTGAGGGTGCACTGTTTTTCAGTCAAATTTGGCTGGTTACATTGAGGGCACACTGTTTTTCAGTCAAATTAGGCTGGTTACATTGAGGTTACACTGTTTTTCAGTCAAATTTGAATGTTTTTCAGTCAAATTTGGCTGGTTACATTGAGGGTACACTGTTTTTCAGTCAAATTAGGCTGGTTACATTGAGGTTACACTGTTTTTGAGTCGGATTCTGCTGGTTACATTGAGGTTGCACTGTTTTTCAGTGAAATTTGGCTGGTTACATTGAGGGCACACTGTTTTTCAGTCAAATTAGGCTGGTTACATTGAGGTTACACTGTTTTTCAGTGAAATTTGAATGTTTTTCAGTCGAATTCAGCCGGTTACATTGAGGGTACACTGTTTTTCTGTCAAATTTGGCTGGTTACATTGAGGGTGCACTGTTTTTCAGTGAAATTTGGCTGGTTACATTGAGGGCACACTGTTTTTCAGTCAAATTAGGCTGGTTACATTGAGGTTACACTGTTTTTCAGTAAATTTTGAATGTTTTTCAGTCGAATTCAGCCGGTTACATTGAGGGTACACTGTTTTTCTGTCAAATTTGGCTGGTTACATTGAGGGTGCACTGTTTTTCAGTCAAATTTGGCTGGTTACATTGAGGGCACACTGTTTTTCAGTCAAATTAGGCTGGTTACATTGAGGTTACACTGTTTTTCAGTCAAATTTGAATGTTTTTCAGTCAAATTTGGCTGGTTACATTGAGGGTACACTGTTTTTCAGTCAAATTAGGCTGGTTAGATTGAGGTTACACCGTTTTTGAGTCGGATTCTGCTGGTTACATTGAGGTTGCACTGTTTTTCAGTGAAATTTGGCTGGTTACATTGAGGGCACACTGTTTTTCAGTAAAATTTGAATGTTTTTCAGTCGAATTCAGCCGGTTACATTGAGGGTACACTGTTTTTCTGTCAAATTTGGCTGGTTACATTGAGGGTGCACTGTTTTTCAGTCAAATTTGGCTGGTTACATTGAGGGCACACTGTTTTTCAGTCAAATTAGGCTGGTTACATTGAGGTTACACTGTTTTTCAGTAAATTTTGAATGTTTTTCAGTCGAATTCAGCCGGTTACATTGAGGGTACACTGTTTTTCTGTCAAATTTGGCTGGTTACATTGAGGGTGCACTGTTTTTCAGTCAAATTTGGCTGGTTACATTGAGGGCACACTGTTTTTCAGTCAAATTAGGCTGGTTACATTGAGGTTACACTGTTTTTCAGTAAATTTTGAATGTTTTTCAGTCGAATTCAGCCGGTTACATTGAGGGTACACTGTTTTTCTGTCAAATTTGGCTGGTTACATTGAGGGTGCACTGTTTTTCAGTCAAATTTGGCTGGTTACATTGAGGGCACACTGTTTTTCAGTCAAATTAGGCTGGTTACATTGAGGTTACACTGTTTTTCAGTCAAATTTGAATGTTTTTCAGTCAAATTTGGCTGGTTACATTGAGGGTACACTGTTTTTCAGTCAAATTAGGCTGGTTACATTGAGGTTACACTGTTTTTGAGTCGGATTCTGCTGGTTACATTGAGGTTGCACTGTTTTTCAGTGAAATTTGGCTGGTTACATTGAGGGCACACTGTTTTTCAGTCAAATTAGGCTGGTTACATTGAGGTTACACTGTTTTTCAGTGAAATTTGAATGTTTTTCAGTCGAATTCAGCCGGTTACATTGAGGGTACACTGTTTTTCTGTCAAATTTGGCTGGTTACATTGAGGGTGCACTGTTTTTCAGTGAAATTTGGCTGGTTACATTGAGGGCACACTGTTTTTCAGTCAAATTAGGCTGGTTACATTGAGGTTACACTGTTTTTCAGTAAATTTTGAATGTTTTTCAGTCGAATTCAGCCGGTTACATTGAGGGTGCACTGTTTTTCAGTCAAATTTGGCTGGTTACATTGAGGGCACACTGTTTTTCAGTCAAATTAGGCTGGTTA
The DNA here is from genome assembly GCA_030068145.1 of Diplonema papillatum. NCBI lineage: Eukaryota > Euglenozoa > Diplonemea > Diplonemida > Diplonemidae > Diplonema > Diplonema papillatum. Next base: position 255,128 of record JAPJBO010000098.1, read on the forward strand.
CATTGAGGTTACACTGTTTTTCAGTCGGATTCTGCTGGCTACATTGAGGTTACACTGTTTTTCAGTCAAATTTGGCTGGTTACATTGAGGGCACACTGTTTTTCAGTCAAATTAGGCTGGTTACATTGAGGTTACACTGTTTTTGAGTCGGACTACATTGAGGTTACACTGTTTTTCAGTCAAATTTGGCTGGGTACATTGAGGGCCGTTGCGTTTCCGCGTTGGTGTTGTTGCTTCGCTTTTGGACTCCTTCTTCGACTTTGCACGGTCCCAACGTCCTGGTCTGCCCTTGGCACGTCTTGCGCTCAGTCTGCGCAGTTCGTCTCTCCTGCTTGACTTCATGCTTCCATCGAGCCTGCTTGCGCTCCCATCCCGACGGGTATTGCGTCTGCGGTCGAAAACTGCCATTCAGTGTTGCAGCTTTGCGGAGCTCCGGCTCGCACCTTGTCGCCGGCCTTCTTCGCCGTCTGCTCTTGTGCGGCGGCTTCGTAGGCGCGCATCACAGCTTCAAACGGCTGGTTCGCTATTTGTGGTCTCTTGTTGAGTCTGGCCATGTTCCCGCCTCCGAGAGACGTCAGGACGTTGACTTGCATCTCAAGCGCCGGGTGCATCGGCGTCTGCACGATACTCGTCAGCCGTCGCATCGCGCTCTTCATCGCGTACGATTTCGAGGTCGCCGAGTCCCGATACTCGGCTGTCGCTCGTCTCTGAACCTCATCCATCGCGCGATTCGAAAGAGCATCGGCGTCGATATTCTGCTCGCGCGGCACGTGCTCCAACTTGATGTCGGTGCCTTTCTGCCGCAGTTCCGCCACCTCTGCCTGCGCCCTCGTCTTGTACGGTCGCCGAGCTTCGGAACAGCGCGCGTTTCCTGTCATCTGGTCAACGACAACTCCGCTGTCCCCCCGAACAACCAGCTCTCCGCTCAGCCCTGGCTGGTCCGCCAACGCAGCTACCTCATCGCCTGGGCAGCAGCCGAAAGCTCAAAGCACCCCTTCCGCGGGTGCTCGATCACAAGTTGCCCCGGCTGCCAAAGCATCTACCGCGTCGCAGCCCATCGCCACCCTAAGAAGCACCCCTTCCGCGGGTGCTCGTTCACGAGTTACCCCAGCCGCCAACGCAGCTACGTCGTCGCCTGCCATCACTGCTCAATCAAGACCTGCCCCTTCTCGGCCAAGAGGGTCCATATCAGCCTCTGCAGCGCCGTCTGCCGTAGCAGCTCCATAGCAGCCTGCATCTGCTTCGCCTATTCTGCTCCCTGTTGTTACGGCTTCAGCGAAATTTCATTTTTTTGGTAAAAACAAAGACGGCTTGCTTGCTAGGACTTTTCACTTTGGTTCTCACCCTGACCTGGAACTGGGGAAAACTGAAAGCACAGCTTCGGAGTTTCTTTCCTTGTCTTGCCATTCGGGACGTTGTCCGCAAGCATACTCTGCGTCTGATGATAGATAATGTTGAATATTCCGGCTATCCCATACGAGTTGAAGGTTCGGAGGGGTAACTTGCGGGGAATGATTGTATTTTGATATTCCCGCAAATATATGCCACATACTGTAATATATTGTATAGTCCGAGACTAGAGGTATGCTAATAGCTCTATCGAGCCAACCCCACTTTTTAGGGGGTCTGCGGGCGAAGCCCGGGGGCACTTTTTTATAGTGTCGTTTCGTAAAGGGTCTCCTTAGGAAGTTTTCCCCCCTTGGAACTGGTACCGTAATGGCAGAGTGAACGGTGCACGTCTTCGGGGCTTGAAGACCCCGGTTCGAACCCGGCCGAGGACACTTTTCCGGTCGATAATGATTTTTCGGGGTTTGTTGGTTTTCAGGTCTAATGTGCCCTTTACTTTAACTGCTGCCTCTAGTCTCGCTGGGCGCCGGTCTTTACCGGCGCAAATGTACTTTTCGGGACAACCACTAGAAGCACTGGGTTTCCGAAGATCAACGCGAAAAAACGCCGAAGGCGTACCTTGGCGTACCGTACCGTCCGGCCGGGGGGCTTGGCCCCCCGGACCCCCCATTCTTCAAACTTTCACAAAATCCGTGAGGTGGGCCTCGAATTCTTCTAAGTACAAACGCTGGTGTCCTGGACAAGCCACCCCCCCAGGAAACATAAAACCCAAAAACCAGACGGGCCAGATTCAGTTTCCACCCCTGGGGGGGACGGGCGGGAAAAGGCTGCCCCAGGCCCCTCGTGCCAGGGGTCCGGGGGGCGCCCCACCCGGGTACGAGCGCCAAACTTTACCCGTGCTCGGTGGGTCCGAGGGGTGTCCCCCCCGGGTACCAGCGCCAAACTTTTCCCGTACTCGGTGGGTCGGGGGGTGTCCCCCCCCCGGGCACGAGCACCGACCTTGGCTTTACCCGGACTTTACCACCCTGGCCGAACTTCGCTTCGTGCCCGAACTTTTTTTTAGTACCAGCGCAGCCTGACTCGGCCCTTAGCGCTTAGCACCAGAACTTAGCAACGCCCGAACTTAGCATCACTCGAACTTAGCATTGCCCGAACTTAGCTTCGCCCGAACTTTACTGTTCCCCGAACTTTAACTGCTGCCTCCAGTCTCGCCACGCGCCGGCCTTAGCCGAGCGCACGTACTTGTTTGTGCGCACTTCCTTCAAACCTGTTTTGTTCATCTAACGGGAGTGAGGATAGTACGCTGCCATCAATCTGTTTTTGTTCTTGACAAATTGCATTTGTTAGACACAAAAAATTCCTGGCCTCAGTAGTGCAAGCACCACACTTCATACTCCAGAATTTATTTTACATAAGCGCCAGCTTGAAAGGAAATGCTCGACGATGCTGCCCGACAAAGAGCAGAAGGGATCCAAAGTGCTGTAACTACCGAACCACGTGTTGAACGGACGTGAGGTCATGCGGGTTTAACCCCTACACGACAAATCACACAAACACAACAGGTCAAAAAGTCCTGAGTGAGAAAACAACACACGGTGGTGTAAGCGAAGAACAAATCAGATTGTGTTTGTATTGTATTTGCCCCTTACCTCTATATTTCCCCCCTTCCATTCGGAGTCGAAGCAGCTACGTCGAGTATTTCCCCCGTGTATAAGATCGCGTTCGGCGTGACACGCCGGTACTTTTCCCAGTCGAACTCATCAACCGCCGATGGGTGGAAGTTTCGTGGAACAGTACTCGAGGTGTCAAGCAGTGACGAACGGGCACCAGTTACGTGTTGCATGGCGTGCATGTTCCTTCAGCCCGGTAAGGAAGAGCCGACCGAAGGATCCGCTTGGCTGCCGCAAGCCAGTTATCCCTGTAGTAATTTTTCTGTCACCTCCGGCTTCATCCCTGGAACCAAAGGATCGTTAGCCCATGCTTTCACACCGAGGATGAAGATCGTGTATCGAGCAAGGTTTTACCCTTACGCTCTGCGCGAGGTTTCTGTTCCCGCTGAGCTTGCCTTCGTAAGACGAACGAAAATGAAGTTTGCAAAATAACATGGCACGTTGGCAAAACCCCGTTTGCACATTTCTGCGTACCAACATGGAATGTTGGAGGAAATGCGATGCGTGCAGCACAGGTAGCTGTGATTGCGCACAATACGTTCCAATGCATGTGATTCCGATCGCGTTGAGAAAATGACTGTTTCACGGACAACTCACCCGCAGACATACTACTACACTTCCGCTGGAGAAACGACGTGGGACCGACCGGCTGAGGAAGGCGGGGTATGCAATTTTTCGAGACATTGCAGTGTGTTCCATGTAAGCCCGAGCAATGAGCGAACCGACACCATGCTGAAGAGATCATGTCACTGCTACAGTTTACACACACATGTCCGTGCTTCACATGGAGATCCGTAACTCAAGACATGCCAGGTGAAGGGTGAAGAGTGCTTTTGTTCGCTACTCTTTCTATAACGTACATATAAAAGGTGTCACGGGATAAGCCGGCAGCCGCTGCTTAACGGTGCATGCTAATCCATGTGGTTCATGTACTTCAAAGAACTCAATGCTTAACGGCTTACGTGGGCGGCCCTGAGATTACCCCCTCAGGTGACACCACTTTATCTTTAGCCATACTTCAACTTTCTTGTCGGCTGCAGTAGGCGAGGCGCCAGTCAGGGCGAGTCAGTTCCGAGACTGACCGGTGAGCGGCGCCGAAGGCTGATTTTCCCCACCAGCGCCTTGCTGCCTTCCTGCTGCGGCTCAGGTGCGTCGCCCTGTGCGTGCTTCACCGAGCATCTCCCGCTCCGTGGTATCTGTGTGTATACACACACACTGCGTAGTGGTGGTAGATACAGACACTACAGAGTACCCTCTAGTACCCGTGGAACTACTACGTGGTAGTGGTATGTGGAAGCCACGTTCAGGCTCAGGTGCGTCGCCCTGTGCGTGCTTCACTGAGCATCTCCCGCTGCATGGTATCTGTGTGTATACACACACACACACTGCGTAGTGGTGGTAGATACAGACACTACAGAGTACCCTCTAGCACCCGTGGAACTACTACGTAGTAGTGGTATGTGGAAGACACGTTCAGACTCAGGTGCGTCGCCCTGTGCGTGCTTCACCGAGCATCTCCCGCTGCGTGGTATCTGTATACACACACACACTGCGTAGTGGTGGTAGATACAGACACTACAGAGTACCCTCTAGTACCCGTGGAACTACTACGTGGTAGTGGTATGTGGTAGACACGTTCAGGCTCAGGACCCACGGACAACAATGCCGGCAGCACCAAACACACCCTCCACACAGAAGAAGAAGGGCGGGTACCAGAACCAGAGAGGCCGCCCGTACTAGGTAGTGCCGCCCCACACACCTGCTCGCAGCAAAGCATCAGGAAGTGGCGCGAGAGCGACGTGAACCTATATATATATACGGCGCGGTGAACGCGAGCGTGTTTGCGCAAGGAAGAAGTGGACCCCGTTTCGCCGGAGTGCCACCAGTGCAGGCGCGAAGGGCAAAGCAGAAGGCGCGCCGCACACACACATGTTCAGCTGGTTTCGGAAGGAAGCGCGCACACAGGCCCTTTCTTTTCGTACCCACCACGATCTTGCGGGTTTGCCCTTCAATGCATTGTGCCAGGGCTAAAAAGACGCGGGGCGGCACTTATATCAGAATTCCCAACCTGAAACATGACACAGGGTAAGTACAACAGTGGGGAAAACGACCAACCGGCACGCGCAAACAAAACGAAGTGTCTGTATTTTTATAAAGTGTTCAATCTGGATTCAATCCAGCAACGGTTTGTTGATTTGGGCCAGAATCGGCACCATATTTTGATTCACAAAGTTATGGAATACGAACCCCAAATGGGATCCTATGAGATTCCCTGTGGGGAACCTTCTGGCGCACCCCCTGCCAGGGGATTGCTCATAGGGGCCAAAAAACTGGAACCCGCACGGCTTCAATAGAGACAAAAGCGGGTCTGCACTGGTCGTGAGGCACAGCCGGTTAGTCTTCCCCTACGCACGGGAATAGAGTGAGTCCAGACCAGCGCATCCTGGCGGGTAAAACCCAGTCAGCTCGCCGCAATCATCGATTGCAGACCCGGTAACCGACAGCCGCGTCACCAGCGGCAGCGAGTGAGACGTAACATCATCCGCCCAGCACCCTGATCGTCAACGTCCCAAAGAACGGAAAGCTTGCGCACACGGGTGTGGTGTCCAGCCCTCAGTAGCTGGAGCTTGCGAAGCTGAAGGTGAACGAGCAGTGTTCGCGCGAAGGAAAAATGCGGCTGATTTCAGCCGGGAAAAAAAAAACTTAGTGCACCTCACACTGTTGAAATCGGCTGATTTTGTGCGAGTCTGCGTTAAACAAAGGCTCGAAGTTAATCAGCCGGCAAGCCGGCTGATCGCGCGCAAACTGTGAACGAGGAAAAAAAAAAAAAAAAAAGCGGACGCCACTATTCGGGCGTGGTGCACGTGTGGGTATTCCTCGGACACACTCGTGATCACCAGCTTCTGAGGCTGGGCCCCACCATGTGTGTCACTCGAGGCTCTGTCTTTTGCTACAATCACCCCCTCGGGGCATCGGCACGCATACATTCTTTTTGCTTTTTCCTTTGTCACCTTCTTTTTGCTTTGACCTTATGTCTCTCTCTTCTCTCTTTTTTTTTTTTTTTGGAATTTTCTTTCAGTTGCTTTTTTGTTTTTTTTTTGCTTGGTTCTCTTTTTTTTTTTCTCCATCTTTTTCAGACTGAAGGTATGCAGATCCTGCAGGGGTATTGTTGGACGGGGGTCTTGGTCGAAGATGCGGCGTCCTTCGAAAAAAGTGAGCGAAATAGTCTACCCAATACGCAATCGCGCGCCAGCAAGCTATCATGCGAAAGCTTGTCCAGAAGGTCACTCAAGTCCAGCCCAAAAAGACTTTTCTGTGGGTTGTAGAAACCACCGGTTCTGGCCTCGCGAATGGATATCTTGCCCAACTCGAATGACGATGTAAGATCGGTGGCGTGGAAGACGTTGGCTCTTCCGTCAGATGGGCACAGACAGGAGAGGTGTCGAAGTCACAAGTCTACTGTCCGCAGGGTCCCTCCACACCTCCTGTCTGCACGACGCTGAGAACGTTTGTTGGGACACCTGGTGGCCATGGAATAGCCACGGAGTATCCGTGACTTTCCACTCTGCTCGCGCGTTGGTTCCAATGAACCGTTTGCAGACGGCCTCGCCGTTTACGTCCATGCGCTCTGAGACCTGTGTTCGACTCAATCCTTGAAACACGTCAGGGAGAGACTCTTGGCGCGGGATTGCACCAGGTTTTGCCGCCACTCAAGAAACCAAACCGGAACCGAGAAAGCATCCCCGGGCAGAGCTGGAACACCTCGCCCTTCCCCCTCGGTAGCCTGACGGAGGGCAGATGGGGACAGATGGGGTGTGCAGAGCATGGCAGCTTCTCCTCTGCTTTTATGCCTGCAGCGGGTGGACAGACGAGCGCGGCGGCCGCTGCAAATGTGAACGCAAGCCGAACGAATCTCCGGTGATGCTAGCATCAAACATGCATGAGAGGCAGTGTTCTGCCTAAACATTGAACTGAGTTTTTCCCCCCTCTCTGCTGATCAGGGGGAGCACACCAACTAGGATGGGCAAACGTGTTTCCTGAACGCGGCTGCTGAGTCACAACGCGCCGACTTGCAGGGACCCACAGCGGTTCGAAACACCGATACAAACCCCACGTACGACTTTTTCAAAACGCTCTCCCCCCACTCTCACGCCTTTCCGACGCCCGAGTCGCAGTACGCTTCTAGCATCACGGCAAACTTTTCCGCCTCCCCCACCTCTCAGCCTCTCTTCAAGCGAAGCAGGCGAAGCTACACCCTGCAGCAACCAGCATCGGATTTGGGCGCATCGGATAGATGCGCCCAAAGAGGACACGGGCGATGCAACGGCATAGTATTCAAGAGGGGGTGGCGGCGGGTGCCTGGGGTTTCAATCGACGGCTCAGACACGTCGCAGGGGCCTTCTGCCTGCGCTCCGGTAGCATGGGTGATCCTGGCAGTGGACGAGCTATTACCAGCTGCCTGACAAGCCAGACGCACCCCGCTGCCCTGTCTGCCAGGCTCTGCTGATGATGGTCCGCCGCATGTGTCCGTGGCTTCAAGGGCACCCGGTGCAGATATAGGACCCGTGCAGTGTGTAGAGCGCTTAACCGTTCCAAGCGCGTTCTCACAATCCCTAAGCTGAGAACGAAACAGGAGTAACGCCGGATGAAGTGAATGATTGGAGGCAGCGGTGGGAACAACGCTCCCCCGACCTGTTTTCAAGCTGCAAGTAGACGTGCGCCCGGGGCTGTCTCATCGAACCACGACGTAGAATCGTGGCTACATGGGCCGCTTCCGGTAAGCAGGACTTGCAAGCATCCAAACTTGCCGCCCGTTAGTACTACCCCCCGCGGCCTTTTTTTTTCCCCACACACTTTTTTCCATCGACCTTTTTTTTAAGCCCTTTTTTATCAGAAAGTAGAACTCTTTTTGTACGTTTTTGTGCTTGTGGTTTTTTTTTTTTTTTTATGGAGGGGCTACTTTTTTGGCGTGTTTGAGCGTCGACGTGTTTGACAACTAGTTGGATCCCTTTTTGCATATTTTTTTTTTTTACATAAGCGCCAGCTTGAAAGGAAATGCTCGACGATGCTGCCCGACAAAGAACAAAGAAGGGATCCCAAGTGCTGTAGCTACCGAATCACGTGTAGAACGGACGTGAGGTCATGCGGGTTTACCCCCTACACGACAAATCACACAAACAAGTCCCGGGTGAGAAACAACACACGGTGGTGTTAGCGAAGAAGAAAACGCACGTGTCTGTTGCAGCGAATGATTTCTTTGAGTATGCATGCTACTCAACGACCCGAATTGATCGAATCCCAAATTGAGCCGACTCGCAAAGTGACAGAACACTCGTGTGTCCATAATTAAGTGGATTTCACAAGCGTGATGCACGTGAATGCGCGCGCACCACTTGCGGAGTTGCCTTAGCGAAGTGCAGAACACACTGGTGGCGGTGGGTGTGTCCGCACATTTTGTGGCTGCACACACAAAGCGTGTGCCCCCCGCGAGTGTTGCAAATTTGTTGCATTAGTGGGCGAGTGTTTAGTAGGCTGACCCGTCCGTGCAAATGTGGCAGCGTACCCTTGTTTCGCCCGTATTTCGAACTGACAATCAATTATTCATTCATGCCCAAGAAAAGATTGCCCGCATGCTCGACCGGTATCAGGCTTCATTTAAGTGCTGGTTCGGGTTTGTGGGTTTGCGCTATTAGGTCTCCACGACCCTGTGTGTTAAATCGCGGTCTCTGGGCACTGGTCCTCGGTTTTCAAGGCGCTGCACCACAACCAGGACCAATCGGATTCCTGCCCCCGGACACTCCTTTGACTTTCCAAAACGCTGCACCACCGGCCTCCTGCCTCCGGCGCATTTGATCCTTCGACCTTTCGAAACGCTGCACCGCCAGCCTGCTGTCCGGACGCGACCCTTCAAACGCTGGACCATCGGCCTGCCTCCGGACAGTTTTTGTTCCTCCACCTTTCAAAACGCTGCCACCATCGGACTCCTGCCTCCGGACATTTGTCTTTCGACCTTTCAAAACGCTGCCACCATCGGACTCCTGCCTCCGGACATTTGTCTTTCGACCTTTCAAAACGCTGCCACCATCGGACTCCTGCCTCCGGACATTTGTCTTTCGACCTTTCAAAACGCTGCACCATCGAAGTCCTGCCTCAGGACACTTTTTGTTCCTCGACCTTTCAGAGCGCCGCACCATCGGACTCCTACCTCCGGACACCTCGACCTTTCAAACGCTGCGCCACAATCGCGTTGAGTTTCTACCCGTCACAGACGAAAAGTCTTTGCCCCGGCCCAGTTACGCAGAGGTGGTGCTGGCCCGAGCAAATTTGCCGTATCTCTTGCCTTGTGTGGCCATCCGTCTTGGGTAGCTTCCTCCTGTTGACGATCTGAGTGTGCCAGCTTCCCACCGGGGTGGGCGTGGAGTACGTGGGCAGTCCACTTTTGCTGCACGACTACCGGTACCTCGCTTCCCGTGAGCCGGGCTGCTGCACGTCTTGCGAGGATGTCGGCCACCGCATCCTGAGCAGCTAATGCTGCTACACCGACACTGGCGGCTGCGGACGCATGCTCTCTTGCCTCGCGTGCCGTCGCTCTTCTACGCCGGCGGAGCTGTCCGGACGGGCGCCGCCGCCGGGCGAATCTGCCGGCTCGACGCGATCTCTGGCACCGGGAAACCTCTGATTCGACGACCTGTCCGTGCACCGGGCCGAAGACCACCGGCCCCGCGCCGCCGGCGGCGGACGGCTGGGGGAAACCCCGGACGGGAGGTGCCACGGCTTCGGCCACGCCCACCACCGGGCCGGCGTTCGTCATCCTTCCACTCCGTGACACGGGTCCCGCCTGCCCTGTCGCGCCCGGCGATCCCCCCGGCCCAGCGGCGCGGGGGTCCCCGCCCGCTGCGCAACTCCATGGCGTTGTGAACAGGCCTGCAGTGCCTCTCGCCCAAGCATCCGGCTTTCTCAGTGTTAGCTCCAACCGCGCCTGAACGCAGAGCTTGCACTGGTGTTTGTCAGCCGACTCAACTATCCACGGACCAACTCCCCCCACCCATGAGTTGCTGTACTGCTGTTCTGGTCTATATTCCTCAGAAAAGATAGGCGCAATTGCCTGAGTGGGGCCGGCCGCTTCAACTATAGACTGCAGCGCTTGGAAAGCAGGCAAGAACTGGACCACAAAGAAGTGACCCATTGTTTTGTCCGGCTCCGTGATTAAAACAACAAGCTGGAGGCATGAGCTCAATTTTTTGATCTTTCGAACTGCTGCTATCGGTCGTCTGTCATCCCGAATGCACTCCGCTTATATGCCCCAAATACCAAGTGCGGAAGATTGCTAAGGTTGGTTTTGAGGCGACCCATGCGGATGAGTTTTCACCTTGCTTGCAACGTACCGTGCAGGTAATCCTGCAACGAATCGCCGCAGCTGCCTGCACCATCTTTTTTGCGACGTTTGGGGGCCGGTGGCACATCCGCAACCGATGCAGCTCCGGGCGGTTTAGAGCGTTTGGGGCCTGTAGCACTTCCCGCGCTGCCGATGCGGCCCTGCCCCATTCTTCCTCATCCGCCACTCGTCCTTGCAGGTCTTTCACACGCAGTTCCAGACAGCGTTTCTGTAAGTTCTCATCACGGAGTCGGACAAAACAATGGGTCACTTCTTTGTGGTCCAGTTCTTGCCTGCTTTCCAAGCGCTGCAGTCTGATCAACAGCTGGCGCAGAGCCAGCTGTTCACGCACAGCCGCGTGTGGGGGTTGCTCTCCACTCCTGAGAAATTGCTTTCACTGTTGTAGAGGCTTTCTCTTTGCTCCACAACTGTGGCTCAACAGTGCGGTGAGCCTTCTCATATTCGTTGAAGGACATCGCAGTCCCTGGGGCCGGCTGTGATGGCAGCAGCCTTTCTTTGAGGTCGACAACAATTGCCTCAGTCGACTTGTGCTTCGTTTTCCACACCGCATGAAGTGCTTTGTGTGTACAGCCCAACCGCGCAAAATTCATCCACAACTGGTTCATCTGGAGAGAAGATGTTGCACTTATGCGACAATCTCCTCCCCTGTCGCGGGTTTTTTTCTAAACTACGCTGAGTGTCTTGATGTCCTATGCACTCGATGCGAGCTCCGTCACTCCATACCTCACCAGATGCGGAGATGGCGAAGCATGCGCCTTGACGTCGCCCGCGTGCACCGGCCTCCTGCCTTAGAACACTTTTCGTCCTTCGACTTTTCAAAACGCGACACCATCAGTCCCCACTTCGTCCTTGGACCTCTCAAACGCTGCACCGGCCTCCTGCCATCGGACACTTTTTGTCCTTCGACTTTTGAACCTGCCCAGACTACAAACGGAGCATTCCTCCCAAAAGCCGCAGACCTGCACACGGTGTAAGTTCCAGCCGGCAGTTGGCCGAAGTCGAAACATCTGGAAAGTCTTCTGCCGCTTGAAACTGCACGCCGGCCTTGACGTGTATTCGGATGCCATGATTGCATGTGGCCGGCAATATGCCTCCTGGCGGCTGTGTTCTCACCACACGCCGCACGCCGTGGTGTCGGCTGGATACTGACTTCGTTTCAAACACGCGACGAGCTTATCACACGAGCCGTTGTCTGTTCGATCTTTTTTTTTTGACGCCCCCTTCACGCGGCAAAGCTCGACGAGCCCACTCGACACGAGTCAGAACTCCCTGGCGCAGAACGTTGGGTGGATACAGAAGGGGAAAACCAGCCTCTTGGACGTGGTATAACGGAAGACAGCAAGCATAATTCTGCGTGAACACGCAATGAATAGACAGCCTGGCCTTTAGTGGATCCGCGAGGGACGTGGGTATAAGGAAAGACAACCCTCGTCTTGTACGCACTCAGGTCACGAGGAAGCTGTTTCTCTCTCGTGTATCCACGCACAAACCATACGCAGTCGTTGTGCATCACTGAGGTGGCTGTATCCCCTCAAGGCTGTCTTCCCCTGAGTATCCACGCACAGAAATTCGGGGGAAGCTGCTTTCTTTGGCTCGCAGGCCTGCAGCTGTTGCCGTTGTTTGTCAATCAACTGAAACCCGCGTTGAAGTAATTTTAGTACAAGGTTGGATCTGTAGCAGGATGCGCACACAACACCCGGATCTATCTGGGACCCAGGCTCTCCGGGGCTGGGAATGAACTACTGATAAAACAGTAGAAAGCGTCCCCTGTTGTTCCAGTAGGTCCGTTCCCGGCCCAGGAGAGCCTCGGCCCCGCTGGGGCTCTCCGGGGCTGAGCTCCAGCCCCGGCCCGTCCCGGGGCCAACCACCACACTGGTAGAGGCAGCCCTTCTAAGACTGACGTCTCATACACCAACAAGCGGCCACAACCAGCAAACAACCGCTAGGTGGTCGAAAAGCAGATGCACACGTCGGGGGGCAGCCTGAAAATGAGATGCTGTTTGGCAGCGCGACGACCGGCATGAGGAGGAAGCCGCGTGCCGCTGACAACGGATGGACGCCTGTTCATTGGGCCTGTCTCCAAGGTGACACCAAGGCAGTCGTTGACCTGTTGGACCGGTGCGAAGAGAGGACCAAGTACGGCTGGGCAGCTCTACACGTTGCCGCTGACGCGGCACAAGCTGACATTGTCACGCTGCTGGTGCAGCACTTGAAAGACAAGTATCGTCATGACTGCGTGAGGTGTGTTTTGTTTGTCTGTCCGTGCCGGGGCAAGTTAGCCTGTCAGTGAGTAAACATGATCGTAAGGCTACTCTTTTCCCAAACACGCTGCACTCGTTCTGTTTCGAGTTTTTGTTCGCGGACGACGTGTCGTTTTGCTTCGAAGGCACGGGATATTTGATTTATGGCTTCACACTCACCTTCTGGTCACATCTGGTCACATGTCCCGAACGAAACTGAAGATCATGCTCGAAAATTCAAGTTTAGTTTTCGGGCGGACCCTCATGTATGTTCGGTGCGTCGTCCCCGATAGTTCTTGGATAAACTTCACGCAGAGTGTCGACAACTTCTATAAATTCATTCTGCTTTTTTTGCGTCTACCAAATGCAATTTGTCAGGAACAAAAACCGATCGATGGTGGCGTACTATCCTCACTCCCGTTAGATGAACAAAACAGGTTTGAAGGAAGTGCGCACAAACAAAATCATTGAAACAACATGTTGCAACAAGAATAGTTCCACTAAACCTTTCAAACCCCAAGTTTAAAAACGCTTAAAAACAATCAACGCATTCTACCCACGTGAGACCACTATCTTTCAAGTCACGAGACCTCGGAGTTTCAAGCGAATTTTTACGGGGGAAAAATCTCGGCAACGCAAAAGGTACCTCGGGAGCCTGACGGCCCTGACGCTGTCGGGGGACAGTCCGATGGTGCTCGCGTGCGAGCGGAAGAACGAAGCGGTGCGGACGCTGTACGAAGAAGGGTCAGCGGCGGCGGCCCGCCGCTGCGACGCGATCATGCAGACGCTCGCGGACGAGATCGAAGCCGCAACGGAGCGGTGCCCGCCCGACGCGGCACCCGAGGCACGCGGCCACCCGCGCACGGCGGGCGGCGCCGCCGCCGCACCCCCGGAAGCCAGCCTGCCCGGGTTTCTCGGCGAAGTCGGCTGGTTCCTGTCGCCGCCGGCGATCCCCGCCAGCTGCAGCAGCAGCAGCAGCAGGGGCAGCGCCTCCCTCCTCTTGCGCCACGAGCAGGCGCGCGCGGCGCGCCTCGCACGCGAGCTCGACGCCTGCCGGGGCCACGCTGAATCCCTCGCTGCCTCCGCCGACAGGCACAAGCTGCGCTCGCAGCGGCTCGAGGCGGAAGTCGGCCGGCTGGCCGCCGCCGCCGAAAAAGCGCCGCCCCCGGCGAAGCCGCGCCAGCGGCTGCACATCACGGGGCTACTCGGCCTCTGCAACCCGGTGCCCGCCGCTGCCGGAGGCCCGGACGACGAACCGAGTCCGGAAAAGGCGCATCTCGTCGAAGGGGGCCTGCGGGGCTGCGACGAATCGAGTCCGGAAACACGCCCTGTCGCACACCCGGGGTGCCGAGATACGGCGACGAGTTCAAAAGCACATGTCGTCAACACCCCGCAAAGCTACCACGAATCTAGTTCACACCCACATTCCGTCGAAACCCCGCAGGGTTACCACAATTCGAGTCCAACAACACGTGAACCCCCGCAGGGTTACCACAATTCGAGTCCAACAACACGTGTACCCCCGCAGGGTTTCAGTCCGAACGCACATCCCGTCGAATCCCACGACTCGAATTCGAAAACGCGTCGAGTCGAAACCCAGCAGGATTACCACGATTCGAGTTCAAAGTCACACTGCGTCGAGCCCCCGGGGGGCAGCCAGGAATCATCTAGTTCAAGAACACAACGCGTCGAAACCCTGCAGGGCTACCACCACGATTCGAGCCCAAAAACACACCTCGTCGAACCTCCGCAGAGCCGTCCCGAATCGATTCCGAAAACGCACCCCGGCAAATACCCGGATGGGGACCACGATTCTCGCCCCGAAGCAGCCCCCGCCGACCCGGAACCCCACCGCAGTACAGCCTGCGGGAGGCCCGCGCCGCCCCCCGTACCCGTAGGGCAGAACGTCGCGAGGAGGTGCGCCGCGGCAGGCGGCGGCGGCGACGGGGCGGACGAAAACCGGGTCAAGGGAGGTGCTGCACGCCGCCCGGACACACGCAACAATCCGTCTACCGCCAAGCCTGCGGAGAAGGGTTGCCGCCGGGCGAAGCGGAGGCTGCCGATGAGCCGTTCGAAAAAGCGCGCGCCAAGCCGGAAACCAGGCGAACCCGCGCACGACCCGAGCAAGGAGTTAACCAACACGGCTCGTCGAGGAAACACGGGACTCCCACCCTCTGTGGATACCCCATTCCAGGAGACTTACCTCGACGCCTGTCGAAGTAGCAAGGAGTTGACCAACACGGCTCGTCGAGGAAATACGACGGGACTCTCACCCTCTGTGGATACCCCATCCCGGGAGGCTTACCTCGGCGCCAGCCGTGTCCCGGACCCCCCGCCGCCCGCTGCGGCGGCGGGCCCCCGGCCGAGGGGAACGCGCGTCGGGCAGCTGATCACCCGGTCTCGGTACCAGTCGGCCCTCGACGGGATCGCCGCTGCGGGGGGACAGGGCACACCGGATGCTGAAGGACTCACCCCGTTTCCGGAGCCGCCGAGGCGGTTTTGGGACGGGGATGCCGGGGCAGCCGCGGGGGCGGGCTTTGCCCGTGGTGGGCCAGGGGGGGGTGGCGTCGCCGGGGGTTCGTTCAGGCGGTGGCTGGCGGGGTTCCAGGAGTGGTGCTCGGGGGAGATGGGCCGGGCGAAGACGCAGGTGGTCCAGTACGCCGAGGCGGCCGCTGCGGTGCGGCAGCGGCAGGATGCCGGCCAGCCGGAGGCCCGAGGGAAGGCGGGCCCTGGCGGGGCAGCGGCGCACGGCGGGTGCAGCGGCAACAGCGACCAGAACCGCAACAACAACGACAACCACAACAGTAGCAACAGCAGCAACAACAACAACACCAACAACAACTACAACAGCAGTAGCTACCACAACAGTAGCAACAACAACACCAACTACGACAACAACAACAACAAGGCCTCGATGCCCTGCAAAAGGAGAAGCAAAGCGGCGAAGGACCCGACGGCGGAAGGGGCTGCGAAGAAACGGGCGGGGGCGAAGCCGCTGGCGCCGTCGGGCGCCCGGCGGAGGCTCGGGCGCTGCAAGCGGACGGCGGGCAAAGTGGCGGCCGGCGGCGCTGGCTGGGGTTTCGACGCGGCGTCGAAGGACGGCTTCGACCCGGGCGGGAGAAGCCCAGCGGCGGCTGCGGTGGCGCGATTCGGTGCCGGGGCCGCGGCATCTGCGGGTGCCGTCGCGGCAGCCGTGCTCTGTGTTCTGGAAGAGAGGCTGTCCAGGTATTCTTTTTGTTATTGTACAAGCACCTGCCAAGGCAGCTTTGTAGGAAATACTTGCAGGTGCGAAATCTCAAAGGAAATGCGCGTGCCCCCACACGAAACACAGGTAAGCTGGAGAACGCTAGAGTGGCGGGCGTGAACGTATCCAAATCAAAGCGGACGGGACCTTTGCCTTCACCTCTGCGACGATTGCTACGTCCTCGCTGATGACATCCGTCCTTCGAAGAAGACTTGATGCCAGCATCAATCATGCAGTGTTCTATCTAAACGAAGTTGTTCCCCCATCTGGTTTACCACAATCGTTACACATGCAGGGTTCTGTCTAAACGAAGTTTTTCTCCCCATCTGGGTTACCACAATCTTCAATGCAAGCGTGCGGTGTTCTGTCTCAACAGTAAACTAAGCTTTTGCCCCCCATCTGGTTTACCACAATCTTCAAGCATGCGGTGTTCTGTCTCAACATTAAACTAAGCTTTCCCCCCCACATCTGGTTTACCACAGTCGTTACGCATGCAGTGTCTCAGATGGCATCTGGTTTACCACAACCTTGCTCAACAACACAGAAGGTGGAGTGTGCAGTCCGGAAGCGGCATCGTGGCTACCCGCGGCAGCTGGCGAGTCGCGAGGGACGCGGGCGGCCCAGCCGAAGCGTTGGTTCGGAGGGGGAGCAGCGCCAGCGGCTGGGGCCGGATAGACCCCCCGCTCACCCGTCGAAACTCGCTCCCGCCGTCGTTCTGCCAGAAGCCGCTGGTGCCTGACGCCGAGGCTTCCGCCCCTGTCGTGGGGTTCTGATCTTCGGAATTCTTGGCGTCAAGGCTTTGTCGTTGCTCCATCGTTGCTGGCTGCAAGGATCAAGGCTTTGTAGTTGCAGGCTGCAAGGATCCAAGACTTTTTTGTTGCCGACTGGCAAGGATCCCTCCCCGCTCTGGGTTCTGATCTTCAAAGTTCTTGGCGTCAAGGCTTTGTCGTTGCTGACTGCGCTGATAGGACACTGCAGACATGACTAGTACAAGAGGTAGTTTGTGGCGGTTTGTGCAGCCTCGACCGGATCCGGCAGCCGGAGCGCGAGTACGACTTCGACTTCTCGGCTATGGAATCGCGGGCAAGCAGCTTTCCGATGGAGCGATTCGCGTACCACCCCCCGGAGACCTGGGAGCCCGAGCACTGGGACGAGCACGAAAAGCGGAAGATCGAGAGCAAGCGGCAGCGGCTGGCCATGATCGAAAACTGAAAATGCTCTACGCGACTCTAACCGAAGTTTTTCTCAATGAAAATGGCTTGCGACTCTAACCGAAGTTTTTTGTAATGAAAATGCTCTACGCGACTCTAACCGAAGTTTTTCTCAATGAAAATGGCTTGCGACTCTAACCGAAGTTTTTTGTAATGGAAATGCCTTGTGCGACTCTAACCGAAGAGCTGCCAGGTAATTACCTATACTTAACATTGAACGCGATTTTTGCGGTTCAATGTTAAGTATCATGCAGGGTCAAAATCTTGTGTCTTTTTTCGACCTCTCCTCCGGGGAAAAAAACACGAAGCGGGGTCCTTGTCCAGGTATCACGGCAGCCGCGCGAGTCTGCCATGCAACATATACAACTACGACCCCCCAGCGCGGCACTCGGTCAGACTATCGTCACAGATTGTTGCTGCAAATCAAGGTCAAAGTAGGACGACTAAGGCGGTTGAGCACACGACCATTCCGAGCACGTTCTTGCAGTGCCCTCCTTCGGGAGGCTGTAAAAACCACCGGTTCTGGCCTAGCAAATGGATAGGGAAAAGTGCCTTAGGAGACTAGTCCCAATGTGAAATGTGCCCTTCGGCACATTCGGGGACTAGTCCCTATGTTTCATTACAATTCCTGGCAAGAATTTGCAAAAAAGTTGCAAAAGTGCAGTACTTTCCAATGAAAAGGTGCCCTTAGGGGACTAGTCCCCTAAGGGCGAACAATTTCATTGGACTTTTCCCAGGGAAGTGTGGATATCTTGCCCTACTCGAATGACGATATAAGATCGGTGTTCTTCAGTCAGATGGACACCGACACGAGAGGAGTCGAAGCCACAAGTCTACTGTCCTCAGGATCCCTCCACACCTGACACACGCGTCCTGTCTATGCACGAGAAGCCGAAGTCAAAATAGGCTCGTCGCGCACTGTCCTCCCCCCCCTCTCTCTCGCTCATTTACACGGACATACGAAGCCGGCCGAGAGAAGGCGTGGCATATAAAGAATGCGAGCAGTTCTGGGTTTCGCCGGTTTGCCCTTCCGCTTCCTTTTTTTTCTGCACGAGTGCGCCGAACTGCGGCGAAGGAGACTCAGAAGTCACACAAAGAGAGGGAAGTTCGAAGGTCGACAAGCATGCAATTGTAAGTACACGAGTTCCGGTACTGGGACTCACGGTAGTTTACTTCGCCTCCCGAGACTGGGGTTTCTGTCCTCTCGCAGCATGAGTGGTCCTGGCACTCAGGTTCCGCGCTGCCGTGGCTGATAGGACCAGTGCGGTGATGAACACTACGGTCGGGAAGGGGCTTCAATGTAGTTGGGAAAACACGTTCCCCTTCCCCGCGTTCTGCGTGTGGGGTTACCACCGGGCACCTGCCGCAGCAGCCGCAGATACGTCCTTCGCCCTTGGCTCACTTTCGGGAGGTGTCGCTGCTCACCTACCAGTGTGTTCCTGGTTGTTGCCCTAATTTTGTTGCATTAGTGTGGCCAACGGGAAAGCGAATACTCCGACTGCTGGATTATGAACTAGTCAGTAACGTCCAAGAACAGTTGCAACCGACAACGACAAAAGCGCGGAAAAAGTGACCCTTCTGGAGTCATGTAGCGAAAAGTTAGCATGGTACTCATTTGCATGCAAATGACTTCCCACTAACGCAACAAGAAGACGCATTCGTGTGATTGTCAGGCTTTCGACTACCCTGAGCAACGCACTAAGCAGAAAAAGAACCTTCGAGAGCTTTCCTTTCCTCTGTACCCTTTTCACCCTAGGCCCTAGGCAGGGAAATCGGAACAGGGAAAAGCCGCTCAAGCTTGCCACGGCAGGCGCGAAGAGGCTCGACACGATGCCGGAGTTCGACTTGGAAGGAAGCCAGAACCCCGGGTGGGGCAAGGTATGCTCAAAGGAAGACTCTAGGAGGTGGGGCAGGGTTCCTTCCTTTCGTTTTGATGAATGTATGCAAATCCTGCAGAGTCGGACATCGATCCTGAACCCTGACAAAAGGCGGTGATTTGAGGCTTCCAGGCTCCGGACTCGTGCAGAAATCTGAAGTCGTGTCACATTGGCGATCCTGTTGACCCATGCCCACAGGCCCCGGGTGATGTAGTCGTCTCCTGTTGAAGGAAACGTTGACCCTGCTGGGACAAGGTAACTGTCTTCGAAAAAAGCTGCCCTTTCTTCGTGTAGTACGGTGGCTCGTGCATGCATGGAAAAATACTCGAGGGGCTGCCTTGTGCTTACTTCGAAGGAGGCTAGAGGGGGAGAAACAATACAACTACAAAATGGGTCTTTTTTGTTGAACGCTTACGCATCAGGACCCCCAGGGACCACGCAGTGGCTACACCAAATCTGAAGGCGGAGCAAGGTCCTCCGCTCGAGGCGACCAGACGCCCTCTGGCGTGTCGTCCTCTCTGGCTAGCACCCCGCGGGTGTACGGGTCGGCTCTCTGTTTATCAGTCGGTACCCACTCGGCACTGATGACAAGGCCGGCCGCCCGCGCAGCATCAAAAATCCTCGCCAAAAGGACATTTGCTGCAAAGTTCTTCGAGTGCCCCTTGATGAGACACTGGACAGCCGGAAGGTTGTCAACCATGAGTCTCACGCGCGTATTCGTGTGAAACCTTGCGGTCAGGTTTATGCCCCTCAGCACCGCAAACAACTCCTTCAAAAAGATGTGAGTGTGCCTCAACTTCAAGAACGGGCCCTGCGATATCCGCTCAGGTTCGCCCTCCAGGACTGCGGCCCACCATGATGATGAGGCGTCCGTCCAGAGAGTCACTGATGAGGAGACCGACTTCGAACGACTGACCCAGCGGTTGTCTTCGACGAGGGAGGTGAGGTGCTCCACCTCACGCACGGTCGAGGGCGGAACCGTCCTGGAGATGTCCCAGTCAGCTGGCTCCACCAGGGATGAGGCCAGCCTCTGCAGGAAGGACAATGAACACCGGGCGTAGGCCAGCTGGAAATGCGTCGTGTAGGCAAACCAGACCAAAGCCCCAAACACCCGGTAAAACTCGCGGGGTGACGCCCCTCCGCGTTTAACTCTGGCGAGCTCGGCAGAGCCAAGTAACTTCGCCACCCATGCGTCCGCCATTCTGTATCGAGCGGGGCGGCTCGAATGGGAGAGGTCAAAGTGGAGGCCCAGAAGGTCGAACTCCCTGAGCGGTATTCCAAACTGCTCGTCGTTTTCGTTGAGCTCGCAGTTGACGCTCTTGCAGCGCTGCAAAAAAGAGTCAAACCGCGAAGTTGCTTCGCTCAACGAATCCCCAACGACGACGAAGTTGTCGACCCAGGGCAGACCGTCAGACTCCGGCAGGAGTACTCGAGAGGCCCTCTGCGCTATCGCCGGAGCCCAGCTCCAGCCCATGCACATGGCCACGAGTTGAGCCTTCACGAAATGACCCCGCGGTCCGGCCAAGTGCTTGCCAAAAAATGGGCGGATTATCGCGTCCAGCCGGAACTGATAGAAATAGCTCCTGGCGTCTGCGAGAAACACCACCGACGAGGCCAGAACGCGGTCGATGACTTCGTGCACGGAAGGAAGCAGCATCGGAGGCGGACGCGCCATGATCGCGTTGAGATTCCGCCCGTCACATACGAATCGTTGCCCCCCGCTCTTCTTGTCGACTGTGAAGGCAGGGAGGACGACCTTTGAAGGCAGGGAGGACGACCTTTGAAGGCAGGGAGGACGACCTTTGAAGGCAGGGAGGACGACCTTTGAAGGCAGGGAGGACGACCTTTGACGGGCTCGAAGCGAGCTCCGTCACTCCATACCTAACCAGATCCGGGAGATGACGAAGCATGCGCCTTGACGTCGTCCGCGTGAACCCTCTTTCCGTCAGCGCTTCCTCCGCTCCCGGGAGCAGGGCGGAACGGAAGGACTCCCAAGAGCGAATCACATCCAGCACGCCACGCAGCAAACCCTGGCTGTCCAAAGCTGACAACCTGTCAAGGTTCATGAATGACGCCGAGATTAGCGCGAGGTTCTCTCCTCTTCTGCGTTGCGACGGGGGGGGCGTAGAGTTGTTGACAAGGAGATCGCCTCCGTACGCGACACCAACAAACGGGGTGAACGTAGAGGGCGGTAGCTCCACGTCGGGGATCCTCCCCGGCCCCGGATAAATCGCCGCCAGCGGGTCGGGGACTTTCCTCTTCGGTAGCTTGAACGGGAAGGGGGGTTCGAGGCGGAAGGCTATAGGAGACTCGCTGACGCCTCCGCGGTGTTCCGGACGAGCGGAACCTCCGCTTCCGGAAGGTACCGCATCAGAGCACTCAGCGTCGTGTGACGCGACACGCTCTGAATCACTCGCAGGTCGACCCCGCTTCTCAACAGGTGGAACAGGGCGCCCCGCCGGAGAGAATGGCCGGTGAGGGAGAGGTTGGCGCGCTTCAGCGCGGACACAACCCGCCGAAAAGGGATGTTTGGAAACAGGAGGCGGCCGGGCGGCGTCTGAGACAGCAGCGAGCGAAGCTCCTGGTCCTGAGCTGGTGGAAGAATCACGCCCGTGACCTGACCTAGGCGGAAAGGATCCGACTTCGAGCCCACCCAGTTTACCGGTTTTTTTTTTTTGTTGAACGCTTACGCCCGCCACTAAACCCAGATTCACCTGTGTTTCGTGTGGGCTACAGCACATTTACCTCCTTTGATCTTTGCAACTGGCAGCCTCCTCAAGTATTTCCTACAAAACAGGTGCTTATACAAAAAAACAAGGGGATCTTATTCTCTTGCATCACTCATCAGGCGTACGCCCCCGGGTCTGAAGTCTGGCAAAGACCAAGTGTTTTATCGTGAGTTTCAAGGCATCAAATACGTTAATATCACTGGTGTGCTCCGCACCCTTTCGTAGAACCCTGTAAGAACTCGGCACAAACCCCAGCAGAACCTGGCACGAACCCGGCAGCACTTGAATGTGATCGCACCACTCTAGCAACTAATTAGAATTCCATCAACACATCAGGTCCGCGACTCGCACATTCGGATTCTGACCGGAAATGCGAACCCGGGCTTTGTCGAGGAGGTCTGCAAGGATCTGAGGATTAAGAAGATGCGGGCGACCGTCGGCAAGTTCGCGAACGGCGAAATCAACATCGGGATCGAGGATCCCGCCCGCGGAGACGACGTGTTCATCATCCACCCCACGTGCGCCAACGCCAGCACAGGCCTCAACGTCAACGAGGCCGTCATGGAGCTGCTCCTCTTGATCCACACCGTCAAGCTCAGCTCTGCAAAGCGCATTACCGCCATCATCCCGCATTTTGCCTACGCCCGGCAAGACAGGAAGGTGTGCACATCGCGTCTTACCAGCACACAGCCTTTAGCGCTCTGTAGTAATCTAGTTAGCAAGCATGCCGCTGACGGTTGTAATGGAGAACAGCGAAGGCCGAAGTGGAGAAGGTTTCCGTGTCAAGAGCAATTGGACACGGGTCAGTCGGTCCTAAGGCAAGGTGTAATTGTTCGCCCTCACAGGTGCCACTGACAGTTGTAGCAGCGAATTTTCAATGGAGAACAATGTGAAGAAGGGGTCCGTGTCAACAGCAATTGGACATGGATCAGTCGGTCCGAAGGCAAGGTGTAATTAACGAGCTTTCTCGGAGGGGCCGGGTTGCCGAAATAATAACGCGTGAGAATTTGGGGTAGGCCCTGTTTATTAGATTCACGGTTAAACGAAGCTAGCGCACAAAGTTTGCCTGATCTCGCACCTACTTTCCGATACCGAATAGATGCTCTATTCTAACTCACTCTCTCTCATTCACGGCGAACGCCTGCTTGAGATGGAGTGAAAAATCCGTCCACAAAAATACGTCCACGAAACGCACCCACCCACAGACGGAGGCGCGTGTGCCCATCAGTGCATCCGCCATCGCGCAGCTTCTCGTCAACGTCGGTGTTGACCGGATCGTGACGGTCGACCTGCACTGCGGCCAGATCCAGGGCTTTTTCAAGAACACGCCCGTGAACAACCTGTCGCCTTCGCGGGAATTCGCGCATTACCTCAAGGAGAAAAAGGGCTTCAAGCCTTCGGTATGCCGCAAGCTCTTTTCCTCTTTACCTTGATCGTAGGTGTCACGGCAAGTTTTGGCAGCCGCTGCTTAACAATGCATCGTTGTGTGTTAAACTTGTTAGTTGGCAGCGTGCTACATGAAACTCGCCAAAGCAGGTGAGTCCCGCTAAGCAAAGTTGCTCTGCCATCTCCGGTTTTATCTCTTAAACACGAAGCGATACCGAAGGGAGTTGTTGCTGGCTTCTTCTGGCATCTTCGCACTCGTTCTGAGGCGGGGTCTACAGCAGCTGTTCGGCTGGCGCTACTCTATCCACTCTTTCTCGGCCGGGGCTCTTACCTACCCTTGCTCGGGTCTCAGGATGGTCTCTCCCACTTGACGGGATATTTGTCCCATCTGCCCTACATACACAGAAACGGTAAAAGTCAGGATACTTACATACAAACGGAGGGGAAGAACACCGACCATGAGGCAAGCTATGATCGCGACGTCACGCCACCAGCTCCAGAAGAATGAGGAAGGTGAGACTGACATTCTTTGATCCTGCTGAGTTGGTGTATTCAGTAACGCCGGAGTGACTGTCTACTTGCAACCCCGCCTCATCCCGAACTCTCCTGGTGTTGGTTCGGGAAGGTGCTCATTCTGCCACGCGCTTTGCTCCAATTCCCATAGTTTGTTAGGCCATGCTTTCACACCGAGGATCGGTACTGAAAATCGAGTGTATTGCCAGCAGACCCAAAGGAAGGATGACAAGAAAAGCATCGAAAGACACCAGACTGACAACAGCACACCAACCTCGGTTGATTGGTCGGCAAGCACAAAGTTCACTTTAAATTTAAGCCCTCAGAATACTGTAGAAAGGAATACTCGAAGGGCTGTCTTGTGCTTCCTACGAAGGAGGCTAGAGGGGGGGCAATTTTGGGGAGAGTTTTTGGTGAACGCTTACGCCCGCCACTGACCCCGAATATATTTACCTGTGTTTGTGTAGGCTACAGGCACATTTACCTTCTTTGATCTTTCGCAGCTGGCAGCCTCCTCGAGTATTCCCTGCAAAGCAGGTGCCATTGACCGAACACCATCCAATTTCATCAAACCTTGCGATTCAACTCCAGAAGATACGATGCTCGTTCTCGGACCCAGAGTTTCAAACAGAGCATCGATCGGGTTTGAGTGATCTTTGCACCGCCACATTCTCGATTCAAACCGATTCAACTCGATCAACAATAATCTGCTGATACAAGGCACCCCTGCTCAACTAAACCAAAGTGCTCGCCTGCCTTGTTGGCACTTGCACCTTAAAGAACTCAATGCTCAACTTGTAGAACGTGGGGGGCCCAAGACTACACTCCACGAAGGAATTTACTTGGTGTCGGTCACAAACAGTCCCGGACATGGCTAGCCATAACCCATAACGAAAGCGTGCACTAAATATACAACCCGTAACCACGTAGCCCTTTCTTGCTCTAAGAGAACCCATTCATGAACGGTCACACGGAGACCCTAAAACCCCGGAATTTCAAGCGAGCTCTAACTCTACAAAAACAAAACGACAGGAACTCGCCATCGTTGCACCGGATGCCGGCGCAGTCGACCGGGCCCGAAAGCTGGCGGACAGGGTAAGTGCAGACCGCGTCGTGACCATCCTGAAGCGTAGGGTGCAAGCCGGTAAGGTGGACTCGATGCACATCGCGGGCGATGTGTCTGGCATGGTCGCAGTCATCGTCGACGACATGACAGACACCAGCGGCACCCTCTGCAAGGCGGCTGAGGTGCTCAAGAGCCACGGCGCGAGAGAGGTATGGGTTCTTCTCGAAAGACCTGGCGAGATCTTGGTGTCGGGCAACAAATTGTTTCAAACCTGACATGCCAAAGCAAGCAAGTACGAAAGAAGCCATACATGCCCCCCCCCAAACCCACCCAGTACGCATTAGCTTTAAAATAACCCATTCGACGAAGGTCACCCGGAGACTCTAAAATCCCGGATTCTCAAGCGAACTATAACTCTAATAAAGCGGAGCAAGGATAACAAGAAACGTCGAAAGACACCGGACCGTACATCAACCCCGGTGGATGGCATAGTGGCACGGATGAATCAAACTGACTGGCACGGCAGGACTTCCTGCGTCAGCAGAGTGCAGCATCATCTCCATCCTCAAGATCGGACAAAAGCACCAACACAACAAACAACCAGCAGCCCATTTTCCCCGGCCCATCCCGCTTTTCCCTGACCACAATCGAAGGCCACCAGTCATTGTTGATTGTCGGCAACACAAAGCGAATTTCTTCTTGGTGTCGCAACAGCTACAAACTTGGCTAGCCGTAGTATGACGTTTGGATTTGTCATCCCTGGAGGGGGGTGACAATTCCAAACGTAGGGTAACTCGCTTTCTGACAAGACTCGCAGTTTGCCCGTGCACCTTCCAGTAAAGAGACAAGTCGTCTTCTCATAGAGTAAGCACGGCGACGTTGGTAATTGTCACCCCTACGTTTGAAATTAGCATTTCTGGGGGGTGACAATTACACACGTCACCCTAGGTAGCCTTTTTTTTTTGTGTTAACAATGCATTGTTGGTACTGAAAATTCGTAGTTGGCAGCGTGCTACATGAAACTTACCAAAGCAGGTGAGTTCCGTCAGTGCGCATAAACAAAAGAAAGCGCCAATACCAATTTTTGTATAAGCACCTGCTTTGTAGGAAATGCTTGAGGAGACTGCCAGTTGCGATTAGATCGAAGGAGGTAAATGTGCTGCAGCCCACACGAACCACAGGTAAATTCAGTGGCGGGCGTAAGCGTTCAACAAAAAAAGACCCACGCTGTGTTTTGTAGTTGTATTGTTTTCTCCCCCTCTAGCGGCCTCAGTTAGACTAGCCTCCTTCGAAATGAGCACAAGACAGTCCCTCGAGTATGTTGTGCACGGGATTCTGCTTCAGGAGACGGCCTCTATCGAGGCAATGTGTGCTCTGTTTGCCGCGAGCATCGCCGGTCGGTCAGAAGAGGTGTCCGGGCAGTTTGTGCAGTGGGCCGGCAGTGCTACGCTGACAAGCACCCGCGGTACAGCCCACGACTATTGGGCATCCTACACGGGGGAGCATTCGGCACTGCAGTGCTTCGCTAAAATGTGTCTCAAGCTTTCACCGTTGCCTTAGGTTTTCCGACCCCTCGCAACCGTACAACAGGTATACGCGATGATCACGCACGGCGTGCTGACGGACCCGGCCTGCGAACGAATCGAAAAGTGCGACGCGCTGCAGCAGGTGATCGTGACGGACACGATGCCTCAGTCGCACAACCTTTGCCGGTCGTCGAAGCTCGTTGTGCTGTCTCTGGCCCCGCTGATCGCGGAGTGCGTGCGCAGGATACACAACGAGCAGGCCATGGACGACCTACTTCCTTCCAACTTCCTGCCCGCGGTCTACGGCACCCTCGACTCGCCGGAAGCGCAGCCCGCAGCTGAATGAAATCCGCTTCATTCATTGGAAGCCACACGTTGCTGCTCTCCGGGTACTGCATGTCGCCCCACCGGTTGAACCGCGGCCTTGCATCTTGCACGCTGTCAGTCAGAGCAACGCCTGCGCAGCCCGCAACTGAATGAAATCCAGTTCATTCATTGGAAGCAGCAACACGCTGCCGCTCTCTGGGTACTGCATGTCGCCCCTCTGGTTGAACCGCGGCCTTGCACGTCGTCAGAAGGAGTTGTGGTCAGTCAGAGCAACGCCTGCGCAGCCCGCAACTGAATGAAATCCAGTTCATTCATTGGAAGCAGCAACACGCTGCCGCTCTCTGGGTACTGTATGTCGCCCCTCTGGTTGAACCGCGGCCTTACCTTTGTTTGCAACCGGACGTCGTCAGAAAGAGTTGTGGTGCCAGAGCAACCTTGGCAACCATGCGCAGCCCGCAACTGAATGCAATCCAGTTCATTCATTTGGAAGCACACACTGCTGCTCTCCGTGTACCGTATGCCATCAGAGCGAGTTATAGTGGAACCGATGGCGGCGATACTCTCTTGTGGCCAATTTTACCGCCTTTCGCCCGCCTGTTCAGCAGATCAGTCAGACGAACCAATGAAGGCGATACACTCTCTGACCAACAAAGCTGATTTTGAGTGAACTGGATGAAATTCAGTTCATTCATCGGAAGCAGCGACACGTCGCGCTCATGTGAAACGGCTCTTTGAGTACCGCATTTCGCCTCACGTGTTGAACCGCGTCTTACATGCCATCAGAAAGAGTCGCTGTCAGAGGAACCCATAACGGCGATACTCTCTTGTGAATGAAGAGGATCCCGGTGCGCAGCATGGAGTGACTATCCTACTAAACACATCAAAACCCCCAGCCGTCGTTGAAGCTCGTAGAATTGCGCCGTTGATCGCCAATCCACGATGAACAGGCCCTGGACCGACCCTCCAATTCCTCCAGTCCGGAGGACTGAGTGCCAGGCTGCCATCCCATCCTGTTAGACTATGGTGTATCGAGTAGTTTTTTGTATAAGCACCTGCTTTGTAGGAAATACTTGAGGAGGCTCCCCGAGTATTTCTGTTAGAATGCAGGGTATCTGTGGCTGGAGATGGTCCGCTTCGATCGTACCGTGTCGTGCCTCAGGCCCTTGCACTTATTCGCATCGTCGTCTTCGCGCGGTCCCTTGGCGTCCTTTCCCTTGCCGGTGCCCGCTTCTGCAAACCCTGTCTTAGATTTCGCGTGCGGCCCGTGACAGACAGCTCCAAGCAGTTCGATATAGCCCCAGGGGGCAGGGACGGACCATAGACCAAGGTGTTTCGCGGTAGACAGCGGCAGGGAATTCGATGCACTTAAGGGTGATCCGGGTGGGCCGGCTTAAAACACACGCACTGTGCGGCACGGCCGCAGAAGGCGAAACACGACAGACCGTGCGTGCGTCGAACTAGGCATGCACCCCGCTGATTTCTCCGTATCAGACTCAAGGTTCTCACCCATCGAGCTTCACAGGACTCCCGTTGCGTGCGGCGTCCAGGTACATAGAGCCTCTCCACGAAATGTGTCCGTGGCAAAAAAGGACAACACGCATCCTCCCCCATTCCCCCTTATTGTTGACGAAAAAAAGGTTCTTACCTTTTATTCTTCGCTTTTTCTCACGAACGGGGGGGTCGGTCCTGCTTTTGGCTTTGTACCCAGTTCGTGGTTAGCACAAACTCAAGAGGTCTAGTCAACTATTCTCTGCAGTATTGGCATACTTTCAACAAAAAAAAAAGAAATACTGGGCTGACGCGTTCATCGTCGGACATACAAACCCTCCCAACCCAAATCTGCGCAATTGTTCATTCCATGCTGGTTTCACAGTACCATCGGTGGTCGACCCGTATGCGCGTGGTGTACGCGTAAGCGCCTACACACGCACTGTCCCTTAAACGACGACGAAGGTGCGCACTGTTCTTGCTGTACTACAAACGAGCCCATTTCGACGAAGGTCACCTGGAGACTTTTAAGGTCTCCATGAAGCTTCTACCACTCTATGTACGACGCTGCACGACAACCACGACAAAAAAAGACTTCGGGCGGCCGGACATCACCGAATGAAAGCACAACAGAAAGAAGCAGAGTTAGAGCTCCCCGAAATCAGGACTTACGCCATTTTAGTGTCTCTCTATCTCTTTTTTTTTTGTATAAGCACCTGCTTTGTAGGAAATACTTGAGGAGGCTGCCAGCTGCAAAAGATCAAAGGAGGTAAATGTGCTGTAGCCCACACGAAACACAGGTGAATCTGGGTTTAGTGGCGGGCGTAAGCGTTCAACAAAAAAGACCCATTTTGTAGTTGTATTGTTTCTCCCCCTCTAGCCTCCTTCGAAGTAAGCACAAGGCAGCCCCTCGAGTATTTTTCGAGACATTGCAATGTGTTCCAAAAATGTAAGCCTGAGCAATGAGCTAACCAACACCAAACTGAAGATTCATGTCACTGTCACAGTTTACATGACCGTGCTTCACATGGAGATCCCTAACTCAAGACATACCAGGTGAAAAAGAAGAAGAACAACCTGAAGAGAGGCCTGGAACTCGGCCTGCTCAAAAAAAAAAAGGAAAGCGAAAGAGCGAAGGCATATTTTTTCTTCTTTTTTTTTCCCGCTGAGCACACGTCGAGACAGAACGAAAGAAAACCCGCGCGGTGAGATCTCCAGCTACAGTAGACGGGGAAGAATAAGGGCGGGTGCCACACCCGCCTAACAAGTAAAAGAATAAAAAAAAAACTCCACGAAGGAATGTACTTGGTGTCGGTCAGTCCCGGACATGGCTAGCCATTACCCATAACGAAAGCGTGCACTAAATATACAACCCGAAATCAAGAGCACCCATTCATGAACGGTCACACGGACACCCTAGAACCCCGGAGTTTCAAGCGAACTTTACCTCTAAAACTACGCATTTCTTTAAAGCAAACGGACTCGACGCCATATCACTGGCGGACGAAAAGTCGATGCCGACGAGCGAAGGCACGCTAAAGAGTCCCGTTGAGCGAGCGAATACGTTCTCCTCATACGGCTACGAGCTGAAAGTATTGCAGCAGCCGAATTGCTTGTTGCCCATTGCCGAGTACGAGAAGCAGATGCGCTTTCGCGCGCAGTTTATTCTGGCAAGAGCTTTCACTCCGAGAGAAACTCAAGGAACATTTCCGGAGTTGGGATAAACGAAGTATCGGACGATCAGCATTAACTGACCAAAGGTGATGAAAATGAGAAGGCACACGTTTTTTTTGTTCTTCGCGTGTGTCCGTACAGGGTGTAAATCTTTCTCGAAGGGTTTTCCTGTATTAGCAGCTTCTTCGTTGGCTTCGTTGTCTCTTTCATGCGCAACCGTTGTTCCGGAAAATGTTCCCGTCGGTACAAATGTACTCTTATGGAAAAAAGAATAGGCGTGTGTTTGGTTGTACGTGCCGGGGGAGGATTAGCCTGTTAGTGATTGATAGTGAGTGAATATGCTCGTTAGGCCAATCTTCTCCCAAATACGCTGCCAGCGTTCTCTTTCGTGTTTACAAAGCGTTGTTACTACGAAAAAGCAGCGCCAGCTTTCAGGGGCTGGCTGGATAGAGCTCACCGTGCGGGGGGAGTGGGACGTGGAGTGGGGTAGGGGGGGGCGTGCATGTATCACTTGGCAGGGGGGCGGAGGAAAGCCGCAAAAAGCGATTGCGCCTAAAAGTAGCCTCAGGTCTGCAAATAATCGAGGAACTGCCTTGTGCTCATTTCGAAGGAGCCTGCACGAGGGGGAGAAAACAATAACAACGACAAAGTGGATAATGCTTACGCCCGCCACTGAACCCAGAATTGCCTGAGTTTCGTGTGGGCTACAGCACATTTACCTCCTTTGAGATTTTGGCATATTGTTGCGATAGTGGGGAGTCATCGGCATGCCGATGAGTCCCACACTATGCCTGCCTTTCGCTACGTGACACCCGCGACGGCTGCAACTGCTGCTGGTTTGAGATTGGAATATTGTTCGTCCGCGTGTGTCCGTGGCCTGATGGACCAATTCGCCGTGCAGATCTTGGACACAGCGCAGTGCGGTGTTAGGCACATGCTACGCACGTCCCGCCCAGGAGAGAAAGAACAAGAAGAAAAAAAAAAAAGAAGAAAAAAAGGCCGCTCCTGGTCCAGGAACGTGACGGTCAACCACAGTTTGCAAAGCTTTGAGTCGGAGGCAGCACAGGGCCACAACCCCGTCCGCTCTGCCCTGTGGCTGACCGTCTCGGCGAGCAGGCTTACCTGGGCACATATTACGCACGTCCCCCCCCCCAGGAGAGAAAAAACAAAAAAGAAACAAAAGACCGAACAACACTGGATGGAAGTGCCTCCGGCCTCCACCTGCGGCTATCATTTTTGTCACACCGCTTTTTTCTCTTTCTCTGCGCCCGCCCCCTCTCTTCCGTCTTTACTTTCGTCTCTAACTCGTGCGCTGGTCGTCTATCCGTTGCTTTTGCTTCGTACCAGTCGCCGCAGCGATTCGAACACGTCACGAGTCGCAACACGAACGAAAGCGCACCATAGAAGGATCTTCCAGAGGCATGTTTTCGGTCACAGCAGTACATTCGCAAGGCTGAAACAAAAAGGAGTTGGCGGAATGACACCACCGGGCGTGGAGTATGCGGCTTAATTTGACTCCAACACGGGGAATTTTTACTAGGTCAGGACGATCTCAAGGATTGGCAGATTGGGAGCTCTTTTTATCTTTCTCTTTTCACTCCGGTGCCGCCACTCACTGCAGCAGAGCCGCAACCTGCAGCGCGCCTCCGGAGCGACTTACGCCCGCCGTAGCAGTGCGAAGAGAAGTGAGGAGACCGGAAACTCCCCGGAGAGATGGTCCCTGCACTCTAACTCGTCTCTCTCTCTTTCTTTCTCAACGAATTGTGTGGTCGTGATAAACCGTTAATGCAGCTCCAGGCTATTCCATGCACATGGGATGGACCTGATAGACCGGTGCATCGTGTGGTCAAGCCCCTCCTTTTGAAAAGGGTGAAGGTCTCTTATCATGCGTTTCTTTACATGAGGGACAAGAATCTGATCTGCACCTCCTCGTGGTGTCCCTCGGAAACGTGCTCAACACGCGGCCGACGCAGGCAGTCTTTGATGTTGTTTCCCGAAATGGTTGGTCAACAATGACCGTGTGTTTGATTGATTGGAACAGCAAACAGAGATGCAGTGGTCACATTCAATGACTCATACATTCCAGCAGTGTAGGCGAAGTCCAGCTCTTCCTCCTTGCAAGTGCAGTGGTACACTCGCTCATTGGAAAGAAGAGTCGCGTGCCTTTTGTAGTCAGAAAATGCAAGGCCCCAGAGCACAGTGATTAAGAAGTAACAGGACACAATCATTCAGAAACCGCAACGATACAGGTACCTGAGAAAAAAAAGCTTAGTTCATCTTGTGAAAAAAAACCATGGAGTACATGAACAAGGGAAACGAGACTGTGCCGCTGTGGCTCGGGAACCACGTGGGCGGCGAAAGCTGCGAATGGATGCGGTCGATAGGCGTCGAGCTGGTGGTGCACTGCCGGAGTCTCCGCCGCGTTCGGCACCATCGACGTCCGGGTGGCGGGCATCCTGGCGTACCTCCAGGCAAACCTTCGCTACCATGCACTCATTGTGGCAAACGAATTGGAAGAAGAGTCGCGTGCCTTTGTAGTCAGAAAACGCAAGGCCCCCCAGAACAGAGGACACAATCATTCAGAAAACGCAACGACACAGGTACCAAAGAAAAAAAGCAACAAATCAAAAGGTCGAAAGACAACGGGCTGACTGTTCATCTTCTGAAACAGAAATCAAGAAAGTAGTCCGCGGGCGGAAACCATGGAGTACATGATGTATAACATGCACAAGGGAAACGAGATAGTGCCGGGGCTGTGGCTCGGGAACCACGTGGGCGGCGAAAGCTGCGACTGGATGCGGTCGATAGGCGTCGAGCTGGTGGTGCACTGCCGCAACCACGCCGTGAAGAGCGAAGTCTCCGCCGCGTTCGACACGATCGACGTCCGGGTGGAGGACGATTACGACTCGGACATCCTGGCGCATTTGCCGCGGGCCGTCGCAGCCATCCACGAGCGGCTGGGGCGGGACCCCCCGGGGAGCGTGTTCGTCCACTGCCAGATGGGCCGCAGCCGGTCCGCCGCGGTGGTGGCCGCGTACCTGATGCAGCACCACGAGCCGCCTATGGCGCTGCCCGAGGCCCTGGCTGCCATCAAACGGAAGAGAACGACTGCCGAGCCCAACCGGGCCTTCCTGCTGCAGCTTGTCTGCTACGAAGCGCAAGCCCGCCGCTCGACGGTCCCACCGCATCAAGTCGGCTCTCGGGCTTTGAGCAACACCGCATCTTTGCTCTCCAGCTTCGCGGAAGACCGCCTTCAGGCGGCCTTGGCGGACTTCGACGGCACCATGCCGAGCCTGGCGCAGTGCCTGCGTGCGCTGCAAGGGTCCGGCAACACGCGCGAGCAAAACGACCAGCTTCAAACCCTGCTGCAAATAGACTGCGTCCAAAAGTTGTGAAGGATGCTGCAGGAGGTATGTGGTATGCTATGCAGCCACTACACACACTACGTGGATAGTATGTGGTATGCTATGCAGCCACTACACACACTACGTGGATGGTATGTGGTATGCTATGCAGCCACTACACACACTACGTGGATAGTATGTGGTATGCTATGCAGCCACTACACACACTACGTGGATGGTATGTGGTATGCTATGCAGCCACTACACACACTACGTGGATGGTATGTGGTATGCTGTGCATCACCCACGAGCACTATCCACTAGCACTGGGAACTTTTAAGTACTGGATCAGCATGCTCTATCCACTAGCAGCGTAGTCCTACGAGTGCATGTGTACGGTGTGTGGTATGCTATGCAGCCACCCCGTCCCCTCCGTGTTGTCTCCTCCGTGCGCGCAAACGTCCGGAATCGCTTGACGATGACTGGCTTGCAGGCCATTGTGTACGCCTACAATTGCACTCGCTGCAAGTTTAGCCTTTCCGTGCTAAAACCGACCTGCTGTTCGTTGGTTGAGCTATCAACATTTCCCACGACGAATCCTAAGAGGCATAGCAGATAGCTTATTGCTGTTTTCTGGCAAAAAAACTCTGCTCGGAACCCAAAGGGTGTGGGCCTCCACCGTCAGGTGGGGGCCCCCACCGTCAGGTGGGCTAGGCTAGTTCCGGGTGGGAGGGACAGGGACGGGGTTAGTCACGCCTTAGCAGTCCCAGGGCCTCTCCCCACCCACCACTGTATGTGTTCTCGTGGTCACCGCTACCGCGCTGACCTTTCCCGAGAACACACCAAAACAAGTCAAGGGTGTGGCACGTGACCGCGGGAGCGGACGTTGCGCCGGGAATCGAGGCAACGAGGTCCCCCGCGTGTAGGGGTCCGGCAACTCGCACCGGCCCAACTCTCCGGTACAGATGTCGGAAGAAGTTGTGGCTCGTAGTCAGAGGAACGAATGGCGGCCGACACCCCTGTGTACAGTGAGTCAAACCAGGTGGACGAGCCGTCCGTGACACTCCGGAGTAAAAAAACTGCAGCTACGATGGTCCACTTTTTCGCCCCTACACCCAGCTTTGACAGCGAACACTCCGTAGTTATCAGCAGCCGAAGGGAAGCCCCGAGCCTCCGCGAAGCACCCCCTCCCTCCCCTATCTCCCAATCAACGACGGGAACCAGGTGCATCAGGCCCAGGTCAATCGGCAACCGACCCGTCCTTTCGTTTAATTGAATTCGCTTCATTATCGGTGCGCTTTTTTTTTCTTAATAGCACGTCTGTACTCTGACGAAAACATTTCCGGAACAACGGTTGCACATGAAAGAGAAAACGAAGCCAACGAAAAAATGCTAATACAAGAAACCCCCCCAGAGAGGTTCATACCCTGTACACGCGAAGAACAAGAATATTTTGCCTTATCATTTTCATCACCTTTGGTCAGTTGATGCTGATCGTCCGTTGCTTCGTTTATCAGTGCAAGCCCCAACTCCGGAAATGTTCTTCTTCTGCTTCTCATCTCCGCCCTTCGAGATCTTAATATATAGCCTACCCTCCCCAAACAACGACAATAATATGGGAGACGACATCAGCCGGCTGGTGTCGGAATGCAGGTCCTTCGGACTCTTGTTCGCTGTCTCCGGCGTTGGAAGCAAGTAGATGATTCAAAGCAGAGATGCTGCACACGCGCGATTTCGCAGAGTTATTTCTTCTTTTTTTTTTTTGGACGCAACCCAGGGGTTTATACAACCTTCAGAGCTTCTCTTATTGGCCTAAGAACTGGTTACTGTTCAACCTTTTCTTTTTGGACACGTCGGTAGCCATGTTCACGTCAAGTTTTGTTAGCCAAGGCTTGCAGCACGTCGAACACCTCGGCACCCAATAAGCCGGTTCGTCTCTATCTCTTGAACCTGCATCGAAGTGCCTGCCGCTGTTTATCACAGTGTATCACGGTCTATCAGGTCCATCCCTAGTTCCCAGAGCTGCATCGAATTGCTCGGTGCTGTTTTCTTCGGTCTATCACGGTCTATCAAGAGGGGAAGGAGTGCGCATCCTTTCAACGGCCGTGCACCCCTGTCGATCCAATGCTGGCTGTCAGCTCCTGTCGGTCATTTTCTTAAATGCAGGGAAAACGACACAAAGTGCATTACAGTGTACATGCAACTGGATTACGACAAAGTGGAATGATTTGGAACTGGATTCCGACTGAACATGCACGACATCCGTGGCCGCCAGGGGACCCTGCTGACCCTGGACACTCCTCTGCCTCGCTTTTAGCACCCTCCTCTGCCTGTGTACCAACTCCTGGCTTCCGGTAGGGGTCCTTCTTGGGCTGTTGCCACCCGCTTTTTCATTCCTTTTAGCGTGCGATTGGCATTGACTGCTACGTGAGATTGTGTTCTCAGCTACCAACAAGGTCACCCGGAGACCCTAACACCCCGGAATCTCAAGCGAACTTCAACTCTCAAAGAGGGCTACTCACTACTCTCATGATCCACCCACCTCTGCCCGATGCGTACACCCAGGAAGGATAGAGTGCAGAGGAGGCAGGATGATGGTGCCCCGACCGACGAAGCCATTGTGTAACATAAGCGCCAGCTTGGAAGGAAATGCTCGACAAAGGTGCACCGAAGGGATCCCGAGTGCTGTACCTACCGAACCACGTGTTGGACGGACGTGAGGTCATGCGGTCTACCCCTACACGAACAAGACACACAAACACAACAGGTAAACAACAACAAAACAACAAAAAGTTGAACCGAGTTGGATTCTTCGAGCAATGGAGCTACCATTGTTATCCAACTGGCCCAAAAAGCACCCTCCCCGCGTAGATTGCCACCGATTTAATGAGCCGTCTGCAAACCCACTGTTGATCCATTTACTCTGAGACTTGCGTGGCTTGATCCTTGCAAGCATGTGGCTACTGGCAGGATCAACCAGGTTTTCTTGTCGCTCAAACCAAGCTGGACTGAGGAAAATCTGACGAATCAGAGATTCCCCGAAAAAGGTCCTGAGTGAAAACAACGCTGAGAGATCAGGTCAAGCGCGGGTAAACGGCGGGAGTAACTATGACTCTCTTAGGGTAGCCAAATGCCTCGTTCTTCTTCTAATTGAAGACGCGCATGAATGGACCAATGAGATTCCTTCTGTCCCTACCTACTACCTGACGAAACAGCAGTCAAGGGAACGGACTTGAAACTGTCAGCGGGGAAAGAAGACCCGTTGAGTTTGACTCTAGTCTGACTTTGTGCAGTGAAAAACAACACACGGTGGTGTAAGCGAAGAACGAAGCGAAGAACGAAGCGAAGAACGAATATTTCCCAACACAGGAGAGGGGAGGGAGGCAGTCGGGTGCGGAAGAGATACGGTCGGGAAGACGGTTCCTCGGGGCCCTGCGGCGGGACCGGGGAACCTCGTCGTCGATTCGCAAATGGCGCACCCAAACATGCTGCTCAGCACCCTCTCAAACCCGCCCCAAGACGACACCTTCGAAACGACGCGATACATCTGCCAGCAGAAGGGCATGGAAGTCCGGAAGACGAGGAAGGTTTGGGGGTTTTTCCCTTTTTTCGAGCGCCTGCAATGGGGGGGCGGGCGTGTTCTGCTTCGAGATCCGGTTGTTGCAACCCTTCTGAGAAGGGGGATTTTCAGTTGATGGATACAGCGCGCAGCCAACACTTTTGAGGACGGGAAATCTATTGAGAAAGGGAATCTCAATTGTTCAGCACTTCTAAGAAAAGGGAATTTCAGTTGACGGATGCAGCGTGCAGAAAAGCACTATGAGAAAGGGAATCTCAATTGTTCATTAGCAAGGAGTTTTCAATCGCGCAATCAACACGATGGACCGGCTCCTTCTACCAATGTGCAGCATGGACCAGGGCTTACGCTCCGTTTTCGGTCTCAGAGAAAATACGTGTGGTCCACGTGTGGGCGCTTAAGGTTCGAGGGGAAAAAAAACCTTTCCCCTTATGTGCGACGGCAAAAAAAATAGCGTCGCTACTGGACTTGCCGACACCTAGACTCCCATGCATGTGGACCAATAAATCAAAATCCACATGTGGTACCTGTGGGTCCACACGTGGGGGGAACAAAATCCAAAAAGAATTAACGTGCGGAAATCCACACGTTCCACACGTGGAGCGTAAGCCCTGGCATGGACGGGCGACGACCAATGCACGGGGGGTTCTGGCCCGTCGCAGCAGCTGCATGTCTTTGCACAGGCGGCACATCCCACCTGGCGATGTAGCAAGCTCTCTCTGTGCGGTACTGTGCACCCACAACTTTCCCACAACGTGGTCAGAGTAACCACAACATTTACCCGCTAAACATTCCGGCTATTCCGAACACGTCGTGAGAAAGTTGTGGATGCACGGTACTCCTCTGTGCGCAATGAACTTCCGGCTCCTGCAAACACCCGTTATCGGCAGTCGCCGCCTGGGTCACAGTTTCGAGTCCAGCTCCTGTGAGAACAGCTTTGCGTTCTTTTTCCCAGACTTAACTGCTGGCACCGAAAGCTGAAAACAGAAGTCTTGTCCCGAATGCGAGATGGTGAGCCAATTCACCTACCCCCCCTGAAAGCGACTTGAGCTCGATTACACTCGATTACACTCGATTACGATCGATTACAATCGATCAGCTTTTGGTGAATTGGGGGGGTACTGTAACAATTGATTAAACACACAGCACTCAGCCAATCCTGATTAGCCGATGCAACGTGTCTATTATCGAGCCTTCTTCTGGGGCTAAAGATGCTGATAGCACGATCATCGAATATCGAACAAAAAGAAGCATATTCGTCTGAAAAAAGGATGTAGCCAGGCAGTGCAGCAGGGGACGAGGAAGTTCGGACTGACTTGTGGAAGCAGGTTGTCGAGCGCATAGGGGCTCGGGTACCCGTTTTCCCGTATTAGCAACCTTTGCAATTTAGCGCAGCTAATACTCGAGCCTTTTGGCATTCCCTGCGGGGCAGTTCCAGGCGATAGGGCAAGCGCTTGGCAGACACCCTGTCCTCGAAGATGTCAAGTTTCTGTTTGTGGGTTCGATCTCCCTGGCGACAACAAGGCGGTTGAAAACGGAGGCTAATCTCACCTTTAGGCACTGCAATGTCACGCATGCCATTGTCAGACGCTACCGTCTGGCATTGCGCAATTCGTGCCATAGTCGTTGGGGGTATTGACAAGGGGGTTCAGTGGACACTCATCTGTTGGCTCCTCGTTACTGCCCACGTAGGTTCCGGGAGGTCTGCTTGGCTGCACGCGGCTTGTGGTGTTGCTTCGTTCTTGAACTTTTTCTTCGGCTTCATGCGGTTCATCGTCCCGGCCTGCCCCTGGTACACGACTCGTCTCGTCTCCGTAGCTCTTCACTTCGTGCTTCCATCGAGCCTACTTGCGCTGTCACATTCCGATGGGTAGTGCGTCTGCGGGAGGAACCTGCCGTTATTGTGGCTGACACACCCTGTCCCTGCGGCCTTCATCGCTGTCTGCTCTCGTGCGGCCACTGTGGGGCATGATTCCGCCTCGGATCCTCGGTTGTGCTCCTTAGCTGGATCGCTAGCTCGATAAGAAGAGCTGGTGTGTGGGCACAAGCGAATGTGGTTGCGGTTGCGGGCCGGCCGGCGTGACTGCGAGCAGACAGGCTGCATGCGCGTGGGCCCAATCGCGCCATTCACGCGGTACTCCAAAGGCCTAATCGGGCCGGGCCGGCACATACAGATTGCGACCGGGGCCAGCGTCGCACCTCGGTCTCGTCCCTTACAGCCGGAGCACGTGGCTCTCCCCAAGCCTCTGGGAAGGTGGCGGAGCTGGGAAGACGCGAGAGAAAACCAAAGTAGCGGCGGCCGACCTCTGTCTGCAAGCACGTCTCTGGCAGGGCAGTCGGCACCAAACGGAGCACAGTACCTCTTCCAAAGCAGTCGGCTGAAGCGGAGCACAGTCAATGGGCATTCAGAGAGTGCAAAGCATGTCTCTTGTAGGGCAGTGGGCAGCGGGCTTTGAGGGAAAGGTCAGCGCGGTAGCGATGACCAGGAGAACACATACAGATGGGTGGGGAGAGGCCCTGGGACTAAGGCGTGACTACCCCCGTCCCTGTCCCTCCCAGGGCGCCACCCCGAATCTAGCCTGGCTCTACCACGGTGAAGGCCCACACCTGCGGTTTCCGTCCCTCGTATGCTTGTGCTTGGCACTTCTTGGGCCAGACAGTGGTCAACATGGTCGCTCATGGGCCAGCCAGGGGTCCACCAGTGGTCGAACCCAAAATACTAGTGTCAATTTCGATCACACTCTACAACGCTCGACTACACTCTACTACACTCTACTACACTGGTCGGGGCCATGTGCTGAGGCTGGTGCGACAGAGTAAGGGGGAGCGAGGGCACACCCTGAGAAAGGCGATTCACGGCTGGCGACTAGGGGAGCTCGAGAAGAGGCGCACAAACTTCGGAGGGGTACGGGCGGGTGTCGACTACACCGCGACGAATGCCTACGGGCTGAAGGCGTCGACAACGCTGACGGCCGCGCGGGACGTTGCCGAGGTCGTAGCAGGGTCGGTGATGACGGAATCACATGCTGCCAAGCTGTGGGGAGGTGACGGGCTGTGCAGACGCTGTGACGAGGCGACGGAAGAAACTCTGGGCCACATTTGGTGGCAGTGCCGGGCGTATGAACGAATCCGAATGCAACAGCAGTATGCCGAAATTGTTGACGCAGATCGCTCGACTTGGCCTCCGTGCCTGCAAGAACACGGGATTCTGCCGAAGGGAAGTCGGATCAACATCGAAGTGCTGCACACATTCATGGCGGAAGTCATGCAAGAGAGACGACGGCTGGAGAGAGAAGGAAGAGACCGGGCAGTCGGCCACCCCTGGAGACAACTGCACCCTGACGACTGCCCCCCGCGCCGGCTGAATTTCGAAGCGATCGCTGGACCGGGGACCTTCACGGCGGTAGCAGGAGAGAGGTGGTTCCGGGCGCTGCAGTATTGGCTGGATGGGATGTGCTGGTCGGTAGCGGGTGACGTCTCGACGGCAGAGCTCGCAGTAGACTTCGAAGTGTACACCGGGCTCGATCTACCGGGCAGTTTAGTGGCGACGACAGGTGGGACGCCGCTGTGTATCCGTGCGAGAATGTTGGCGCGGATGCTGAAAACGATCGGGGAAGCGCTTGAGCGGAAAGGGGTGGGGCCGCTTCTGCCGGGTAGAAAGCTGGAGAAGATAGGTTCATTGAGAACGGTAGGGGCCCCCCCATGCCTCACGGGCTACGAGATGAGGCCAATTTTCCGCGGCGGCGAGGAGACGATGGGAATCTTGGAGACGCAGCTGAAGGCGAGCCGGCATGCGTTCACCGGCGAGGCGTGGGGGATGGACCTTTTCCCGACGTACGGAAGAGAAAGGGCGGAGCGTGCGGCGAGATGGGCGGCCTTCGATGACGCTACGGAGAAGAGGAAAGGGAAGAAGTCGGCTGTCGTCGGAGGGGATCCGTGGCTCGTGCCGGAAGGGATTCCCCGACACGAAAAGTGGGGTGAGCGGGTGTGCCCCGGGCACCAAAAGGTGAAGTGCGACGTGTGCAAGCGCCGGGGCAAGTCGGTGGCGTGGTGCTGCCAGGCCCATCACAGGGAGGGTGATGGCCTAGCCGTAAAAATGTGTGCCGAGCACCGGATGACGCAGTGCGCCACGTGTAAGACGACAGCGGAGTGCTGTCGCAACCATCACCACCGATGCCTCGATCATGGCATGCCGACGTGCGACGGCTGTAAGAAACACGCCGACCTGAGGAGTAGGAGACCCGGGCACTGCTGCAGGAAAGGGCACCACCGGGCGGCCGTGGCGAGAGGTGAAGAAACAACGGCGAAGAAGAGGAAGGCGGAGCCGGAGGGTCCCGCGCCAGCGCCGAGACAGGCGAAACGTGAGAACGTGGTGCTCGTTCTGCCGGAAGCAGAGGAAGACGAGCGAGAACCCGCAACATCAACGCCGACATCAGCAGCGAAGGTCGGGAAGACGGCGCCAACGCCAGCGAAGAAGCGGCAACCAGACTCCGCGGCGGAGCCGGTACCGAAAAGACGCAAAGGACGCGTCGATGCGCCACGACCATCGCCCAGGCGCTGGGAAAAAGCAGAAATCGACGCGCAACCGATGAACCTCGACGAGCAATCGAAGAAGAAGCGAAGCACCAAACGCGCGCCTGAGCGCGACGATCAAGACGAGCTAAAGAGGCGAAAGCATGACACATCACGTGCGAAGAGATAACCGCGCCGTCGGCGATGCAGATTATCGCCACAGATTCTTTGCATTCTAATCCAAACTACTACACTCGATTACACTCGATTACACTATATTACACTGCTGAACGACGTCGCGATACACTCACTGGTAGCGAGCGAAACCACCGTCGTCGTAGACGCGGAAGGGCAGCGGGTGCCCAGCCACAAGATGGTGACGGTAGAGCTGGACATCACCGCGTTTGCAGACACATGTGAGAGGTACCGCATGCCAAGGTCCATGAGCCAGGTAGACGTGACGCACGAAGGACGGGCAGCAGCGCGGGCGGAAGAGTTGTTAGTGAAGCACCGGTTCGAAGATGCAGCACCAGATGACGTGGAAGCGCTCTGGGTGTCGGCGACTAAGGCGTGCGAGGGGTATCTGGTCGAGCTGGCGGAGAAACAGGGGTTGCTCGACGGGCCCGTTGCCGCCTATCAAGGACGGGGTGAGACAAGAAAGCCTAAGAGAGAACATTTTGCGTCCGTGACAGACACCGGGACGGGCGCGGGTACGTATGCCTCAAGCAGATTCCGGAAGATATTGAACGGCCTCGACGCCTACATCCGAGGGCTGCAAACACTGAGTGGGGAAGGACCCGGGTGCATGCCGAGATCGCTGGAGAAGACGTGGGAGAACGTAGTATCGGGACTGGAATCAATGGCCGGACGAGTACCAAAGGTGCGCGATTTGCCGCGACGCCCGCCGGACTTGAGCGTCGCCCAGACCTTGAGGCAGAAGCTGGAAGCGAGGAGCCGGTCACTGACAGCACAGGCGCGAAAGGGGAGAATAGCTCAGCTGGAGAGCAAGATGCAGAACTTCCACTGTGCAAACAGGGCGCAACTGCTTCCGTGGTGCAGAAGGAAGAAGGCGGACGGTCTGGTGGCGCTGAAAGTGGATGGCCGCTACACGGCAAATCTACGGGAGATCGACGCGACGTTGCAGAAAGAATGGGCGCCCATCAACCGGATGTACGCGAGTAGACCGGAACCGTGCTATGAAGCCTTCAAGGCGGAGTATGCGGAATACATCCGATGTCGACCGATGGTGTGCCGAGATTTGACGGGCGATGATCTGAGGAGCGTTCTTGGAAAGAAGCAGCGTGCCGGAGTCCCGGGCGTGGACGGATGGAGCACAGCAGAGTTAAAGAAGCTGCCACTGCCGTTGCTGAACGCCCTGGCGAAGGTGTTCAACGCGATAGAAGCGACCGGAACGTGGCCGAACGCGTTGTTGGAAGCCGCGGTCACGCTGATCCCGAAAGACGAAACCCTCGACCCGCTGGCATTGCGGCCCATCACCGTCACAAGCGCGGTCTATCGCTTGTGGGCGAGCACGAGGCTCAGGGACGTCGTCCAGTGGCAAGAAGGCTGGATAGCAGATAGCCAGCACGGGTTCAGGCCCAAACACGGAACCGTGGACGTGGTGTTTGAAATCGCCTCGCAGATTGAAGAGGCTCTCTTGACGGGAAAGGAGCTGTACGGCGTGGCCCTAGACTTTGCCAAGTGCTTCGACAAAGTGCCACGAGACGTCGTGCTGAAGCTGGTGGGGGATCTTGGCCTCCATGAGAGAATTCTCGGGCCGCTGCGCGATGTTTACGCGCGACTACGAAGGCGGTACAAGTTGCACATGGGGCTGGGAGACATCTTTTACACCACCAACGGGATACTGCAGGGCTGCCCCCTGAGCGTGATCCTCATCAACGCGCTGCTGTCCATCGTGGTGCGCAGAGTGGACGACGTGGGGGGGGTGACGAGCGAGTCCTTCGCGGACGACCTCACCCTCCTGACGCGTCTCAGAGAAGCATGCTTGCAGGACGCCTTGGTGGAAGTCGACAGGTTTTGTGCGAACACCGGCATGTCGATCGGGATACCGAAGACGTTCGCTTTCGGGACGCCGAAGGGGTACGAAGCGAAGTTGAAGATAGGTGGCACCGACATCGTGACGAAGGAAGAGCTTACAATCGTAGGATGTCTGGTCGGCACGAAGCGGACACGCAGAACAACGGACCTGCGCTACGACCAGCGTGCAGAGGAGGCCGAACGGTTGGGTGCCTTACCGATCTCGAGGGCGCAGAGGTCGGGGCTAGCGGCGATGGCGGTTCTACCGGCGGCGACGTACGGCTCCGAGTTCGCGCTCCCGACGGTGCGGGGGCTGGGAAAGTTCACCGCAGCACTACTCAGAGGCGTCTGGGACCCGGTGAGACTGCATAGGGCGCAAGAGGCCGTGTTGGGCATTCTCAACAAGGCCCACTTACTCGACCCATACGCAGTGCTGCCATATCGGTCACTCGGCATGATCGCAGAAGTGTGCCGAAAAAGGCCGGCGTGGAGGGCCCGCGTCGCAACAGTTCGACGGGCGTATGGCAGCAGAATCCGCGCATGGGGACCGGTCGGTATTGCGGCCGAGCATGCAAAAAAGCTCGGTATACGATGGACGGAAGATTTCGACAACGCCGAGGACGAGGCAGGGAATGTGCTGAGGCTGGTGCGACAAAGCAAGGGGGAGCGAGGGCACACCCTGAGAAAGCTGATTCGCGGCTGGCGACTAGGGGAGCTTGAGAAGAGGCGGGTAGACTTCGATGGGGTACGGGCAGGTGTAGAGTACGTCGCGACGAATGCCTACGGGCTGAAGGCGTCGACAACGCTGACGGCTGCACGGGACGTTGCCGAGGTCGTGGCTGGGTCGGTGATGACGGAGTCACATGCGGCCAAGCTGTGGGGAGGTGACGGGCTGTGCAGACGCTGTGACGAGGCGACGGAAGAAACTCTGGGCCACATTTGGTGGCAGTGCCGGGCGTACGAACGAATCCGAGGGCAAAACCAATATGCCGAAATTGTTGGCGCGGATCGCTCGACTTGGCCCCCGTGCCTGCAAGAACACGGGATACTGCCGAAGGGAAGTCGAGTCAACATCGAAGTGCTGCACACGTTCATGGCGGAGGTCATGCACGAGAGACGACGGCTGGAGAGAGAAGGAAGAGACCGGGCGGTCGGCCACCCCTGGAGACAATTGCACCCTGACGACTGCCCCCCGCGCCGGCTGAATTTCGAAGCGATCGCTGG
Source organism: Diplonema papillatum (assembly GCA_030068145.1). Lineage (NCBI taxonomy): Eukaryota > Euglenozoa > Diplonemea > Diplonemida > Diplonemidae > Diplonema > Diplonema papillatum. The sequence continues at coordinate 299,516 of JAPJBO010000098.1, forward strand.
ACCGGGGACCTTCGCGGCGGTCGGAGGAGAGAGGTGGTTCCGGGCGCTGCAGTATTGGCTGGATGGGATGTGCTGGTCGGTGGCGGGTGACGTGTCGACGGCAGAGCTCGCCATCGACTTTGAGGTATACACCGGATTGGACCTTCCAGGCAGTGTCGTAGCAACGACGGACGGGACACCGTTGAGCATGCGTGCGAGGGTACTCGCAAGGCTTTTGAAGACCGTCGGGGACGCGCTGGAGCGGAACGGCGACGAACCGCCTCTGCCGGGAAGGAAATTGGAGAAGATAGGGTCGTTGAGAACGGTGGGAGCCCCGCCGTGCCTCACGGGGTACGAGATGAGGCCAATCTTCCGTGGTGGTACGGAGACGATGGAAGTTCTCGAGACGCAGCTGACGACGGCTCGGCACGAGTTCAACGGCGAGGCGTGGGGGATGGATCTTTTCCCGACGTACGGAGGTGGAAGGGCGGAGCGCGCGGCGAGATGGGCGGTGTTCAACGACGCTACGGAGAAGAAGAAAGGAAAGAAGACGGCAGTCGTCGGAGGGGATCCGTGGTACGTGCCGGAAGGGGTTCCCCGACACGAAAAGTGGGGTGAGCGGGTGTGCCACGAGCACCAGAAGGTGAAATGCGACGGGTGCAAGCGCCAGGGCAAGTCGGTGGCGTGGTGCTGTAAGGCCCACCACAAGGAAGACGACGGCCTTGCGGTGAAGTTCTGCGCGCAACACCGCCTGACGCAATGCGCGACGTGCAAGACGATCGCGGAGTGCTGCCGCAACGGACACCACCGGTGCCTTGATCATGGCATGCCGACGTGTGCGCACTGCAGCCGGCTCGCGGACTTGCGGAGTCGAAGGCCGAAACTGTGCTGTCGGAAGGGTCACCACCTGGCGGCCGTGGCGAGGAGTTATGAGGAGAAGAGAGGAGAAGAAGCAGCATCGAAGAAGAGGAAGGCGGAGCTGGAGGGCCCCGCGCCGGCGCCGAGACAGGCGAAGCGTGAGAACGTAGTGTTCATTCTGCGGGAAGCAGCGGAAGGCGAGCGAGAGCCCGCAACATCAACGCCGACATCAGCAACGAAGGTCGGGAAGACGGCATCAACGCCAGCGAAGAAGCGGCAATCGGACTCCGCGGCGGAGCCGGTACCGAAAAGACGCAAAGGACGCGTCGATGCGCCACGACCATCGCCCAGGCGCCGAGAAAAAGCAGAAATCGACGCGCAACCGATGAACCTCGACGAACAATCGAAGAAGAAGCGAAGCACCAAACGCGCGCCTGAGCGCGACGATCAAGACGAGCTAAAGAGGCGAAAGCATGACACTTCACGTGCGAAGAGATAACCGCGCCGTCGGCGATGCAGATTATCGCCACAGATTCTTTGCATTCTAACCCAAAATATTACACTCGATTACGCTCGATCAGGGGGTGGGTGAATTGGCTCAGATGGAGAAGCAGATAACCTGGTTCACAACGCGCACACGCACACACGTAAAAAGAGGCGATTGCCCCCAGATACATGTTGCAACCAGCAGCACATGGGTCATGAAGCAGGGAGCATGACCATCAGCTATGACGTGAGGATGCTGACAACTTGGGCGACACTCCGCTTCCAGGGGTCACCCGTGATCGAATTCCAACACGCACGCACGCACACAGAACGAAACGCTGCCCATCGTGAACCGAGAAATGGTTGGCAACATCCTCGATGCCTCGAATAAGCCCCGCGATCGCCGAAAAGCAGATCCCCTGCACGTGAGATCCCCGCTGGTACTGTTTTTCCCGTTTTCGTATTTTTTTTGTATGAGCACCTGCTTTGTAGGAAATACTTGAGGAGACTGCCAGTTGCAAAGTCTTGAAGGAGGTAAATGTGCTGTAGCCCACACGAAACACAGGTAAATCTGGGTTTAGTGGCGGGCGTACGCGTTCAACAAAAACGACCCAGTTTGTAGTTGTATTGTTTTCTTAATAGTACATCTGTACTGTTGTGGAGAGGTTTATACCCTGTACACGCGAAGAACAAGAAACTTTTGCCTTATCATTTTCATCACCTTTGGTCAGTTGATGTGAGCCAATTCACCTACCCCCTGATCGAGTGTAATCGAGCGTAATCGAGTGTAATCGAGTGTAATCGAGTGTAATCGAGCGTAATAGAGTGTAGTAGAGTGTAGTAGAGCGTTGTAGAGTGTGATCGAGATTGACACTAGTATTTTGGGTTCGACCACTGGTGGACCCCTGACTGGCCCATGGGCGACCATGTTGACCACTGTCTGGCCCAAGACGTGCCAAGCATAAGCATACGAGGGACGGAAACCGCAGGCAAGTGGGCGATGTGCATATGAGACCGGAAGCTCTCGAGATGAAGATGTTCTAAATCATGGCAGCGAGCACGGGGACTGCAGGCGGGTTGGTGGCGAAAAGGGACAGAAAGATCTTCGAGCGACTGTGAGCAGCCTAGCAAGACGGGATGATGAATGATGAAGAAGCGCTAAGTGATCGCAAAGGTCCTTGTCTGGCGACCGACCTTCCTTGAAAGGAAGGTCGGTAGCCAGACATTTTTGGACGGCTTTGTCAGCAAGGTGCAGGCGATGCACGGGCTCCATGATGACCTCGTCAACGGCCCCACAGGCGTACACTCACTAGCCGTCGTGAAGAGGCCTCTGTCTGTAACCACCTTTTTCATCCTTGGGAGCAGTGCATCGCCAGGGAGATCGAACCCCAAGGCAAGGAGCGACTCTTGCAGCTTCTGAAAGTAATCCAGCACGTACTGGAGATACTTGGTTGTCGTTGCTGGATCCTTCTGCCGCACAAGTGCTGCAAACACAAGCCGCATCCTCCATCTCTGCTCCATCGTGTCCAGGTACGAGAACGTCAGGCAGAGGATATCTTTGCTCCCCGGAAGCTCTCCTGCATCCCCGGCAATGACGAAGTCACCACCCCCAAGCCGGAGCAGAAACTCCATGTCACCGAGGACAAGGTGCCTACCGAGCGCTCGGCGAACACCCTATCGCCTGGAACTGGCCCGCACGGAATGCCTAAAGGCTCAAGTACTAACTGCGCTAAATTTAATATATGCGAGCTATTGCGAGATAGTGTGGTACTCATTTGCATGCAAATGACTCCCCACTGACGCAACAAGAAGACGCCGATGCTCTATCGAATCACGCGATGGATGAGGTTCAGAGACGAGCGACAGCCGAGTATCGGGACTCGGCGACCGCGAAATCGTACGCGATGAAGAGCGCGATGCGACGGCTGACGAGTATCGTGCAGACGCCGATTCACCCGGCGCTTGAGATGCAAGTCAACGTCCTGACGTCTCTCGGAGGCGGGAACATGGCCGGACTCAACAAGAGACCACAAATAGCAAACCAGCAGGCGTTTGAAGCTGTGATGCGCGCCTACGAAGCCGCCGCACGAGAGCAGACGGCGAAGTAGGCCGGCGACAAGGTGCGAGCCGTACCGCAGGCTGGGCTCCGCAAAGCTGCAACACTGAATGGCAGTTTTCGACCGCAGACGCATTACCCGTCGGGATGGGAGCGCAAGCAGGCTCGATGGAATCACGAAGTCAAGCAGGAGAGACGAACTGCGCAGACTGAGCGCAAGACGTGCACCAAGGGCAGACCAGGACGTTGGGACCGTGCGAAGTCGAAGAAGGAGTCCAAAAGCGAAGCAACAACACCAACGCGGAAACGCAACTCGAAGGCAGCCAAGCGGGCCTCCAGTGAAGTAACGAAGCTCATCCGAGTGTCCGATGAAACCCCTTGTCAATACCACCCAACGACTGCGACGCGCGTGCGAAATGTCGGACGCTAGCGTCTGTCAAGAGCATGCGTGACTCAGCCGTGTTTTAAAGGTGAGATGAGAGGCACCGGCTCACTCTGTCAAAGGACTATACTAACGCAACAAGAAGACGAGCTAATGCGAGATAGTGGTACCCGAGCCCGTACGCACTCGACAACCTGCTTCCGTGAGTCAGCCCGAGCTTCCTGGTCTCCAGCTACACTGCCTGTCGCGGTCATTTTTTCAGACTAATATTCTTGTTTTTATTCCAATTTCAATATCCTGTCATCAGCACCTTTTTAGCCCCGGAAGAAGGTGCGTTAGTGGGCCCGTTGAACCGGCCTATCAAGATTGGCTGAGTGTCACGCCTTTAATCAATTACTGCAGTACCCCCCCAATTCACCCAAATGTTGATCGAGTGTAATCGAGCGTAATCGAGCGTAATCGAGTGTAATCGAGTGTAATCGACGCGTAATCGAGCTAAAGTCACTTTCAGGGGGGCTAGGTGAATTGGCTCATGATGCTGATCGTCCGTTGCTTCGTTTATCAGTGCAAGCCCCAACTCCGGATATGTTCTCCCCCTCTAGCCTCCGTCGAAATGAGCACAAGGCAGTATCTTGGTCCGTGTATCTTAGAACATTATTTGCAGTGTGCTTTCGTATCCGAGAACTGCAAAGGTTCTTTCCCTCGAAGAAAGATTCCGGCAAAGTACCACCTCTACGTAAGGTGCACAGCGCGACATACATAACGCCATACGCCCGCCGTAGTTTCAGATTTGTGAATTTGATCGAAGTAACATCAAGGCAGCCCTTTGAAAGACCAGCCTTCCAAAGGGGCAGTCCTCGATCGTATCCCCACGAGCGATAGCTTTCCTCGGTCGCCTTTTTTGTCGGTTAGAAAAAACGTGCAGTCTTTTTTCGCTTGGTCTTTTTCTCCCAACACTAACACCCAAACACACACCTTCTCCCTTTCCGGTTTTTGGCGCCACTGACCCGCAGGTCAGAAATAGCTATTTAATCACCGAGAGAAAAGTTGTTTTCTTGCACGAGGGTTTTCCAGATTGCCACGAGAGCCCGTAGAGAACCCGAGTGCAAGAAAACAACGTTCTCGAGGTAAGAAGATAGCTTTACTGCCAGGGGCAACTTACTTTTCTGCATCACGAAGGAGCGACACGGCCAGCCAGGCCCGCCAACGCTGTGTCGACAACATTTGGAATGCTTCTGCTGTGTACAACATCGTAGTAGGTGCAGGTTTGACTCCTTTGCAAATCTGCTTGCCAGGTTGATGTACAGATGTGCTTTCCAATTTCAAGTAGCAACCTCGTTTTTTTTTGGGACTTGGCCTGTTTTCTCTTCCGATTGTCAAACTTATCACTCCTTCGCATTTGGTCCATGTTTGCGGGCCCGGCAGGTCTGCAGGCGGGGAGCATGGTGTGGCAAAAAATGCTCTCGTAGAGGTAGATTCTTCGCGGATTGCCCGCTTTTTCCCCCTTAAGATGTCAGTATGACAGGCTAGTTACCACTGGAAACCAGTCTTGCTTGGAGTGTAAGAAAAGTAGCTTGGAGTGTAAGAAAAGTAGCTTGGAGTGTAAGAAAAGTAGCTTGGAGTGTAAGAAGAGTAAGCTTGGAGTGTAGAAAAGTAGCTCACGGTGATGCAGAAAAGTAAATTGCCCGGCAGTAAACACTTCAAAAAAAAAAGAAAGTTGGATTTCCTTCCGCGTGATTGACACACGGGAGAGGGTGTCCCGCAGAAATGTTTCCTCCTGCGAGTCAACGGGCCCTCTTTTTCCGTAGCGGGAAGAATCCAATTGACCGGCCCCCCTCGCAACCTCGCAAGGACGGGAGCAAGGTGGCCTGTGTTCTCCACGGGACCCCGACGCTCGACGTCGTCAAACAAGGAATAGTCTCCCGTTTTCACATCTCTTGTTCCTCCTCTCGAACGTCTTCCTCCACCGTGTCAGTACTAGGCCGGCGCAAAAACGAAAGGGATGGGAAATAAGGTATTTCGCCATCCTTTCTTCCCGATTACTTTGGCCATAGCAACGGAGCTACCGTTGCTAATATAACTGGGGCCCAAAAGGCACCCATACATACAGCACCACACTCGCGCAGGAAACGAAAAGGGATCACGCGCTGGAGATGCGCCGCTTGAAGCTGAAGGAAGACCGGGAGACGGAGAACCTCCGCGCCGAGTACATGCTGAAGCACTCGGTCAGCAGGCAGCGCAAAGCGGAAGAAGCGCAGAAGACGCGGGTCGAGACGGACACGAAGCGCGAGCGCCAGCGGCAGCAGCAGGACAAGGAGGCCCAGGCGGAGCGTCGCCTCGCGGACAAATGGTTCGTTAAGTGCGAGCGGGAGGCGCGCGAGCAGAAGCAGCGCGAGGTGCAAACCCGCAAAGACGCCGCCGCCGCCATCCGGGGCGACCTGCAGCTGCGCGAGGCCTGGCGCAAGCAGGCGTCAGACCAGCGCATCCACGACGAGCGCCAGTCCTGGCAACACGACCTCGAAAACTTCCGGACGGAATACATGCAGTGGCACGATTTGAAGCGCCAGAAGCAGGCGGAAGAGGCGAAGCAACGGGATACCGAGCTCTCGGCGAAGGTCAACCGGACTGTCCTCGTGCAGAGAGAGGAGATCGAGAAGGAGAAGAGAGAAGTCAGGCACCTGCTGAAGATAGCGAGGCAGAGGGACTTGGACAGGAGAAGGCAGAAGGAGGCGGCGCGGGAGGTCGGCCGCGACGTCGAAGGGCAGATCGCCGAGAAGCGGGAGCGGGATGCGAAGCAGAAGCAGCGCGACTTCAGCGTGCCGACCCCGCCGGCCATCGGACCCGTGCCGGGCCTCGCCGACACCCAGCACCTGCGGTCGGGCATGAACCGGTACAGGGCCATTCCGCGGAGGGAATCGCCGCCGGCAAACGGCTACCACCCCCCCGCCAAGTACCACGACCACCGAGGGAAGCTGCTATTCGGCTGGGGCTTGGCGGGTTGAGTGCCTAGCGGCGTGCCTTCTTTGGGTCGGAAGTTGTCTTTCTGAAATCTTGCTACACCAAACTATGAACTCGACGAATGGGTCTCGCGGTGTAAAATGCCAGAGCTTGTGCAGAACACTGCGTCGGTTGTCATTCTTCGCCTCTGACGGCCCACACCGAGATGCTGCCGTAAGGTACCATAATTGGATTTATGTTGAACTGGACTAAGGCTGGAACGGGTAGTCACCTGCATTGCACCAGTGGTGCTCCTGCAGCCTCCTAGGACACCGGCATCTATGGGTCGCGAGCGCGATCAAGCACCAGGGTCGTGATATTCTGCAAAGTCGCAAACCCCGAAAAACAAATACCGAACCGGGGCACCCAGCCCCAATTTTGGGGGTCCCAGGTTTTACCCGGTTCAAGATTAATCCAATTACGGTACACCACGTCCGGCTTAACAATTTCTGCTGCCACCGCGCTCGAATTGGAATTGTCAGATGAATACAAGCACTGCTCCGGTTTAATGAGACGACAAGTTGGAGGAAATGAGAGGCTCGTCACCGCAAACCGTGGAGGTTTCACTTGCGTCCTTACGTCAAAACGATCTGCACTGCCGCTCAACGCAGGATTCTTTGCAGTATATTGTCGAGGTCTTTACGTTAAACCGATCTTGGCACTGTGTTCAACGCAGGATTATTTGCAGGATATTGTCGAGAAGACCGCTGGTCGCCGAAATCACAAAAGGAGAGGACACGCGTTGCAGCCAACACGAAACACAAGGCAAATCTGGGCTTGCTGCCGGGTGGCGCAACCGCACTACTAGCCTGACTGAGGATGGAAGCCCTGCGCCGTATTCCTCACGAGGCAAACCACCGATCTTGACACCGGGGCGAGAGGTAAAAGCAAAAAGACTGGGAAACCAAGGCCCATCAACAAGAGTTTCAATCCAGCGGATGTCCTGCCGGCTTTTTGTGTATACCCTCTTCATTCCCTGGACTCCACCGCGGAGCAGCATCGTGCATCTTTCCCCTTCCTCCTGTTTTCCTCCCCCTCGAACTTGCTCCCATGTACGAAATCACGCCTCCGCAGTTCATTTGCGCGGCACGGGTTCCTGCCTTTCCAAGCTTGGTACCTGGCCGTCGTCACATCTGCTTGATCATCTGTCTCCCATTTGTCTTGTAGCAAGTGTGCTTGCCTTTGGAACACCTGCCCGGATCAGTCAATGGAGCTCACGCAGCTGTTAGCACGTGTACGTGCTAAAACGTGTTAAGGTGCAAACCTGTGTACAAGTGTAACTGTAACTATAAGTGAAGTGTATGTGTATGTTAAGGTGCAAACCTGAGGATAAGTATTAGTATACTTGAACAAATGTAACTGTCAAGTTCTGGTGAAAGCAAAGTTCGGGCGAAGCAAAGCAAAGTTCGGGCGATGCTAAGTCAAAGCAAAGTTCGGGTGAAGCTATGTTCTGGGGAGGCTAAGTTCTGGTGAAAGCAAAGCTCGGGCGGGTGAAGCTAAGTTCTGGTGAAAGCAAAGTTCGGCAGCAAAGTTCGGGCGATGCTAAGTTCTGGTGAGGCTAAGTTCGGCGAAGCTAAGTCAAAGCAAAGTTCAGGTGAAGCTAAGTTCTGGTGAAAGCAAAGTTCGGCAGCAAAGTTCGGGCGATGCTAAGTTCTGGTGAGGCTAAGTTTGGCGAAGCTAAGTCAAAGCAAAGTTCAGGTGAAGCTAAGTTCTGGTGAAAGCAAAGTTCGGCAGCAAAGTTCGGGCGATGCTAAGTTCTGGTGAAGCTAAGTTCTGGTGAAAGCAAAGTTCGGGCGAAGCTAAGTTCTGGTGAAGGCAAAGTTCGGGCGATGCTAAGTTCTAGTGAAGCTAAGTTCGGCGAAGCTAAGTCAGCAGCTAAGTTCGGGTGAAGCTAAGTTCTGGTGAAAGCAAAGTTCGGCAGCAGAGTTCGGGCGATGCTAAGTTCTGGTCAGTCAAGTTCGGACGAAGCTAAGTCAAAGGAAAGTTCGGGTGAAACTAAGTTCTGGGGAGGCTAAGTTCTGGTGAAAGCAAAGTTCCGGCGTTCGGCGAAGCAAAGCAAAGTACGGGTGAAGCTACGCTTTGGGGAGGCTAAGTTCTGGTGAAGCAAAGTTCGGGTGAAGCTAAGGTCCGGGGAAGTTCTGGTGAAGCAAAGTTCTGGTGAAAGCACAGTTCGGGCGAAGCAAAGCAAAGTTCGGACGAAGCTAAGTTCTGGTGAAGTCAAGTTCGGGCGAAGCTAAGTCAAAGCAAAGTTCGGGTGAAGCTAAGTTCTGGGGAGGCTAAGTTCTGGCGAACGCAAAGTTCGGGCGAAGCAAAGCAAAGTTTGGGTGAAGCTAAGTTCTGGTAGGCTAAGTTCCGGACAGCAAAGTTCGGCAGCAAAGTTCGGGCGATGCTAAGTTCTGGTGAAGCTAAGTTCGGCGAAGCTAAGTCAAAGCAAAGTTCAGGTGAAGCTAAGTTCTGGTGAAAGCAAAGTTCGGGCGAAGCAAAGTTCGGGTGAAGCTAAGTTCTGGTGAAAGCAAAGTTCGGCAGCAAAGTTCGGGCGATGCTAAGTTCTGGTGAAGCTAAGTTCTGGTGAAAGCAAAGTTCGGGCGAAGCTAAGTTCTGGTGAAGGCAAAGTTCGGGCGATGCTATGTTCTAGTGAAGCTAAGTTCGGCGAAGCTAAGTCAGCAGCAAAGTTCGGGTGAAGCTAAGTTCTGGTGAAAGCAAAGCTCGGGCGAAGCAAAGTTCGGGTGAAGCTGAATTCGGGCGAAGCAAATTTCGGGTGAAGCTAAGTTCTGGTGAAAGCAAAGTTCGGCAGCAAAGTTCGGGCGATGCTAAGTTCTGGTGAGTCAAGTTCGGGCGAAGTCAAGTCAAAGCAAAGCTCGGGTGAAGCTAAGTTCTGGGGAGGCTAAGTTCTGGTGAAAGCAAAGTTCCGGCGAAGCAAAGCAAAGTTCGGGCGAAGCTCAGTTCAAGTTCGGCGAAGCAAAGCAAAGTTCGGGTGAAGCTAAGCTTCGGGGAGGCTAAGTTCTGGTGAAGCAAAGTTCTGGTGAAAGCACAGTTCGGGAGAAGCAAAGCAAAGTTCGGACGAAGCTAAGTTCTGGTGAAGCTACGTTCGGCGAAGCAAAGCAAAGTCTGGTGAAGCTAAGTTCTGGGGAGGCTAAGTTCTGGTGAAAGCAAAGTTCGGGCGAAGCAAAGCAAAGTTCGGGCGAAGCTAAGTTCTGGTGAAGCTAAGTTCGGGCGAAGCAAAGCAAAGTTCGGGCGATGCTAAGTCAAAGCAAAGTTCGGGTGAAGCTAAGATCTGGGGAGGCTACGTTCTGGTGAAAGCAAAGCTCGGGCGAAGCAAAGTCTGAGTTCTGGTGAAAGCGAAGTTCGGCAGCAAAGTTCGGGCGATGCTAAGTTCTGGTGAAGCTAAGTTCGGCGAGGCTAAGTCAAAGCAAAGTTCAGGTGAAGCTAAGTTCTGGTGAAAGCAAAGTTCGGGCGAAGCAAAGTTCGGGTGAAGCTAAGTTCTGGTGAAAGCAAAGTTCGGCAGCAAAGTTCGGGCGATGCTAAGTTCTGGTGAAGCTAAGTTCTGGTGAAGCTAAGTTCTGGTGAAGCTAAGTTCTGGTGAAGGCAAAGTTCGGGCGATGCTATGTTCTAGTGAAGCTAAGTTCGGCGAAGCTAAGTCAGCAGCAAAGTTCGGGTGAAGCTAAGTTCTGGGGAGGCTAAGTTCTGGTGAAGCAAAGTTCGGGCGAAACAAAGTTCGGGTGAAGCTAAGTTCCGGGGAAGTTCTGATGAAGCAAAGCAAAGTTCTGGTGAAAGCACAGTTCGGGAGAAGCAAAGCAAAGTTCGGACGAAGCTGAGTTCTGGTGAAGCTACCTTCAAGCAAAGTCTGGTGAAGCTAAGTTCTGGGGAGGCTAAGTTCTGGTGAAAGCAAAGTTCGGGCGATGCTACTTAGCTTCACCCGAACTTTACTGTTATCCGAAACAAAAGAGTGTATGTGTATGCTAAGGTGCAAACCTGAGGCTAAGTATACACGTGTAACTGTAAGTGTAAGTGTAAGCGTGAGTGTGAGTGAGTGCATTGAAATAAGAGTAAGTGTGTACTATCATGCTATGGTGGAACACGGCGCACACGGGACCAGCTGCGGTGTTGCGCGCATATCCACTTGAAGCACGCCCTTGCAATCCCCCGTCAGGATGACGAGCGAAAAGTGCAAGATAAAGAGTGGGGGGCGCTCGCAATGACGAAGCGACAGGACACGCTGGTCACGGCGCAGTCGACGACGTCGCCGACGAACCCCAGCCGGCGGTCGACGAAGGACGTCGACGACGAGAGCCACCAGCCGGTCGTCCTCGCGAACGGGAGCCGCACGAAGGGTGACATCGGGCTGGTGTTCTACCGAACCATGGCCGGCGTCGGCGTCGTGACGCTGCCGTATGCGCTGCAGCACACCGGGCTGTACCAGTTTCCCGCCTTTTTGTGCGGCGTCGCGCTGTGTTCGCAGTACGGGTGTGTGTTGCAGGCCAGGGCTTTGGATTACGTCGCTCGCGAGGACCTGGGCATCGTGCACCTCGGGAAGCACAGCTTGGGGACTTTGGGGTACACCTTGGCTCTCCTGTCGTCGATCCTCAACACGTGGGGCCGGGCGGTAGTGTCGCTGCGGTTCATCGCCGAAGCGGCGCGGCCGATGCTGCGCAGCCACAACGCCCTGGGGCACTCGAGGCTCGCGGAGCACTGGTTCGTGATCCTGTGCGTGTGCTGCGTGGTGTACCCGCTGACCTTCTGCCGGTTCGTCGCGAAGGCCGAGTGGCTGCTGCTGTTCACCCCCTGCGCGGTTATCGCGCTCCTCTCCACTTCAGCTGCGAAAGCAATCGACGAGAACAACGTTTGGCCACCTTTTCTTGTGTTAACAATGCAATTGTTGGTACTGAAATTAGTAGTTGGCAGCGTACTACATGAAACTTACCCCAGAGTCCAGCTAGTGCGCACGAACAAAAGTCGCCAGCTCTCAAAAAACAACACAAACGGACTAAGAGCAAGCTGTTGATACAGGGCTTCTCTCGCCCTCACACACAACCGCTCGCGCCTTTGCACATGGCAAACACACGAAGATTTTGAAAGGTGGTTCGCTTCTACTTATCCTTTTCCGCAGCGGAACCAAGACCAGAGCCAATCGCAGCACAAAGCCAAGAAGAAGGTTATCGCCACGACCAATTTCCCCCCTGAAACCCCCTCGCGTAAACAGCCCAGGGGGCCAGTCCCTCAAAGTTTCATACCCCTATTTTGGGAGCTGTACACTCCGTTTCCCATTTTTGCATTCCTTTTCTATACAACATCTTCATTCGAAGAAGAAGACTTGATGCTAGCATCCATCATGCATGAGAAGCAGTGTACTGTCTAAACAGGCTACGATTTCCCCCGCTCTGACTACTACGTGTCTGGGATCTGAACACGTGCACACAAACTCGACAACACACACACACGCAACACACACAACACATCTCTCGCAGGGATTCTCACACGTGGACCACTTCGAGGCGTGGCCCCGGGGGTTCGTCGCCATCTCCGTTCTGGTGCACATGTTCAACTGCGACAGCGTCGTGTTCTTGGGGTACCGAAGCATGGCGGGGTACCCCGGCGAGAAGGCCGAGTGCCTGACTCAGGCCTCGTGCGCCGCGATCGTCGCGGCCACCCTCGTGTTCGCGGGGACCGCGTACGCGGCCTGCAGCGCCTTCGCGCCCGCCGTCGGCGAAAACGACCTGCGGCAGTTCCACGGCGGCTACGACGCGATGAAGATCATATTTGCGGTGACAGCGGCTTGCGAGCTGCCGGGCGGCGTCAGCAGCTGTGCGGACGCGGTCGAAAGGGACATTGTGCCCTACTGCAAGATGATGTGCAGGCACGTCGGGTGCTGCGGAGGCGGCGCGGCGGACCTGGCGGACGAGGAGGAGAGGAGCCCGCTGAACACCGGCTACCCGAGGCCGAAGGCCGCAGACGAAGAAACGATCATGAGCGCAACTTCCTCCACCGTCGACCGGACCACCTCCGCGGTGGCGTCGCTGGTGCTCATCATTCTGGCTGGGGTGGCTGCGTGGCGGCTGGACAATCTATATTCAGCCATCGCGTATTTGGGCGCCTCGACTGGCATGTGCCAGGTAGCGATCCTGCCGCCGTTGCTTTACCTGTGCACGGTGAGGAAGCACTTTCCGGCGTACTTCATCCTGGCCAGCGTCGAAGACTTCGTGCGTCCGCTCCTCGTCGAAGCGTACGCGAGTGCGCGGAACTCCATCGCATTCGCGAACATGGTCCCGGAGGGCGCGAACGAAGCCGAGGATGTCCTGTCCACCGAGGCGTCCGAACGCGTCGTGCCGAACGGGCACGCTTCCTTCAACGGTTTGGTCGATCAAATCGCAGCCCCGCCGCCTCTCCGGGTGCAGTGGCTCGCCTTCATGTACCTCATCCTCGGGTGCGCCGGCGCCCCCGTCCTGCTGTACATTGCCGTGCGCTGGGCGTGACGTCTTGCACGCCTCGCCTCACTGGCTGGCGGCAGCCCTGCTTTGGCCCGTATTCCGCCATTTCGCCGTTGGCGTGTTTTGGTTGCTTCCTTCGCGCTCCTGCTTCGTAGGTGGCCACGCTGCCTCTGCCGCTTCCTGCGACACGGAGCGGGTGCGCTTCCGTATGTGAGTGGGCCACGCGCGCTTGAAACTTCTTCATCCGGAGGCATCCCCCCCCCCTCCCTGGGGGGGTCAGCCGGCTGATGGATGGATGGATGGTTCTTAACAAGATGCCTGGGGGGGGGGTCGTTTTTGGGGCTGTTTTTGGGGTGTTTCCCAGGCCCCCCGGTGCCGAGTGGGTACTCCGTTTCCTCCAGATGAATCCGTTCTCCTCGTTTTCGAAATCGAAACCCACTTTTGCGGGAAAAAAGGTCATTCCCCACCAATGTACTTAGCAACTTTTGAGCAAAGTCAGTTTCCCCGAAAACCAAGATTCCTGCAATGCACTCAAAAATCAGCCAAAATCTGGAAAATTGGCCCAAAAAAGTGAAAATTCGGGCCGATTGGGCCGATTTACCATGGGCTTTCCCCAAAATGCCAATACCCCCCAAAAACTGTTTTTCACGCAAATCCGCTGGGAAACGTACTTGGAGAATTTCGAAAAAAACGGCACCAATAAAACCACGAAAGGGCAGATTTTCCCGGTTTCAGCCTGTGTTTTGCACGTCAATTTTCAGGCCTCACAGACGAACTGAGGACGGAGTGGAAAGATCCATCGCGAAAGAGCGCGTTTGAGGGGGTCCCCGGAAAACAGGGTGGGGGGTTGCCCGGCCACCAGGTGCACCAAACAGGACCCCCCCCCCAGAAGCGTCGCTCGTTGTCGTTGGACAGCTTCTTCACCGACTGACGTGCTCCGAGTGACGCCCCGTACTTCATCCCTAGCAAGCGTCTGGCTCCGTGCAACCCCTCGTCGAAGCTATACGCGAACACAAGGGATGGACGTATTGAACCGTTTACGGCCGTTGGTACACGTTGTCAAACATATAGACCTGACGAACCTGTTCGTAACAGGGTAGGCGTGGGAGCAAACGTGTTATGCAACGGCACCACCATCAAAAAGGTTGTTCGCGTCATGTTTCGGGTTTTGAGCGATACACCGAGCACTGATGCTGCATTGGCGCGGTCTCACCACCTGAGTTGGTCGTTAAACCTTTCTCTCTCTCTCTCTCTCTCTCTCTCTCTCTCTCTCTCTCTCTCTCTCTCTCTCTCTCTCTCTCTCTCTCTCTCTCTCTCTCTCTCTCTCTCTCTCTCTCTCTCTCTCTCTCTCTCTCTTTCTCTGTGAAATAAGTTCTGATGGATACGAGTGTCCGCTTGCGCGTACACAAGACGCGCAATCAATCAATGCGGAATGTGTAGCAGTCGCCTGCGGCCGGTTGCAAAGCCTGGTGAACGGAGCGCCGCGATCATCATGGACTAATCGGCTTGCCCCTCGCCGGTTGACTTTCAGTCCCAAAATCCGCAGTCTGGTGATCGAACCACGGCTTTCCCACAGACTTTCACGAGGTTTGGAGACTTTTGCGAGCGCAACAATGTAGTAGGGGGGTCTACTGCACGCGACGACGGTCTTAGCACCACACTGTATTGCTATTGTCTGTAGGCAACCCTTGCCCGGATAACGGTTCTCTGTTTAGTCGCATTGCCCGTCGCTGTCGATCACGGTGATCACGTTGCAGCACAGTCTGAAATTGCCAGGTGCTGTCTTTCACGGTACACCGACAATGCAGGCTGTCGCCACCACAGGTTCTTTTCGTCATTCTTACCTCAAGGTTTCAAGGCATTCGCGGTATATTGCGGTCTATCGACTCTCATTCCGAGAGCCCAGAGTTTACACTGAATCAGTTCCGGACGGTTGAAAGCGACGATCGGATCTTGCGCTTCTTGCTTCGCGGGAGACGTTCGTCGGGTGAAAAGTTTGAAGTTGTGACGAGCCGGATTCTCTCAATAATGGCGCCTTTCTCTTCATCGACCCCGACGCGTTTTCGTCGCCGTGTTGTAAAGCGCGCGTTTTCATTACAATTATCGCCAGAGGCATTGGCTACTGTTACTGGGATCCGAATCTGGCTCTCGGGCCCGTGGCGGAAAAAGAAGTAAAAATGGTACGGATCTGTAACTTCGGGGAAAGGATTGGCTCTGATTACACATGCGGGATTGTCAGTGCGGGTTTAGGTCCGGACTCGATTGAAGGTACTGTGAGTGGTGCTCTCGCCCGTGGCTCCCGATTTCTTCCGGGCCTTCTTGCATGTTTCGCCCGCAATGAAGTGTCAGCTCGGAACTGTTACGAACAAGTCTTGTCAAGAGGAATCCAACTGGTTAATTGAACCACAGCATTTTTGCTTCATCACAGCGTTGGCGAGTGGAAGGTGAACTTCTGCCCAATGCCCTGAATGTCTACGCTTGAGAGGTCAGGTCAAGCGCGGGTACACGGCGGGAGTAACTATGACTCTCTTAAGGTAGCCAAATGCTACCTACTGCTGCTCTTTAAACAGTCTCCGCAGTACGCGACTGGGTTCGCGCCTGGCGCAAGTCCATCATCATGGGCTGAAGACCCTACCGTGTTTTTCCCCCTTTTGTACACAGGCGAAGTCCAGCCTCAAAAGCTGGAGCGAAAAGCTGGAGTTAAAAAAGCGGGTGTCACACCCGCTTTTCGGCTGTGGATTTACACACATTGATTGTAACACACCCACTTTTCGGGTGTGACTCGGGCACACCCTCTTTAACTCCAGCCTCTGAGGCTGGATCTTACCATGCAGGCTCTCGACAACTAGAACGGAGTGCTTTCCCAAAACAAATGTCCAATTGCTGTTGACACGGAAACCTTCTCCACTTCGGCCTTCAATGTTCTCCATTGAATATTCGCTACTACAACCAAGATCTGCACTCATCCACGCTCCATCGAGGCTCACGCCAACGACTTCGCGGCGTGGACCATGCACTCCTACGCACGCCTGGCTTTGTGATACCACGCCTGGCAGCGCCAAAAAGCTTTTGTGGCTAACACCCTGGTTTCGACGGCATAGAGAGAGAAAGACAACTCCATGGGCACCACAAAGCCAAGAAATTCCTGGTACAGAAAGAAAACTCAAAATACCTGTTACTAAAAGACAAGAGAAGATGCCGCGAGTACGTAAATAATGTTGTCGACAACGAAAAGTAAAAGAATACACCAAAACTACGCACTCCTTCGCAGTGGTATGGTCCTTTAACAGAGTGAGCCGACGCCTCCCATCCCACCTTTAAAAATACGGCTGAGTCACGCGTGCTCGTGACAGACGCTAGCGTCCGACATTTCGCACGCGCGTCGCAGTCGTTGGGTGGTATTGACAAGGGATTTCACCGGACACTTGGATGAGCTTCGTTACTTCACCGCCCTGCCCTGCAACTTCCACCACGTATTTCTTCGTAGTGGAAGTTCGTGCAACACCAGAAAAAATTGGCCGCTTAATAATACGAGAAACAGTCTAAAAAACAAGAATATCATCCGGTCGCCGCACCGCCGGCCCTCATCAAAAAACTGATGCCGATCAAGGCGTAGCAGATGGCGGCAGGAAATCGATCGGTCAACACAGGAGCGTCCCGACTCTCACTTGGATTCGATGCCCCATTCTGCGCAAGGCGCCGCAGCCCGAGAAAAGCATTCTTTGGCGGCATGCGCGTTGCGCGACGCCCTGAGAGCCTCTCACGGCATGCCATGTTTGTGTCCAACGAACGCATTTTTTTACGAAAACCCAAATTTCGATCGATGGCGGCGTACGACCCCCCTCGAGCCCGTTAGAACGAAGAAAACAGGTCGAAGGAGTGCGCACAAGCAAAGGAAGCGCCAGATCCTTTTTTTTTTTACATAAGCGCCAGCTTGAAAGGAAATGCTCGACGATGCTGCCCGACAAAGAACAGAAGGGATCCAAAGGGCTGTAACTACCGAACCACGTGTTGAACGGACGTGAGGTCATGCGGGTCTTCCCCTACACGACAAATCACACAAACACAACAGGTCAAAAGTCCTGAGTGAGAAAACAACACACGGTGGTGTAAGCGAAGAACAAATCAGATTGTGTTTGTATTGTATTTGCCCCTTACCTCTATATTTCCCCCCTTCCATTCGGAGTCGAAGCAGCTACGTCGAGTATTTTCTCTTTTCATCAGGAGGCGGGGAGCCAGGTTCGCAACACCCTGTAGCGAGCCCCTCACCCCTTCATCGATTGTACATTGACAACTCGCGTCCAGCGCGCAATTTGTAGTAGTAGTTGTGTTGTCGGAACGTGTCCTTGGTTCGCCCACTTATTGCACGAAGGTCCTTCGGTTGAGCGTGCAGTTCCCTTAGGACTGCGTGAGGATTCCCGTTGCGGAAACTTGCTGCATGTCCCCTGTGTGGCCGCACCTGCTGTGTACATCGGCCCTGTCTCGAGCTGGGATGTGTTGAGGATAGCCATTCCGGGACCTTTGTAGCATGTCCTTGCTTCGCCTACTGCACACTGGTCCTTAGTTGGACGCACGGTCCTTGGGTTGTGTGGAGACAGTCATTCTTTCGCATCGGGGCCTCCTGTAGTTTGCCCTCTCTCGCCCTGGTCCACCCGGCCCACTCCGCTTGCCCAACAGTACCTGTCCGATGGAGTACAAAACGCACGACGGCTTGCACTCGTGCGACCGCAAACGCCCGTGCGTGTGTTTTTCGGAGTGAAAGGGGTCTTGGACGGTGCGTTGGGGTTCGTGTGTCCCACATTCTTCAAGTAATAACTTGCAAAGAAAACGGAGTCGGAAACACCAAAAAAAAAAAAAAGAAAATTACCCAACCATTTGGAGGTCCTCCCCTTGGCGCATTCGCAAGGGAAACCAATGTGAGCTTCCTAGCTTTTTGACGGTACTGGTACTGCACCCGGGGAGGTGGACCAAGAAAAGAACCAAGTCTTTTCGTCTTTTCGCAGCTTCGTTTTTTTTTTTTTTTTTTTTGCCCGACTTGCCAGTTGCTAGACGCTCGAGCGTGCCGAGATGGAGAGAGGAGGTCCATACATGACCACTTTTGGCGCCAAAATGCCAAATGCGATAATATGCGATACTGCGAATCGTTGAGTCGTAGCTTTTGAAACGTTTGTGTTCAACACGGCATGGCAGTTTCACGAGGGGAGTAGTTCGGGCTGTAACGCTGCGGCGTTTCCAAGTACTCCCGTGGAAGACATCCACACAGAAGGAAGCATCACGAAGACCGGAGGAAAGAGGACAGACAGAGGGATGCCCTCTTCCTGAGGCGCCCTAGTAGTCATAGTGGTCAAACGACTCGCATGCGATAATAATTATCGCATTATCGCACAAAGGTATCGCGTATAATCGGCGTGCGATAATAAGCGATAGTCCGCAGTACTAGGTTTTAAGCGTGCGATAACGCGAATGAAAATGCGATAATTGGCGCCAAAAATGCCAAATGCGATAATATGCGATAATAATGCGAATCGTTTGACCACTATGCCTAGTGTGACACCGGAAACCCGAAGAAGTGCTCCTTTGTACGCAGAGGTATGCAAAAAACGGTACGCGCGAACCTCGGCTCCACAAGGTCAAACAACCATCAAAAGAAAGCAGCAAACAATGGGCGGAGGTACGAACGCAGCGAAGCAGGAGGCAGTACTCGTATGCACCCGCATTGTTTGCTTATTCTAACACACATACCAGGGGCCTATCCTTTCAAAATGCGCAGCACTCATGATGTTCCCGCAGCACGAAGTCGACACCTGTTGAATGTACTGCACACGTCGGCTACTACCATACTTCGTCGGATATTTCAAAAGAAACGACAATGCATGACTCTCACATTAATGAGGTTCCATCCAAAGTCGAAAACACTTGGCTTGTAACTTTCAGCTCCCCAACCGCATCACTCCATTGCAGGATGCTCAGCGACCAGTGATGCACAGCATTGGCCACGTGGCGTTTACGCAGCAGCAAAGCGACGTGCTGAAGCAGGTGTACAAGAAGGAAGCCCGGTCCATCCGCCTTGGCAACACGATCACCTCCGGCGGGTCGACGCTGGTCGCATCGTCGGACAACGTCATCAAGGAAAAGACCGCGAGTCTGCAGAATTCGATCACCGACGAAGAGAACACCATCCTCCGCGACGGCACCAGCCGCGAGGGCACCGGGCGGGCCGAGTACCTGCGGCTGCAGCACAAGAAGAGCCCGAAGACCCGCTTCAAGGCCCCGATGACGTCTGCGCAGGTCTACGGCTGGGACAGCGACTTGTCCCGCTTCACGACGACGCCTCACTCTCGCAAAGCCGTGCTGAGGAACACCTGCGAGCGGACCAGGGGCGTTTTCAACCCGGACCTTTGATACACCCGCAAGGAAAGAGCGTCGGTTCACGGTGCCTACTACTCCGCACCTGGCGGTGCACTTCTCCTACTGAAGCAGTTGATTGTTCACAAGAACAAGAACGAGAGAAGATTTAAACCAAAGCAGCAAAGGCGTGACGTACATTGGGGCTTGGGCGCTCACTGAGCACAAGCCCGTTGGGACGGTCAGTCACGGCTGAGCCGCATCTTCATCGTTCAATGGACGCTGTCCGCTGTACCGTCGTACCATGGCCATCCCCAACTCCGAACATGCTCCATTTTCTTTCTTCTTTGTTTTTCTCGGTCGATTCGAGTGCATAGTTCACACACGAACTCACACAGAATGCAATCAAGCCAATGGAAGGAAGGGTGGTTCTGATGACGTGCCAAGGACCTCGCCAACCAACCAATGCACTAACAAAAAGTTAACTCTAAGAACTTAAAGAAGTTAAAACCCCCGGAAACTGTAAAACCCCGGAGTTTCAAGCGAATTTCACTCAACGAAACAGCCCGCGAACCGGGCAAGTAAAAGTGCTCTTTGCTTGCATTTTGAGAAGCACCTACATTTCTTCTCCCTCTCTCTCTGTCTCTCGCTTTTCGTTTTTTATTTACAAAAGCATCGACAATACACGCGAACAGAATTGGCGACAGTATTGATCCAAGTCGCTTTCCCCCCCCCGTTCGATCGGAAAGAAAGCAGAAGAATGCAACCCCGCTACGAGTGAGACCTCGTAGCCGCAAGTCCCGCCTTTCCAGGAGGGTCCCATTATCTTCACCGAAATCTCCCGTTTTCCCTATCTGCCTGTTTCCGTTGCACCGCCGCAGCAAGTCTTTAGCGGCGCATGCTTAGACGAGAGGCTGGACTTCACCATGCAGTGCAGGGATCACCCACTCCAAAAAACAGGAGCTGCTCACAGGGATCGGCATTTCGCGTGCGGGAACGACAAAAACAGCCTTTTGCTTGGCGATACTGCCCTCTCATGCATGAGGCCGCGGTCTCACGAAAGTCGCTGCGTGGGCCTGGTGGAGAAAGTGATTGCTTAACCACACACGGACATTGTCTTACCCTGATCCAAACTTGCACTCACCACCTGAGTGGTTTGGTGTCATGCACACCGACACCGCTACGAACAAGCCTATTGAATACCATTTTGTTTTTGAAAGTATGCCAATACTGCAGGGAATAGTTGACTAGACCACTTGAGTTTGTGATGACCACGAATTGGGGAGTCGGGAGAACCTACAAAGCCAAAAGCAGGACCGACCCCCCCGTTCGTGAGAAAAAGCGAAGAATAAAAACACCTTCTTTTTTCCATCTATCTTTGTCAAGAGCTGCAACTCAACTATTCCATTGTTCGCATGTGCAAGGGTCACCGGAATGCTTGCCAGAGCGCTGAATTGCACGCGCGAGTGACCCCAAAGAAAACCCCCTGTTCAGACCGTGAATTACGGCTCTTCTTGTCTCTGATTTTGTGTCCCTGACAGGAAGGGAAAAGAAGAAGAAAAGGAAAAAAACAAAAAAAAAAAGCAACACAAATGGCGCGAACGAAGAAGACTGCCCCCAAGCCGACGAAGGCGGCAGCGGCGAAGCCTGCGACCGCGAAGAAGACGCCGAAGCGGAGCTCGTCGTCGACGCCCGCGAAGAAGGCGCACCTCGTGCGGGACTTGCACCAGACGACGACAGGCATTGAGCAGCGGGCGATGACCCTCATCCGGTCGGCGGAGCAGCTGCGCGGGCTGAAGGGGAAGGTCGACGAGATGAGCGCCGGCGTCGAGTCGGCGAAGAAGGACCACGACGAGCGGGTGGGCAAAGTCGAGAAGGACATCGCGGACTACCAGCTGCAGAAGGTGCAGGACGCCCTTGCGAGGCACAACAAGACGGTCATCGACTCCTTCGACCTGCAGCGCCTCCGCACACTGCAAAGCGAGCGCGAAGTCGTCGAAAAGGAGTCCGCCATTGCGGTCGGGAAGACGGTTGCAGAAGAAGTAGCGCAGCAGGTCCGCTTCAAGGAAGTCGAGTTCGAAAAAGAGTACGTCAAGATGCAAGCCGCGGAGGCCAGCCGCATGGCGGAAAGGCACACCCTCGAAGTGACCATCGCCGGGCTGCGCGTCGAAATCGAGTCGCAGAAGGCGCTTTCGTCGGAGATCGCGAAGGCGAACCAGCAGATGAAGATCAACCGGATGAAGCGCGAAGCCATCGAGCAGCAGCAGTCGAAGGACGAGGCGTACCGCCAAGCGCAGCAGCAGGCGGCCCTCATGCAGATGAGGCCTGGCGGGTACTCCCAGCAGCAGCAGCAGCAGCCCCCGCAGCAGCAGCAGGCGCCAGCTCCTGCTGCGGCGGCGGCGCCGCTGCCGCCGGCCCCGACGCCGAAGCGAGCGGCGACGCCGACCAAGAAGGCCGCCGGCAAGAAGTCGACGCCCGCTCCTCCCTCGTCCGACGACGAGACGCTCTCCGAAGACTCCGAAGAGGGCACCCAGGCAAAGACGCCGCTGAAGAGAAAGGTCTGCCCCACCCCCCTCCCTGGTGTTGGTCGCAGGAGTCTTTTTTGGCTTGCCTGAGAGAGTAAAAGAGTGAAAGAGTACAGTAGTGAGTAGAGAAGAGAACGAGTGTAAAAGAATGGAGGTAGCACGGACTACCAGACCAGGGGAGGTCACCGCAAACGTTGTTTTACCTTTGTCCCTCAAAACCAGCACCAATAACAACGACCCTCCCTCCCTCGGTACCTGGTCGTGGGTTCCCTCACGACCATTTTCCGAACAATCCTTCGAGTCCCCCCCATAAATATTTTCCAGCCCCCTGCAACGACTGCCCGCGCTAGTTCCGTTGTCCAGGTTGCGGAAGCCGACGGGCACGCTCCTGAAGAGGTCCAACCAGATCTAGCATGGTTGAAAGTGGCCACCCTGCACCCGAAGAGGTCCAACCAGATCTAGCATGGTTGAAAGTGGCCACCCTGCACCCGAAGAGGTCCAACCAGATCTAGCATGGTTGAAAGTGGCCACCCTGCACCCGAAGAGGTCCAACCAGATCTAGCATGGTTGAAAGTGGCCACCCTGCACCCGAAGAGGTCCAACCAGATCTAGCATGGTTGAAAGTGGCCACCCTGCACCCGAAGAGGTCCAACCAGATCTAGCATGGTTGAAAGTGGCCACCCTGCACCCGAAGAGGTCCAACCAGAGCTACCAGGCGAAAGCAACTAGCCTGCTCCTGAAGGGGTCCAACAGGATCTACCGGGTTGAAAGTCCAGCCTGCACCCGAAGAGGCTCACCCAAGATCTTAGCCAGCGTGGCTTTCGGGTATGGCAACCCGTAGATACTGTGATCAATAGGTGACCCAGCGTCGAACAGACCACTTTCGCGAGTCGAAGATGGGAAAAAGCCACCTGCCTCTGCCGTTGTTACGACACCACCACCTGCCTCTGCTCCTGAGGCAGGTGTCGACGTGTTCTAGGTGGGGACACCACCTAAAATGAGACCGTGTGATTCGTCGGAGAGGCCAGTCGAGATGACTTGGTCGCTTGGCAAGCACAAGTTTGTAGGTACAAGCAGCTTGTTGTTTCGAAGTCCCCAGCTCGCATCATACTTAGCTTTGTCTTTCGCGTCGTATCTCTCGCATCATATCATTTCCTGTCAAAAAGCTCTCTTGTTTGTCCGTTTGCTTATGCAGCAACAATCCGTGACGGTAGACTGCACGAGTCGCTACCAACTACTACCTCTCTGCCCGTGTCGTACAGACTTAAACACCGCACACACACAGGAGTCGAGCACCATGAAGAAGAAGGCCGCGAAGAAACCGGCACCAAAGGGTTCATGAATAGCATGAACGAGGCAAAACAATGTAGCGGTCGGGGTTCACGAGCGATGCTGCACGCGTTGTTAGTTTTTTGTTCTCCCGGACGCCGGTCGCCGCACCGGCAGAGGGTCAGTGCACGTGTGCGCCTGCGTGCAAAACTGTGTCGGGAAAACAGGGCAGTTTCCTTCTTTGCTTCTTGGCATGGGTCCTAGCTGAGTTGCGAATGAGATGTCCTTACGACCCACTTGTTATGAAAGTAGCGATTCCACATGTTATGCTAATAACATGTGACACACCATGTTTTGGCTACATAACATCTGATGTGGAACCTCAGAACAAGTGGATCGTGTACGAATGTCCGCCCCTACATACCCCCCCCCGGCAACTAGCCGAACACGTCTCTTTCCCGTCGCGCGCTGACACACCGCCTTTTATCTCATTTTTCGGCAGTAGGCGTCGAGAGGGAAAGGGCACAGCGAAAGAGATGCCCGTTATGCATCGTGAGAAAGGGTGCCAGCGATGAGAGCAGAGGGGGATTGTACGCAGCCGGCCCCAAGCTCGCGACTCGAGCCCAATCAATACAAGGAGGAAGAGTGCAAGAGAAATAAAACAAATTCATGGCACAAAGAAGTAGCAGTTTCCATCTGCGGCAGCACACCCAGGAAGGTCGCATGCCAGGATCGCAGCAGGATTACAGGTCACAGTACCTGTAACTGCGGCCATTTCCAAGCATCGTAGGCCCACCTATGAAATCAAAGCAGACAACGCATCTAAAGACTCCACTGCAACTGCCCGAAACTCGTCACTTGGGCCCATCTTATGTATGCTGGACGATGTGACAGTGAAAGTGGGTTGTCGACTTGTCCATCGCACTAATGATTCACAAGCGAAGTTACTGGGAGAAAGTCGTATTTGCTCACGTCCGTTTTACTACTGATGCACGACCGTACTAAATTTGTGAGACTTTGTGAGACAGTTCTGCCCCGTAGAGGAATGCGACCCAGCAGGGCAGGGCTTTCGCGTGACGCCATCAACATCTCTGATGCCATTTTGTGCCTCGAGGCCCCGGCATCTGTATGCCCCCTCTGAGTGCGGGGTAAAAACAAGTGGCACCTATCAAAAAAGAAAGGCTCTGCGATGTTTTAGACTGGGGTTTTATCAAGACGTTCAACCGTGGTAGCATAACGGCACTGTCTGATCGAACAACCGTCGATACCGAGGTACTAGAAACGGGCTTTCTTTAGTACTGCGTATTGCTGTCGGAATGCGCTGGCCCGATGAGCTCTTTCTCCATTGGTGGGGTAAAACCAACCTACCTCACGACGGTCTAAACCCAGCTCACGCTCCCTGTTAATGGGTGAACAACCCAACCCTAGACGAATTTGCTTGTCTAGGTCAGGATTAACCGCCATCGAAAGTCCTCGCCTCCTATCCCCCGTTTTTTTTGTGCCAACTAAACACGAGTGACAACGAGTGCAAAGACGTGGCGCACTTTAGGGCTTCACGCACCACCCCCCCCTTCCCGTGACCTGTGCCTACTTGTCATACATATGGCAAGTACGTGGTGTTGTCGTTGAATTAAGCACCGGGCAGGCCGCCTAGCAGTATCTTCCCTTCCGGAAAGAGCGGCCGGCCAGATTATTTTTTGTCAGGAGGTCCGTTGTACCTTCTGTGAGCCCTTTGTGGGACTATCCTGTTCCGGCGAATGAAACGACTTGTTGTGAGCACCATCACGGCTTGTAAAGCCGCACCGTGTGAGTTTTGAAAGCACCGTGTCTTCCCTAAAATGTGTTGTTCGCAAAAAAGTAAAGGAAAAAAGACGACCAACCCCGGTTGATCGTCGGTAGCACAAAAGACGGTTGTGCTTGTGCATCGACGTTTTTTCTTTTGACGGTACATTCGTACTGGAGGAAAAACGAGACCCTTGTAGCGATCTAGATGCCTGAAGCACACCACCATGTGGATAACAAACAGCCACGAAGTCAAATGTGGCCGCCCGATTACTCCGACAATCTTGGAGTCTCAAGCGAACTCCAAAATTCCGATGATTCCGACGCCGATGGTTTTTTTTCTGAACAACAACGAAGGGGACGTACTGGTGAAAAAAATGTGGAAGCTAACAGCAAGAGCCTGTGCCCGACAACCGTCTTTTTTTACCCCCCCTTCTTTTTTTCCCGTGCTTCTGTTTTCCCACCTTTTTTTACTTTCTCCCCCTCCCGCCCAACAACAAGAAAGAAAAAAACCGACGTTCAGCTTTTCTTTCCACGTCTTCTTTTTTCCTCTTTCGAATACCGGTATGCTATTGTCGGAATTACTCGAGGTGGTCGGCAGTTCTGCACAGAAGCAGGGGGGGGTCGACGGGGCTGCTGGCGTCGTTAGCTCCTCGCACGCACACACAGCTGGCAAGCTTTTGTGAATTCTGAACTTAAACTGAACCGGCAAACAGACGGCCCCAGCTCTTGTGGTCGCCGTGTACAGAGCGAGGAATGCAAAAGAACGTTTTCCCATTTTTTTTGCTTGTCGCGAAAAAGACACGAACACACTAATATAGTAACGCATTGCGGCAGACGCTCACGCTCGCGCTCTTTCTCAATGCGCATTTCGTGTTTGAAATCGGGTTCGCCAGACCCCTTAAGCGGAATCTTAGCCCTTTTCATATTCTGGCTCAGATGACGCAGGCGCAGCGTGTTTTGCGATGGTTGATGAGGACCCTTACCGAAATAGATACAAGGGCGAAAAAAAAGGTAGGTAAAATTTGGTACACGCACAAACAAATCGGGACAGGAGCTCTCTCTTTCATCGCGGAATTTGACGTCGCCCGGGCTACTGTCGTGTGGGAAAGAATGAAGCTCTGTGTTCACAAATTGGAGACCAGAACCTTCGAATAAGCGTACTTAGGAGACAAAGCCTGTTTGAAGACGAAACAACCCCACTCGAGGAAACTACCGTCTTCCATTGACACACGCGCGAGCGTTCAGCAACGCGTTTCCTCCTCGTGAGTGGAGTTACAAGCGCTGTTCCTCCGGGCTTTCTTTTTGCACAGGGACCTGTTTCGTGGGAAACACTCGAGGTGGGGGGGACCGGCAGTTGTGCACAAGTCACAAGGGCCTATTCTATCTTTCTTTGCTTCGTTGTCCCCTCTCCCCTCTCCCCTGCAAACCGCACGGTTTTCCTCTCCGCGCCTTTCCCTGCTTATCCCATTGCCACCGGCACGTTCCATTAATATCGGGTTGTGTTCTATGGTTTGTCATCTTCAAGTCACGCAAGGCATCCGCAGGGGCCAGATGTACCGCACGAGAATGTTTTGCGACGGAAAATGTGCACCCATCCCCGTAAATCATCAACAAGTGGTGCTGTGCCTATCAGCGAAACTGACACGGAGTCGGATGATTCTTCCACATGTTACGAAGAGTCAAGTGCATCAGAAGCCGGGGCGATGAAGGAGGCAGTCAACGTGAGAGATGTGGGAGGGGGAACTCACACCACGCACGCGGGGAAGTGTAATAATCTGCACTTGGAATTTGCACTACAAACTGTGCCTATCAGCGAAACGGACACGGAGTCGGATGATTCTTCCACATGTGTTACGAAGAGTCAAGTGCATCAGAAAGGGCGATGAAGGAGGCAGACAACGTGAGAGATGTGGGAGGGGGAACTCACACCACGCACGCGGGGAAGTGTAAGAATCTGCACTTGGAATTTGCACTACAAAACACATACGAAACTGTCACCGCATACACCACGTAGGTATGTCCTCAAAGGGTTGCACCTAAGCTAACAGGAGAAGCACAATGGTACACCCTGTACCAACCGTATACCAGCTGCTTCACCCGGGCAGCAACTCCAGCGAGCTCAAAAAGGGTTTGATTAGGGGAAATTGACGAAACCCCACACCAGCCAAACGCCGCGGAAAAGCCGGCCGTTCGAAAGGTGGTCGCAGAGAGCGACCGACTCCGCAAAAAGCGCAACACAACCAACCCCAGGTATAGGTCCACGGGACCGTCGGGGGTGGGCGTGTTGGTGGTGGTGGTGGTGTGAAGTCAAGGGAGAAGAAGAAAGTGCTGCCAAATGCCGAGCGACAAGAACAGCGAGGCGTCGATTGCCTCGGGGAACATGCTCGCACCGCCCAGCCGCACGTCGTCGAAGGACAGGAAGGCGGGCAAAGACAAGGACAAGGACAAGGACAAGGACAAGGTCAAAAGCCCCGTTAAGGACAAGAAGGAGAAGAAAGAGAAGAAGGGCGCCAGCCTGAAGCGGCGCGACTCTGGCGACACGACGAAGAGCAGCCTGCGTGCTAGCACCCGTTCCCTGAAGAGTAGCCGGTCACAGGTGTCATTCAGAGACCCTGAGATCCTTTCGGAGAGTCAAGCCGGCTCAGACCAGGACCTCGCGTCGCAAATCGAGTCGAGCGCGTCGACCTACGTAGGCGGCGTCGATGCCGGCGACCCGTTGTCGCCGACGCTGCAGAACCAAAGCGTGCACGACACGACCAACGCCTCGCCCCCGCAGTCGCAGCCGCTGCCGGCCGCTTCGACCGCGAAATCCGCGGCTTCCGGCATCACGACGCAGCCCGCCGCAGGCGCCCCGCCCGACACTCCGCCCGATGCCGCCCACCTGACGCCGCCGGGGCTCACCCTCGCCATCCCGCAGCACGCCGCTCCGCTGTCCGCGGCCGGGACACCGCCTGCAACCAGCCTGCCGCCCCCGGCCCACCCGGGCCATTCGCCTTACTCACGCAACGTGGGCAATCCCGACTTCTCGCAACTCGTGGACGAGGAGGTTGTTGCCCGTGGCGGTTATGAAGTCGAGGCCTTCACCGCTCTCTCAGGTATCCTCTTCGATCTCCGCACGCGGGTTTCTACGCGTCTTCTCTCGAATACAACCAAACTACGCATTTCTTCGTCTCTTCGAAGAGTTCGAATACGAGGAGAACGTCGCGAAAGGCTAGACTGCGCTTCGAAAACAATTGACATGCACACATGCTTTGTGATGTCAAACTTTCTCTGCATTGTGATGATGATAATGCTGCCGGCGAAAACGATAATCCCGCCCCGAGAGTCCGGTGCAGCGTACGGATGTACGGACGAGGAAGGTGGGACTGGCGTTCTTTGATCCTGTTGGGTTTGGTCTATTCAGTAACGCCGGAGTGACTGTCTACGTGTTACCCCGCTTCATCCCAAACTCTCCTGGTGTTGGTTCTTGCCATGCGCTTGCTCCAATTCCCACAGTAAGCTATAGTGAGTAGAGAAGAGAACGAATGAAAAATAATGGAGGTAGCACAAACTGCGACCGCAAAATTCCTTGCCTTCTTCGTTCCTCAAGACCAGCACCAATTATAACGGTCCCCCAAGAGCCAGGCACAGAGGAATCCTATGCCAGACTGAAAGTTCTCTCGATCGCGAGAAGCGAAGATTGCGCGCAGACCCGAGAACCCCCTGAGCTCTAACTTTGGATTGGTCTGCGTCGAGCGAATCCCGAGACGAAGAACAAGGTGCACACAACACCGCGGTGAAAAGGAATATAGAGGACTGGACCCTCAAGGTTTCATATCCTTCTACCTGCGGAGCCGTACACTCCCTGCGCGACCCTTTGCCCCTGTTGTTCTATTTTGCATATTTTTGGAAGAAGACTTGATGCCAGCATCAAAACATGCATGAGAGGCAGCGTCCTGCCTAAACATTGAACGAAGATGTTCACCCTCCCATTTCATTCCGACCTCCCATCACGCAGGCCTTGCGAAGGAGATGCGCACCGGCGCGCAGAAGAACGGGGCGCAGGGCAACGCGCTGAAAGTGCCGGAAGCGGCGGTGGAACAAGCCGGCACGCTGGAGCAGGACCACGCGGCGGGGCGCGCCTTGATCGACGAGATGGAGGACGACACCAGAAGCGCGCTGCTGGTGGCCCTCGTCCCCATAAAGGATGACATCGTCGAGCGGGTGAACGCGCGGCTGAAGCGCATCCGGCGAAGGCAGCGCAAAATCGACCAGCTGAAGACGCTGCAGCTGAAGCACGAGTACGGGAAGGAGTGGGCCGATGACGAGCGTAAGAAGCAAGGCGGCGCCCGCTGGTCGGAGTACGTCGAGGAAATCTACAAGAAGGACGCGACCCGGCTGTACAAACTCTCCGAGATGGAGGTCAACGAGCGCTTCGCGGCGGGGCAGGACGAGTGGTCGTTCATCGAGCGGCCGGCCACGCCTTCGCAGAAACGCGAGAAGCGGGCGGTCCACGACGCGCTCGTCAGCACGCAGCGCGGCAACTGGTCGCCGGAGATGCCGCCAGCCCGCCAGACGCTCTCCCCGCAGCGGCAGACGTTCCCGTTGTACATGGAGACCCCGTCCTTCTCGGTGGATAGGACTCCGTTCACTCCCTTTGGCCCCAGCGTCACAGGCCCGTTCACACCGCAGAAGGTGTACACGATGTACTAAACCCCCGCTTCGCAAGCTAAAGTCCCCGGTTTGGGGATGGTGGAGCCATTTCTGCAACTCGGATGGAAATAGAGTTCTGCCCAGCTAGCAAGCTGGTGTCAAGGAGGGGGCACCCTGAAAGCGGATGTGCTACCACCAAACGTGTGTAAAGACGACGAACGAAAAGCGCGTGGGGGTCCAAGAAGGTTATAGCGAATATCTTGTCAGTGTCGGTCGCATCAGTTATAAACTTGGCTAGCCGTAGTTAAAGTGTCTACTATGTCTACATCCCTTTCACTGCCCGACTCCCAGCCTCAATGGTCAACCGGAGACCTTAAAACACCGAACCTCAAAACCACAAAAAACGCTAGAAAGGCGAAAACGAGCGATGCCCTCCAGCTTCGGGGTCTTACACCGGCCACCCACCGCAAAAGCTTGAGGTGCAACACGTTAACAACTGCCGTGTAAAACACGAATTGTCCTCCCCTCACCCGCTCGTTGTAGGGATTCTCCCGAGACGGATATTGATGACAGCACTGTGACGAGCTACGAACAACTCCTGACAAAGATTCACACCGCTGTCCTGTCTGCAGACACTCAGACCCGCAAACCCGTGGCTTAGAGGACCAAGGCACGGTTTTTGCAACAACCCCCCCCTACCCCAAGCAATCAGACGGTGCCTCCTCTGCCTTTTCGTTTATATCGAGGGCGTCGTTGTCCGTGTGGTTTTCCCACCATGCAGCTCGTGTTGCAGTCCCTTTGGCCGGGTTGATGCGGGCGAAGATGCAGACACGCCGTGTAAGCTCAGACCAATTGTTGCTCAACTGTTGTTCTTCCCTTTCGCAAGGGAGCCACCCACTGGAAATATTGCCGCCGGCAACTCTTTTGTTTTGCCGTTGCTGCCTAAATTGTCTTGTACCTAAGCGATGCCGCGAAAACTTGTACGAAAACGTTTACTCTCTCTCTCTCTTCTGCCTTTCTCTCGTTTCCCCGACGGCATCCCGCGAAACAAACAACGCTCAAGCGGAATCTGGAATGGCGGAGTGAGTGTCTCATCAACACCAGCCAGCACCAACACCCACGAGTGGGAACGCTGGCCCCAGCAATTCGACGAGACTAATGGCATACTTCGCACGTTGATCTCGCTGAGCGCGAGCGTGTTCGTCTCGAAGCTCGTCTCAGCGGAAGACGCGAAGGAGACGAGCCTGTCAAGCTGGGGAGCCGGGGAGGAAACTTCACACGATTCCCGCTGAACGTGAGAATTACCGTCTGGAACCCACTTCGCAAGGTGGTCGCCAGCATCTATCTTCGCGGCAATATCTGTATCATCAACCGGAGACTCGATAACCTGTAGGGGCGTGAGCTGAAGGGGAAATGAAGATCGGCGCCCCGGATGGGACTGACTGACTGACGACTGACTAATAGCA
Source organism: Diplonema papillatum (assembly GCA_030068145.1). NCBI lineage: Eukaryota > Euglenozoa > Diplonemea > Diplonemida > Diplonemidae > Diplonema > Diplonema papillatum. Next base: position 330,721 of record JAPJBO010000098.1, read on the forward strand.
CTGACTGACTGACTGAGGGTGAATTCACTTGTCTCCGCACACGTTTTCCGTAGCCAGATCAGCAACACCGTCACCCGGAGACCTTAAAGCTCTTAAGCGAACGTTCACTCACCAGAAAAAGAAGGGGGTGGTATCCGGGGGGAGGAGGGGGCACCATGGGCAAGCTTTTGGTGATCACCATTGCGCTGGCCGCAGCCTGCGGCGCCGGCGCCGCGGCCGGCTCCTGCTTCGAGGCGTTCACGCCGAACTACCCGAAGTGCCGGGGCTACGAGAAGTACGGGTACATCTGCCGCGGGAACTGGTGCGTGACCGACACCTGCGTCGGGGACTGCAGCCACTGCTCGAAGGAAGTGCAGGGCGGATTGCCGGATTACCACGTGGGGCGGTGCGTTGTCGCCCAGCCGTTGGCTGTGGACACGTGGGGTGAAGGCAGGGGCGGGCACGCAGCCACACGAGCTCCGACGTTGTTCGCTCTGCTGTTCGACCCCGCGACGTTGAAAGTGGCCGCCATGTGCGGGATGTGCTCCTTCGCCTTGCAGCTGCTCCCGAGGTGGATCTCCTTCCTCGACATCCCGCTGCTGCTGGTCCTCTCTTTCGCGCTGTCCTTCTATTCGATGGACACCGCGGTTCTCATGGCTTCGTCGTCGGTCCTCCTGGTCTTCGGCCGGTTGCTGGCTGGCACCCTTGCCGTCTTCAATTCCGTGACGTTTTTCATCATCGGCCTCGTCGCTGGCGCCGCCTCGTTGCTGGTAGCAGAGCACCAGTTTCCTTGGGCGTTAGATGCCATGCGCTTCTTCGTCAAATACAGCGTGTGACACCCTTGGCCGGCACAACTGCCTAATCAACCTGCGGAGCACGCGGGCAGTGCTTCCTCTCCTTCCGGAGTTGTTCTGCAGCTCGCCCCCGAATCGAAATGGCCAAAGGGGTAGACTCCCTTAGCCTACACCGAAGGAGGTTTCCGTTCTTGTTTCGGAGAACAAAGGGAGGAAAAGCACAGTAGGGTCTTCAGCCCATCGTGGACTTGCGCAGCACAGTCGCGTCATGTGCCGAACTAGCTAGAAAAGCAGCAGTGCAGCTTTTAGCATATCCTTATCCACGAGTTCCTGGTCGACGTGTTCAACCTTCTTGGTCCCTGTTGAACGAACTCTATGTCAGCGACACTGGAACAAAAGCCGCATGCGCAGCGCTGAAGCGACTACCCAATTAGAATCGATTTCCTCGCGCTCGCAGCAGTTTCAAGCTGCACTTCCTTGCCTCGACGTCACTATGCCAGTAAGCAAGAAACCCGTGAAAGCCAAAAAATAGTGTCCCAAGTCGTGGCAACACGCACGAGGCCGATCCATCGATGACACGAAGCGGAGAAAAGCATCCTCTCTGGTGACCTGTGCAGGTGGGAGATGCCATAGATAGATGCTGTGACCCCCTTGCACATCGGGATACGAGTGTCAGACCATCAGCTCCCTGCCTTTCCTCCGTGTGTGGAAGGCGCTTGCGTTCCAGGTTCCCCGCCTGCTTTCACCCTTTCCAAACTTGCCTCTAGAGAAACAGGACACGCCATGAGCGGCCTGGTGGGATCCTTGCTAGCCTTTGACCCCCTCCGCGTTTAGACCTTGCTGATTCAAAGCTTCGTTGTTCCGCCCTTCGTACTGGCTCCAGCCTCGCAGATCAAAGGTGGGAGGGTCTCAGCTAGAAGTGCTATAGTGGCCATTCCTGGGGTCGTTCTTTGGAATCTGCAAGTACCGCAATCTGAGAGAGAATGAGATTGCGCAGGAGTGCATAACACAACACTAACCTAATGAATGCCGTCACAGGCAACCGACGGAGTGAATTTCTCCGGAAACACAAAACGCGACTTATAGGATGGAATAGCTCAGAAACTGTAAAAGACGCGATAACGCGTTCTAAAGGGTGGGGGGGTCGTACTTCTATTTTCTGAGTTATGAAAAAACAGTCGGCACAAGAGAATATTCAGTTGCAGCGGAGTTTGGCCCCCCGACAGTGCGGGTGAACGTCGAGTTTGGAGTGCGTGAGCCCCTCAGATGCCCTGAGAGGGCGAGTGTTGGACGCAACACCGTCGAGAGAAGTCGATGCAAGCAGTTTAGTGCGTGTATGAGTATCGTTGTAGGTTGGCATGAAGTTGCAGTTTCACAACGAGGATGAACCGGTATCGCACTCGTTCGCGCCGCGGCTATCGTTGCGGATTGTTGTAACCCCTCCGGACACGAGGGGTGTGTTTACCCGCTCTTCGCAAACAGCACATGGTTCTACTAAGCCATTAATCCACATGCCACCTGCACACTACAGGAACCACCTCAGTTTGGGGGTGGGTGTCTGACACATTGGGCTGCCCTGCTTGTGGCGGAGGAGAGGCAGAGGCAGAGGGGAAATGCGTAGCGCGCCGTCCTCCCCGCGGTCGCTCGGCAGCGACCTTCAGACTTCTTTGGCGTACAAGGTGTGCCTGTGCGCGGCGTACCTGAGCGCCGGGCCTTCCCTCATCATTCTGAACAAGACGATCATGCAGGAACAAGGCTTCGCGTACCCAATAACTCTGAGTGCCCTTGGAATGGTAGCTTCCAGCATATTTGCGTGGAGCTTCGCCGAGATCAGGCCGCACTGCCGTGAAATCATGCATCTTCGCCCTTGGTTTAGACAGTGTGTGCCCGTCGGACTCTGCAAAGCAGCCACGCTGACCCTAGGGAACGCGGCTTATCTGCACTTGAACCTTGGCTTCATTCAGATGCTAAAGTGCTTTTCGCCGGTGATTGTGCTCGGGATCGGTGCTGCGCTGCAGGTGGAGCGACCGAAGGGAGGTGTCGTCGTGTCGGTTTTACTGATTTGCGTCGGAACCGCGGTGACAACGGGGTTCGACCCGAGTGCGAGTCGGATCGGGTTGCTGCTGTTCGTCGGGGCGGCCGTGACGGAGGCCGTCAATTTGGTGCTCACGCAGCACCTGCTGCAGGACAAGAAGTTCAGCGTCATGGAAGCGCAATACGCCCTCGCGCCGCCCGGCGTCCTCTTCCTCGCCCTGGCCGCCGTCTTCCTCGAGTGGCCCACGTTGGTCCAAGAGCGGCACTACCTCCTCGTATTCCAAAACCCGCTGTCCTTCACAGCAGCGGCCACTCTCGGGCTCGCCATCAACTTCCTCACGTTCTACGTGATCCAGGTCACCAGCTCTCTCACGCTGAAAATCCTCGGCATGCTCCGCAATATCGGCCTTGTTTTCGTGGGCGTTCTCTCGTACAAGGAACGCGTTCCGCTATCGGAAGCCACCGGGTTCGTGGTGTCGCTACTCGGGCTTGTCTTGTACAACTACTTCAAGGCCAATCCCGCGGCCAATGACATGGCGCACGTTCGCCTGAAGCAGCTGGTGTGCCCCCGCGAGAAACAGCCAGCTTTGGACGTGTGAGCCTTGTCTGGCCAACGGCCACGTGTTGGACGCCGCTTGCCCAAGTCACAGCTAGTGCTGTAGTCCTTCGGTCCTTCCACCGGAGTCTCCAGCCTGTGCCGGATCGATGCGACTCCTCTAGGGCGAACCAGCAGTCAAGGGAACCGAAAGTGAAAACACATCACTGGCACCCGGTCCATTTGTGCTCCAACGTCAGCAGTGAAGCTCTATCATTGTAGAAAGACGAATTGACAAGCGACTGCAACGCCCAAGGCTAACGTGGCGCGAGAAAGAGCGAAATTCAACGATCCGTTCCGAGAGAAGCCATGGTAACAGAGTGTGTTGATCGCGGCAATGACCCTTGGGTCTTTGATTTCACCGTGGGAGCCCAAGTGACTTCCCTCGAACCTGAGGCTGCACCGTCACACAACAGGGGACTACGACGGTATTAAATCTGATCTTGGATCCCCACACTCTCGTAGTTGATGAACGAAGACGTTCTTCTAAAAATTGCTTGCTGGGAATTGCGCGGGGCACAACTGCGCTGCAGCAGGTGTTGTCCCCACGTCCCCTTTGTATTGCCCACAGGGGATCAGTGAGTTGAATTGCTGTAGTTCGTCGGCGCAGCCGTGGCAGAAGCTTCAAAAGTTTCTCTACGTAGCTAAACGTATCTCTAAGAAACCTTGCACTCTAAAAAGGGAAGTCTGTTCATTTCGAAATAAATTAGGCCTCTGTGAAGGCTTCAGCCGAAGGATATGAACTGCACCAGCTTTTCTGACTCGGCAGCCCCTGCTAAACGAGCGCCACGTGGGGGGTGAAGTGAACGGATTCATCCCTTCCTTCAGCACCAAAAGTCCAGGAATACCGGTATTCCCAGCAATAGAGAGCAAAAGACGCATAAAAGGAGAGAATAGCCGTAAAAGGAACAAAAAGAAAGTTTACCACGATTACCATTTCTTCCTTTTTTCCCTTTTTTGGGAGGCAGGCGTTGACCTGCTATTCGGGCAGAATGTGCTCACTTTCTATACCAAAAGACTGCTTGCCAGCAGTCTCGTCCGCTCACTTAACCAACCACCGGTAATAGATCGCCACGCCTGTTTGCGTCGTCCGGACCACTTTCCCTTCATGCTTCCACAATGAATACGGATGCAGATGCTGCTGATTATTCACAGAGAAATAGGGCAGCTGATGCGCTCAGCCACAAGCCACAGAGCAAATGAGCACGACACGAAACAGGCTCGAAACCATTACAATACTACTTGCGAAGAGTGCGGCGGTTGACAAGGCTATGGTCATACTAGGTTCACTTCTCTACTACTACTCTAACGACGCGCCGTGTTGGTTAACTCCTTGCTCGCACTATCGAGTCGCTCAATGTGGGAATACAAAACAAATATCTCCGGACGCCGATAGCGTTACGAGACGCTATTTGTTTGAAAAAGAGGCTTTTGCACCCAAGCCTTGTCAGAAGCCTGTGCGTCGAAGACGCGCTAACATTGCTCCCTTTTTTGCCGAAGGGCCGCAAACCGCAAGCAAAGAGTTATTATTAGCACACAGGTCTTCACGTACACTAGAACCAGGCACAAGAGCAAACCCCGTACTTTCAAGCGTCATCGTGTTACGAAGCAGGCCGGAGGGGGAAGGCTCTGGTGGGGGGTACTGGGGCGTTAGATAATGGCAACCTCAAGCCCAGACGGGTTGGTTGCCAGTGGCAAGTATGAAGAAGCCATCGCCAAGTTGAAGGACGAAGTTGCCAGTCTCGACGTGTCGTGCCGCAGCGAACGGGCGAAGTGCTACTTGCGAATAGCAGAGTGTCTCGCAGCGATGGAGAGGTGGGAAGAGTGCCTGGGCTACACATCTCGCGTGCACGCTCTGCTTCCCGAAAGCGACGTCAGCTCTCGGGTGCAGAATCACGAGCTGCGTCTCACTGCGTCGGATGCTGTCAAAAACTATCTTACGGCCATGGGTGAGGCTCTGACACTCAGCAGTCTCGTTGCGGACAAGGCGGCTGAGTACAAGGCGGTCGCGAAAAAATACCACTCTTTAGCCCACGAAGAAGCGCAGCCACTCGAAACCGAAACGACCTACAACGGCTGCAAGCACTACGTGCGCAAGTGCAAGCTGGTTTGCCCCGAGTGTGACGAGGCCTTTGCGTGCCGGCTGTGCCACGACGAGCGTGAGGATCATAGCCTCGACCGTTTCAAAGTGACGAAGGTACGCTGCATGCAATGCGACAGCGAGCAGCCCGCGTCCGAAGCTTGCGTGTACTGCTTGACCCGATTTGCGGATTATTACTGCGACAAGTGCCACCTGTACACGGGGGTGCCGGCTGACGCTGAACCCGACTTCATCTGGCACTGCGACAAGTGCGGCCTGTGCCGAAAGGGAGGACAGTCCAAGTTCGAGCACTGCGATGCTTGCGGCATCTGCTGGCCCATCAACACGCCGCACGAGTGCAAGAACGCCATGCGCGGCGACTGCCCCGTTTGCCTCGAGGATCTGCATTCGTCGCTGATTCCCATAACCGGCGTCCGGTGCGGCCACTTCATGCATGTATGCGCAATTCAATGTCAATGATATCACTCTATCGACCTGCTTCATCCTGCTATTGTCCGTGTCGGTTCTCATCCCGTCAGTTGTACTCTCAAACCCCTTTTTTTTTCCGCGGGAAAAAGGCCACGGGGTTTAATCAGGTTCTGCGGATATCGGGCTACCACCGGTTATTACAAGTCGAAGAGGCCCAAGAACGAGGGATGCGCATTTTTGGGTCTTGTCTTGGAAACACTGGGCAGTGGCGTCAGAAGGTAGATGTGTGCTGAAACCCCTACTACAGCAGGCCTCCCCGTAAGAATAAACAGGCACCACGCGCAGGTAGTGCACGATGTTGAACACACGCCTGTTGCAAGCACGCGTTCATCTTCCTCAGCAACCAAAATTCAAACAGACGCACTGTCTCCGGAACTACCGAAACGAGTTCCACTTTGCCTGCCCTCTGTGCAAGCGGACCATCTTCCCGGAGATGCTGCAAGTGCTTCGCGCCGAGCTGCACTTGAACCACGCCATGCCGGAAGAGCTGAAGAACAAGAGGGTCGAGGTCCTGTGCAACGACTGTCACAAGAAGAACACTGTATGCTCCGCTTTAGACTCCGTTCACGCGCCCACACACGCACATACGCAGGGGCTGCATCGGTCAGCATTGCACATTGCTGGACGGCACATGAATCGCGCCACTGCCAAGTGCGAGAGACTCTCGGCGGGTGCGTACATAATTCTTCATAATTCTTCGAGCTACACGTGCATATAAGCACAAGGCTTTACACATGCACATGAAGCTTTACGAATAGCACATATGTTAAGCACCACGTATCCACATATCACAAGCAACACGCATCGCAGGTACCATTTCACTTCGTAGCGATGGAATGCCCGTCCTGCACTTCCCTGAACACTACCCAAGTAGAAGCGGGAGGCCAGACCTCCGCGCAATCGACTTTGTGTGGCTGATGCTAACACCGAGGGCTGAACGACACCGATGGGATGACACGTGATTTCTGTTGGTGCAGTACGCAAGGCATCAACGGGACACAAACCCTGTTGTCAAAACCCGTTGCGTAAAAACCTATTGCGTGACAAACGCACTGGTGTACGGCGTGCAGATAAGGGTTTCCTGCACCTTCAACCGTATGGGCAACGTGACGTGCAGGCGTGTGGGAATTCCTGCATCTTAAACAGCATGACCGGTCATGCGCCGACGCGATATCCACTGCTCACAGTGGGCGGACCATCAACAGCGCGCACCAAAGTGCATTGCGTGATAGCTGGGTTCACGAGCGTCTCGCGTACTCAGAAGCCTTGTTGTTGAGAGTGTTTGAGCCTCACGGCCGAATCCTACGGCACTTACGGACTGGTACGCGAAGCGCGCGCGCTGATCCCAGACTGAACGAGCGTTCCACCTGTCCCTTGCCTTCTGGGTGGAACCTCTCTCACGCAAATCTGAGGACCGCATCCCGTCCCGAACCTGCGAATACCGGCCACCTTCTCACAAGAACGCTCGTGCATCACCCTGATCCCAGTGTTCTGATTAGAAAGCAGACCGGATGACCCCCGGCTTCCTGCAACTGCCTGCCGATGTTTTGCAAGGGTTAATCACAGACGTGCACATGCCACGGGGCGTGCGAAGGTGTACACCGGTCTGACCACAATTCTTTTCTTATCAGAACCTCTTTGGTTTCCGATTCACCCGACGGTCCATCACGTCGTGTCGCGGCTCATCAGCTCCTGTCAGATTCGGCTGGCTTCAGGCTTAAAGCTAAAGACGACTTCGCTCCAAGTTGGATACCAAAAATAATATAGTGAAAGGTAGAGTGGTCCTGCTGCCCTGGACGTGTCCGGGGCTCCGCATGAGGTATTGCTTCTCTCTAGCTTGTCAAACTCACAACTCTCTCGTCTCCTTGCTCTTTCCGCCAATCAGCTCTGCTGGTCGCTTGCCTAGTCTATCTGGTATCTGCGTCGATCTGTCTTGCGTTTTGTTTGCAACATCTGGACACTTGAACTCGTTTTCTTCAGCGATTGGTCAAGTGATATCTCGTAAAAGCCGACTTTCGTTGCACATCTTCCGAAAGAGCTTGCACTCCGCACAGTCCCTGGTTTCGCTATTTAGCATCTTAAAGCGTCTTCTTCTCGGTTAACAGTGTCGAGAGATCCAGGCTAATTATTCAGTTTCTGCTGCATTCCTCAACGAAGCGTCTCGCGGCCGTACAGTTCAAACATGCAAGTACGGGCAGTTTTAATGCATGCCAACGGAAGGTAAAGGAAGCACTTCAACTAACTGACAGAGATCACTTAATCATCAGTCTCTTTCGGCGTGTTGACAAAATGTTGATAGAGAGCCGGGGCAGCTACGGTTGTTGTGGAAAAACACGAGACCTTGCAATAACTGTGCACAAGCAACTCAGGAAACCAAGATCGTCGGGTTATCAGGGGGTACTTTCTTCTGGCTTGCTCCTCGACTGTTCTGTTCCCACGTGGGTTGATGTCCTTTTCTGTTAGCCAAAGGATGAAATGCAAGCAACAGGACACCGAAGTCTTCAGCAGTCTAAGGATCGCCAGTCTCTCAGGGCTTTTTCGGAGCCGAGGTTGAGCCTTTTACTTGACAGGTATAATGGCTTGCCATCTGTTGCGGGTGTTTGCCAGCCGGAAACAGGTGGTTCACCGTTTCCAAGACACAAACAACAGGTTGCTGCGTGAAACGAAAGTCAGAACGAAAAAAGACACGCAGAGCAAGAACGCCGAAGGTAGAGACAAGAGCGCCCTTTGTGGAAGCTCAAGGATCAAAAGCCAAGTGCTCAGAGGCCACCAGTGAGAAGTACTTGAGACATTCAAGATCGCGGGTGAAAAGCTGTCGCCGACGCTGAACCCCTGACGGTTGAAATGTCAACCGGAGGCTCGAAAAAGTCGGATGGTGAAACACGAAACAGAGAAGCGAAGTCCTACAAAAAGGGGGGCGGGAAGGAAAGGAACATGCCTGACGAGCCGCCCCCTGCAGATGTAGAGGGTGAGAAGTCCGCGTCGGACGAAGCGCGCAAACACGGGGAGAGCTTGGTGAAGGATACGAACGCCAAAGAGGAAGGAAGCAAGAAGTCGAAAGACAACCGTGTGACGGTCTTCGCACGTCTCCGTCCTGTCTTCAAAAGAGACAAAGAGGACCCGAGCTTTGAACACATCGTGAAGCTGCACCCCGACAAGAAATCGATCAGTTTAACCGGCGGGACAACCTACGTGTACGATGGCACCTACGGTGAGGACTCCGAGCAGATCCCAGTGTGGGAATCTGTGGCAAAACCGGTCGTCGAAAACGTTTTCAAAGGGTACTCTGGCTGTGTAATGGCCTACGGTCAGACGGGTACCGGAAAATCGCACACGATGTCCAACTGCGAGCGTGGCCAGGAGGGCATCATCATGCAGAGTATGGACCACATCTTCAAAACCGCAGCCGCGGATCCGGATAGAGACTACGAATGCTCCATGGGCTACCTCCAGATTTATCTGGACAAAGTGCAAGACTTGTTAAACCCGGAGTCCGGGAACTTAGATATTAGCAAGTCGGAGACTGGCGAGGTTCAGGTAAACGGGCTGTGTACGAAGCAGTGTAATACGAGAGAAGAGTTCATCGAGCTTTACCAATCGGGAGACCAGCATCGTATCGTGGCCGCAACGAAGATGAACCCTGTGTCTTCTCGGTCTCACTCCTGTTTGATGATCAGGATCGTCTCGAGGCCGAAGGGCGATGATGGCACAGGCGAGTCACGTACCGCGAAAATGTGGCTCATCGACTTGGCTGGGTACGAGCAGTTCTCGAAGACGGGGATTACTAAGGGCATCCGAGCTCAAGAGGCCAAGAGCATCAACGCCTCCCTTCTCGCCTTGGGTAATGTAGTGCAAGCTCTGTCGGAACGGGCACCCCACAAGCCGTGGCGAAATGCGAAGCTCACCAGGCTTCTCGAAGATGCTATCGGTGGGAAAGCAAAGGCCTCCGTCTGCATCACTATTCAAGCTTCTGGCGTGTGCTTCCACGAGACCGTTCAGACCCTGCGATTTGGAAGGTATTGCCTTTCTCCTTTTCGTACAAGTTTTACATTTCTTACGGTTAAAGCACGGATAGAAGCAAACTTCACGGCAAAGGGGGTCGGGAGGCGCAGGGCCCTTTTCTTCCGCGTTGCAGCGAACCTACAAAACAGGTGGTGGCGCACAGATATTCGTTCCAAAGAATGCAAGGAGTGCCTTTTCTTGCCGTCGGTCTCGTTTTTTCCCAAAGAACCCTCCTCCGTCGGAGCCGGAGTCTTGCTTTCGCCGGAAGCTGGGAGGTACGGAAACTCATGGTATACGCTAATGAGCAAGAGCATGCACCCAATACATAGTTTTTTGGACGCACCTGGTCCGTGTCGGAGGTCTAGGAAGAAACAACCTAGCTGTCATCCACACTGTCCGTGATGAAAATTGCCGCGGCAGGCACGACGACGTCATAATAAAGGGGGGGGTCGAATAATACCTGTGTTATTATTCGATTTGTCGAATACTAACATAAGTTCCGGTAGCCGAACAGTAGCACACGGTGCACTAGTCAAGGACTTTTTTGACTTTGACTAGTGGTTTTACTAGTCAAATTTTTGACTAGTAAAATGACTAGTGCCACTAGTAAAAATGACTAGTGCACTAGTAAAAATGACTAGTGCACTAGTAAAAATGACTAGTGATTTAGACAAAATCCACCTAACCTGGACCCAAATCCTGGGTGTTTCGAGAGTTTTCGAGGGGCTTTACGGCACTACCGTGACCACCGGTGCCCAGACACCACAAACCACCTGGGCAACCCCAGTTTTCGCGAGAGACAGGCAGAGTTGCGAGGTTTTTTGGTTGGTTTCTTAGAAACTTCCTGAGCTTGTATGGCTTAGCAAACATAGTGCAAACGACAGTGCTATCCCTACGGTGAGGTCAGAGACATGTCGTGACAGGTCTCAGACACTGGATAATGCGGGCTTCCGACCACATTCAAACTCTCGTCCGTAGATTCGGCTTGTCGCTCATGGCGCTCCTATCGCCTTGGCATCGCACCGGACACAGTGCATTTACAGTAGTTCGTGGGTTCCCTAAAACCCACGAAGAAACGAGAGATGGTCGGCAGGTCTTCTTGCCGAGCTTCCCAACATGAATGTGCAACAGGTGCTGGCTTTGTCCGCCTGCGAACTGTTTGCATGCAAGGCTTTGTGTTGTGCACATTCCACAAATAGTTGCTCACTGCTATGTGCTCCGCTTTCTAGTGTTGGAGGCACTCTCTCATTGCGTGCTTGGAGACTTCCTCTTTCACGCCGCCGCGGAAAACCATTCTTGTAGCCTGTGGCGCGCGCGTTGTGTGCCAGTCAACACGTCGTGGTGCTTTGTCCGGGCATTTCGAATGCCTGGAAGTCACGTTTCTTTGTCTTTTCGGGACGTGCAGACGACCATTAAGCTTTCGTCGGGTGGGACACCAGCAGGTTCTGGTTTCTACTCGTCGGGTCTACCGCACGGTGAATCGCGTAGCCGGTGTACTTTTTGTGGAAACAGCTTCTTTCGCATCTTCGGTTGTTCACATACGACGATATAAATCACCGCCTCGGAGTAGCTTGAACTCACAACGCACTGTCTATCGGGCATTGGGAGCGACTAGTAGTATGTGCGGAAGAGCATGAGGCAGGCAAGCTGTATAACACTCCTAGTAGGCAACAAATTCCCAGAAACTCCCCGTACTCAGCCGTGGTGCTCGCCTGCCTTCATGGCACTTGCACTTTACAGAACTCAATACTCAGCCCGATTCCTGTGGGGGAAGAGTGGGGGTGGGCGGCCCACCAAAAAAGGGACCACAGTCTGCATGTTCAGCCGCAAAACACAAACCGACGAGTAATCGTGACTTATTCCTGCAGAACTGGCTTTGCTGAATGACGCTCGTGGCAGACAACTGACCCCCAGCTTTCGTCTATCGCACAGTAAGGAATCGCGTTGGGAACTGCGTTCGGAAAATCATTGGACCGGAATTTCTTTGGACCAGAATTTCTTTTTGGACTTTTTGCAGGTTCTGAAAGTTTTGGACTTTTCCCTGGGATTTTCACTTTTTGGCGGTATTTTGAAGTCTGACCCAAGCAGCTTTTGCACTCGTTTCGTGTTTCCGTTACACAAATGATGGGACCGGCAGAATGTACGAACATTTCAAAGCTTCCCGAATTCCGGGCCGAAACGCGTCCAAATTGGTTCAGGTTACCTTTAGTTTCTGTTTGTTCTTAAAACCCGTGGTGCACGATCATGACTATGGGCATAGCCTGGGTCGCGTAGACAAGCAGCTCGGGTGAGCATGGCGGGGGCGACTCATGAGATTGCCCCCGTCGCCGACCACGTGCCGGAACACGACGTCCGGGACCGGCTATACTTGATCAACTCCTTGAACGTCAGCAGCCCGCTGTCGTCGGCATCCACCGCGTCAAAAACGCGCGTGTCCGCCACTCGGCGGCCAGGACGTCGCCTTCACTCAGCGACGCTCGCTTCATCTGACTTTCTCTCTACCTACCCCTCCCGGGCTTCCTTTTTACCCCTGCAAACCCGTGAATAGGTGCTACGGGAGTATCTGGCAACCGCTGCTTAACAGCATGTTAATCCACGTGGTTCATGTACTTAAAAGAACTCAATGCTTAACAGTGCTCACGTGGGCGGTGTCTTCGGACAGCACCTCGTGATGTTCGCATCACAAAACAAAGAAGACAGTGAAATGGTCGTTACCTGGTCGGGTTTCGCTCGCGACCGTTTCCTGAACAATCCTTCACTAAATCCGCGGTTAAATAACCTGGCCTCAGTGGTGCAAGCACCACGCGCTCTTCAAACCCAAGAAACATTTTCCCCCCCACGCGCACGTGGCACAAAGGGACGGTGCCACGGCATGATTCGGCAGCCGCTGCTAAACAGCAGTGCATGCTAATCCATGTGGTTCATGTACTTAAAAAAACTCAATGCTAAACGAAGGAAGAAGAAGGTACCAAGGGCAAGCAGCTCTCAGAAACGACCGGGGACCACGGGCACACCAATGCCCTCGAAAGTGAAAAACGGGCACCCGTGCCCGCCCTCGTACTCGCCGACTCAGTCTCTGGAATCACAAGAAAGCCAAACCCCGCTAGCTCCACAAATGCTCGACCTTGACGACGCAATGGCAGGTGACGACGTCATCCGATAACCTGACTTTCAAGGCAGTGCATGTCCATCCGTGTGGTTCATGTACTTAAAAACGAACATCGACGTGGGCGGCATAGAAAAAGAAGCACTACTCTATGGCACCAGAAAGTCCAAAAAGACCATGGTAAAGAAAGTAGAAGGAGAAAAAAGAAGTTGTCGACAACGAAAGAAAGAAAAGAACAGAAATAACGCTAGAAAATATGACTCTGCATTCCGCGAAGAAGACTTGATGCTAGCATCAAACACATGAGAGGCAAGTAGCGCCTGAACACGAAACTAAGATTTTCCCCCCTTTATGCAATAGTCCGGAAGTAAAAATCCCGAAGCTGGCCGTGCGAAACCAGAAACCGCGCACCCTCGAGTGCCAGCGAACAACGAAAGAAAATTGTTTGGCCATGGACGACGTGAATGACATCCATGGACACACACTTCAAAGCCCCATCTTCAAGTTGACTCTCATCCTTAAAAACACAGCCGAGCCATGGCGGTGAAAACGGAAGCCAAGATCGAGCGTAACATCAACTACGAGGCGCTCTGCCAGAAGCTGCAAGGGCTGCTTGAAGAAGAACAGGAGAAGGTGAGCGCCCTCGAAATCCAGGTCACAGCGCGGCAGGTATGTTTTCGTCAGTCGTTTTTTGTCTGCAAACGGAGAAGCATGGGCCGCTACAAGCCCAGCTGGATTCTGTCCAGGGCCAGACCCTCGAGACTGAAGGTGACAGTTGTCCAATGGCTGCAAATTGAAGTAGTATCGGCGACCCGAAGCCCAACAGAATTGCGACCAAGATCTCCAGTTTGGTCATTAGTTGTTACTATTCGACCTTCCCTCTTTACACCATGCAATGAAAAACAAAGAGCCTCTGCCTCCCGGAAAAGAGAAGGATGCTTGTTCTGCGCAGACCCATCCCAGAACGACGGACCGACGGCGTTGTTCAGATTTCATCCGAATCTGAACAATCTAGTCTTCCCCTGCCAATACCATCACGTCGCGTCCGTGCCCAGGTCAAGGCTATGTGGCGTCAATTAGAAGTACCTAAACCTAACCCTAAAACAGGTGGAGTCGCAGGAGCGTGAGGATCGCATGCAGCGCGAGATCCGGCGCTTGAAACAGAAACACGAGGAACAGCTGAGAATTCTGATCCAATCCGGCGCCGATCCGACCGCTATCGAAGCTATGATCAAAGAAAACGAAGCAGAGATGGAAGTCGTACAGGAACAACACGTATGCCATGAAACTCTTGAAAGGGCATTGGGTTGAACGAGGAATTGCTAACCCGCAGATGAAGCGGGGTGAACACAAGAGGGACTGGCCGGTGCCCAAATACAGCTTCATAGTTTACATTCACGGTCAATCAACTCCACAGGCCGAAGAAAGACAGCTGGAAGAAGAAAAGTACGAAGAAGAAGTGTTGTCCGTTGCAAAGGAAGGCGAAAAAGTTTCACACGCTGAGATGGATAAGATTAACGTCGCCCGCAAAGCCGAGGTATCTTTACAATCACGGGTGTACAGCAAACAACCCAAGGCCAAGGCGCGGTTACTCCTCGAATCTAGCCTGATCCACATGTGGGGGTAGGGGCTCACATCCTTCGACTTGTTTAGATTGGAGTTGACTTCTTCATCCGGTTTTGAGTTAACAAATGCTTTTGCAACAATTTTTGAGGGGGCATTCTAAAGAAAGCTTGGCTAGGGAAGTGAGCTGCAATAATAATAATATATATAGCATAGGTGCACTTGTTCCGAACTCGCTTGCACAACACAACCGCAGATCGCCGAGATTGAAAGCAAGCTGACGAGCGCAACAGAAGAGGTCGAGCGACTGAAGAAGAAAGAACAAGAGTGCGAACAGCTCAACCAATACATCACGCAGCTCAAAGAAGAGCACACACAGGTCCATTTTATTTCCTGGTGGCAGTCTTTGAAGTCCAGTGTTTGAGCTAAGCCGATGGCCCGCCATTTTTTCAGAATGGCTCCTGTGGCCGTGGTGGGGGTCTTTCTCTAACTGTGGTGTATCCGTGTGACAGGCTCGCAACATTGAGAAGTCAGTGAGTACAGCACTGAGGGCTGCTCAGCCCAGAGGCTCTCTGTTCAGCAGCGCTTCACGTTGAGAGTCGTGAATGGAACGGCAGGGGCGGGATTTTTTGTCTTTGGTATTTGTTCATAGAAATGCTTGTTCCAATGAAGTTCCCGGCAATACTCAAAAAGCATGTATTGGTCGGGGCCTCATAAGCATAGCGCTGATTTTACCGCCTTGTGGCATCGGCGGCTTGTTTCTTACCCGAGACTCGGTTTTTCAACAGCTACTGCAAGTGCGGCGAAGTTTCCTGTCTCGTGTCACGAGACTTTGGAATAATGGGGAACCCCCACGCAAACCCAGTGAGGATTTTGGCCTGACTCTGGGGGGTTTGCACGCAGTTCAAGAGAGCCAAACTTCTGCTGCTGTTGTTAAGAAGAGCATAGAGAGACAATGTTTAGTTCTGCTGGGGTTTTGGTCATTACCTTACACAAGCACAACACATCTGCAGGAAACACTTCGGATCAAAGAAGAGACAGCTCTCAACTCCGGAGTTTCACAAGACGGTCTTGAGCAGCTGAAGCAAGAGTATGACAAGCAAGTTCGCTCGATAAGGGCAATGATGGAGACGACGCACGAAGGGCGTATGCTCGAATTGCAAGAGAGACACGAAGGCGAGTTGAAGAAGTTGCGCTCGCAGATGGAAGACTCTAACAGACACGCTGAGGAGGAATACGCCCAGATGAAGAGCTCCCTCGAGCGTAAAATGGATGACGAAATCGCGAAGATCAAAGCCAAAGCTGCTGACGTTCAAGAGAAGCTGAAGCGCAACCACACCATCATTAAGAACTCGTACCAGGAGCAGAAGGAAAAACTCAAAGCAGAGATCAAGGTGCTGAAGGATCAGCACGAGGAGCACACGGAAGGCATGGCCAGCGAAGGCAAGGACAACCTGCGCACGCTGGCCGACCAGCACCGCACCATCAAGAAGTCGTATCAAGAGCAAATCGAAAAGCTCAAAGCCGAAAATGCTGCTCTCCAAGCCCGCCACGGCACCAACGGCACGTCTGGCACCGCTCACGTCGACCCTGCGTCCAGCGTCGCATCTAAGGCACCCGCTACCACCACTGCTGCCGCAGTCGCCGACGACGAGTAGCCTGAGTTATTGCCGACACAGTCGTTGTTTTAACTAGATCCGTGGGTAGAGCACTTTCCTACCAGGAACCATGGCCTTTTCGTTCTGAGTCTAGGCAACTGACAAAACGTTCGTAGTCATCAGTACCTTGGTCTCGTTCGCTTACTCGGCGGGTCCGGGGGCAAACAAACGAGGCAGCACACTCACCGTCGTCCACGACGAGACCCCGGGCTTGAGCTGCCCAGCCACATATCTGTCAACCTACATCTGGTGACAAAACCAACAAGACAACAGTACATGGAGCTGGATCAAGCCTGGCCGTGTGTGGTTCTAGGAGTTCAACCCCGATCTGGTCTGGAAGAAAGTGCGCGGAGGATGCTTGTGCTCCTTGAGAGACTCTTCTTACTTAATTGCCCACCGCAGAAGTAGTACGTTCAAATCCTCGCAATTCGATTCCAAATGATACATCCCACTGCCCCCCCCCTGGTTGTCTCAATAGCTTCCTGGCAACTGCAACCTAGTTTTGTGCCTTCCCGTCGTTGTTTATGTCTGCTTTATCTCCGTCTCTTCCGACACTCCTTATCCGTCTTGCCAAATCTTTCCTCGTCTCCCTGCTGACCAAATTGAGTAGAGCAGTGGGAATTAGGCAGCAGTTTCAAGCCCGGACAGCTTTTGAGGTCCCCCGAGCAACTGCTTTCATCCATTGAATGCAAAAGCGCCATGCACGTCCTCTGTGTCACTTCGAGCTCAAGCAAACCCCCATCGGACGCAGTGTTTTCGGCCTGGAAACGGCATTGAATTTCCATTGGATGGCACCAGTCATTAAAAATGCGCCGTCGGAGAAGAATTGTTGTTGGTCGTCCAGGCTTCAAAGGCGACACCTGACAGGCAGGTCTTCATGTCAATTATCACCCAATACCATGAGGTTATTGGGTATTTCATGAGGTATACGGTGTGGCAGACTAGACCGCAACTACTTCGCAAACCCACAGTGCTGATGAATGCCACAGTGATAATGATAGGCATAGTAATCGCCGTCCTTGCCCACAAGGGAATTTCACGCAGGACAAATCCGCAGCCCTTTCGCGGTGGCCTTTTCATGCCTGCAGGCTACGCAAAAACAGAATTGCGGTCGGCATTGTACCATAGCTACCAGGCCGGGCCAATACTCGTCGCATATTTCCCGTGACACACTTCCTTGAGCTGTATAGGTTGTCAAACCTTACATCAATGGACCTGGGGTTGCCGTGCCTCTTTTTGGGGGGAACTGGGGCAACTTCGCGAAAAAGAAAAATGAATGAAGACTTGACACCCTATAAAGGACAAATTTACTCCACGGAGTAGTCTTGCTGTCGAATCTTACGCCAACTCGCCTGGGCCTCTTCTTCGGGTGCGAGCGCAACAAATGGCGACTGTTGTAGGCTTTGGACGCCTTATTTAGCTTTTTGAAGAGGACAAAGCAACTGAGGAGGACAAAGCAATGTTGTACCAGAAGATGACGTACAACGAAAAAAAGCAGCCGTAACAAGAAAGAAGTTGTGTATCGCAAAAAGGCACTGGTGGAATGTGCGGCGCTCTTGTTTTTTCCCCTCTTCTCCGAGGGGGGCATAGGCTTTTTGTGAACCTGCGCGTTTCTTGCTTGCGTCTCTTTCGTAGCGTTGGTTTCTCAAGCGTGGGATAGGTTTGCTTTGTGGGAATCTTGTTGCTTGTTGATACTGGAGAAGGAAAAGAAGGAAAAACCAGGTACTGAACGGCTGTTGAAACACGTGGCACAGACCTTTGTTGGCTCAAACCAGCGAGGATCCCAGAAGTTCAGCTGCTTTGTACCCCCACAGTAGAAAATGAACATGTTCAGTAGCCTTGCGCACAAGGACTGGCTGAAAGTGTTGGACACAATTCCGTGACCAAACTGCATTGCAGACGGGATTGCATGTCGTGCCTGCGATGAACAGACAAACAAAGATTATTTGCTTGGCTTCTCGTTTCAGTAGTATCATCGATTTGCATCACACGACAGTGAGGTGGACGGGTACAAGGAGGGGACCATCACCCCTTGGACATATAAGCAAAGCCAAAGGATCGTTAGACCATGCTTTCACCGGATCAGATTGTGTGATGTTGCTGATTATGTTTTCAACCTCAAAGTCTAACCTTCAGGTCTGCCGAAAACCACTCCTCACGCAAAGAAGGGGGGAAAGAGGGAAAGAAACGAGACACGACACTGCGGGCGCGGTGAATCGAAGAGATGTCACTGAACAAGACGGACACACGGCAACGCGCCTACAACAGAATCGATACGTCGAGTCAACAGGGGAATTGGGTTGAAGAGAAGCTGTACAATAAGCATGGGGGTAAGTGTCTGATAGGAAACTGGCAGGAGGAGTCCGTACTTGCCGAAGGCATGGAACCTGGAGCCACGGGCTACAAGATAGTCGAAGTGGCAGGCACGCGTATGCTCTTCTTCTTTTTACTTGCGGCTAGTCCCGAGTGAATGCTCGGTGCCTCCCTTCTGGGACCACAGAGGGGACAGGCGCCTAGTAGTAGTACTCGATTTTGCGTCGTTTTTATTCAGTAAAACTCGCCCGGTGAACCCTTCACCAACCAACACCAAAGGCTGTCCTGCCTCTGGTCGGAGAACCAGGGGAACTCGCACATGACGAGGGACAAAGGCTTCGGACCCTTTAAAAATGGGGGAATCGAACACTTCGAACACGGTTGCGCCTTCTAACCTGTTGTAACGGTACACAGAGGCGGTAAGAGGCCAAGGCGGGCTCGAGTCGACGACGTTCCTCATCAACCCTGGGTCACCCAGCGCACAGGGAGCTGAACATTTTACATCGGTGTGTGCCGTAGCTCTTTTTGACTTGTTGAAAGTCCACCAAGCGAAAGCCGCAACCCGCGGCCAGGATGGATTACGTGGGGCCAAAGGTCGCATCACATGTTTTACCAGCTACGCGAGTCAATTACCCGCAACTTTATATGCACATGGTCTTGTGTTGGTAACCACAAAACAATCTGTTCCCAGACACAACGCCGGGATTACAACACCACGAATGCTGATGTCAATGCATTCAAGCCAGCCAAGCTTGGGACACGCAGACAGAAGCGAATGGACGCATTAGTGCAGGCAGCCCGTGATGCAGAACCGGAAGAGCAGCCCACCCGCATGGAGTACACAACAACATACAAGGCCACGACGGGTCCTGCATCGGCAATAGAACAAATCGACGAGTTTGACTATGCAGAAGACCAGCCGGTCACCCTCTACACAGGCAACCCTGACACCGGTGCTGCTATGCGCGTTATGGGTCGATCAGCGGGCACCGGACGGAACACGATGTCGAAGAATGCAAACTTCTCGACCCCGATCACACACCATCCTATCGGTGGCACGCACAAGACCCCAGCGTACTAGACAACAGTCTTCGAGCGCTTTTCTTATCCACGTGCAAGTGCCGCAGAGACAAAAGCTACGCCCCAAAGGCCTCATCGTCATCCAACTTTGCCTGCATGCCCAGCACTGGAGGAAACGGCTGTCGGTTGTAAATATTGGATGGTCGTTTCCTTCAGCGTCTGTGTGCTCTGCACGAGAAACAATTCTGTCTCATAGATCGGTTCCATCCAATGTTTCATACCTTCTTTTATCTGTTTTCTATGCTTCTCGCGTTCTATTTCAAGCAGCAGGCCGAACGTGGGCAGCTCCACTTGAAATTGCGGCAAATGTAGTCAAAGGCGAGTTTTAATGCATCAGCAGTTCACGTCGTCTAATCAGGCTAGTGTACTGTCGGAAGATCTGAACGAGAACTCATTTACGACATCACCGTTCATGACCTGTTTTCCTTGCGGCTCATCAGCGCGAGCAAAAACATTGCAAGAACTAGCTCAGAACTAGTCCGCCAGTTTCCACCTCCCTTTTCAGTGCATCCGCTGCTTCGGGAAGGATTTCGTCATCGTATTATTATGTGCGATCGGTATTAACCCTTTACGGACTAGGGACACACTTCTTACGGACACTGCGTCGACAAAAGGAGACACGTCAAAAATGATCAATGTGAGGAGCCCTGCACTCTAACTCGTGTTTGCTGCTGTGAACAGGACAACAGAAAGTACGTGCGCTCGGCTAAGGCCGGCGCGTGGCGAGACTGGAGGTAGCAGTTAAAGTTCGGGAAACAGTAAAGTTCGGGCGATGCTAAGTTCTGGTGAAGCTCAGTTCGGTCGAAGCTCAGTTCGAGTGATGCTAAGTTCGGGCGAAGCTAAGTTCGGGCGAAGCATAGTTCGGGTCTGGTGATGCTGAGTTCGGCGTGTGGTGGCAAGTTTGGCCTGTGATGGCAAGTGCCCGGGGCCCGGCGGACCCCCCCCGACTCCGTTTCCCGGGGGTGACTCAAATACCGCGGGATACTGAGAAACTCCGCAAAAAACGCAAATTTCGGGCACATTAGACCCCGGAACGCAACAAACCTCGAAAACAATCTTCGACCAGAAAAGTGTGATGGGCGGGGTTCGAAACCGGGGCCTACCGGCCTGAAGACCGGTAGGCGCCCGCTCACTTTGCCACCCCTATGCATTTTGGTAGGGGGGAAAATAGCTTGCTCCGCACTATTATCTAGTCCAAGAACAATACACTTTTTCATAGACAAAAGCCGGGTTGGCTCGAATAGAGGCTATTCACATTGCATGTTCATAGGACCTCCAGTCTCGAAAAAAACTATGGCTTCTTGACACACGAAGCACGGCCGCTGAGTTGCCTTGTTCGCAATTCGCCGCATATGCGTGGCAGCAATGGAAAAGGGCCTGTCGACAGTCAGCTTAGCCGGCCCAACAATCTGCGATCCAGCGAGATTCTCAAAGCTGCGGAAGAAGAAGATGATGACCAGGAGACTTGTCCTCTACCAAGCAGCCCGACCATTGCTGTGACCTTGGCAGATGTCAACGCTACACTCGCCCTGTTGGTGCAGTCCAACACACAGCACTCCGCCGAGCTGGGCAAGATGCGGGTTGCCCACAAAATGCAGTTCTGTGCTCTGCAGTCGAAAGTTATGGCTTTGGAACGAACAATCAGCTCGTTTCAAAGCCATTCCGCCGAGAAAAACTCTGCAGAATCGCAGCGCGAACCTGCAGTTGCCGGTTGCTCCGACCCCCTGGCGCGGCTGGTCCCGGTGCAGGCTTGCGCCATGGATGTGAACAAAATGTGGTTCGGAGGCCCTCTCTCGTCGCACTCTCCGAAAACCAGCAGCAAACCGCAATTAAGTTCCCCAACCACAAGCGCAAGATCTCGAACGGGATTTGATGACCCTCCAACGTGCTCAGACGCGCATCCACCAACCAACAAGAAGGATGCATTGCATCATGGCGAAGACGAATCTGTGCTAGAAGACGTCGTGAGCCACCCAGTGGTGGAAGACTCGAACAATCACAAGGCAGCGGCTGTGAAAGATGAAGTCAGGAGCGCGTCGTTGGGGTTGTGTAGCCCACACACACACAAGCTGCCTTCCTTTCCACCGGACAATGAACAAGTCAGCATCGACAGAGACTCAGCCCACGAGGCGGCTTACATCGGCTCGGAAAGCTCTTCGAACTTTCACTCGAAGGTTCAAAACGCTGCTCGATCGATGGCTGTGACAGCAGCTCAGACTCCTGGAAGTATCATCCTTCCCGACAACAGCCTGCGCATCGTCGCCGACATCATGTACCTCGTTGTCACCGTCATCGAGACCTCGAAGGCATTTTTCTCAATAATCTGGCCGGACGCCATGCGGCAATCCAGCGACCTGGCATTCATGCTATTCTTTTCCGCCTTCCACGCGTTCTTTGTGTGGCTGGTTGCGAGAACAGCGGTGCTGGATGGCTACCAGTTAGAGGACCGCGAGCCGAAAGCTATTTTGACCCTTTATTGGCAGTCGTGGCTCGTCTTTGACGTGGCAACCGCAGTTCCGTGGGATGCTGTTCTGTTCATCGCGCGTTGGGGCCGCTTCTTCGGCATAATTCGGCTACTGCATGCTGTGCGTGTCCCGTATTTGTTCAAGACGGCTAACCCGCTGAAACAACCGAGCAGTTGGGTGACCGTCGTGAACGTGATATTCTGGAGCTGTTGGTGCCTGAACGTTATTGCTTTTCTGTTCCGTATGATTAACCACCTCGAAGCTGCCAGCAGCAGCACGCATTCGAAAGATGTTTTCGACGAGTACCTGGACGCCCTGTACTGGGCAACCATCACCATCTCCTCGGTTGGTTTTGGAGACATCGTTCCAGAAAATCGGTGGTCACGCCTGTACACGATACCTGTGGTCCTGTTATCTGTGCTGATCCTTTCTATCATCACGGGTCAGGTTGCGAGTTCTGTCATCCGCCTCGACGCATTCTCTTCGATAGTGAAAGAGAAGAAAGCGAAGCTGTACTCCCTCATGGAACGTTACCAAGTACCTTGGGAAGTCCAGAAAGAAGCCTTCAGCATCTACCCAACGATCCTCGAAACGTCCCTCAAGGACTACTTCGACATCCTCAGCGACCTGCCGCCTTTCATGCAGGAAAAGGTCATTTTGTGCGTCAAGAAAAAGCTGGTGTCGCAGGTGTCGCTATTCAAAAACGTCAACGACCAAACATTGACCGCACTTGCAGCAGTCACTCAGCAGGTATGCAGTTGCTTATATGGTACCCTCCGAAGAAATAGGGGTTGTTGGACAAGGGTCTGCAGCTCAGTCAGACATCCTGCAGAAATCCATACACCGGTCGGAGAACCACTGGCTATTACAAGACCCTTGCGCCATTGCACCCCTGACCCGATAGTCACCCGCCCAAAAACGGGATGGAACTCAACGAATGTGACATTTATTGGGTTCCTGTCATTTCAGAGGAGAACACCTTTTACTATTACCGTATGCGGGTTTAATACGAAACGTGTAAATGTTTCTTAGCTAGTTTTTTGGCCAAAGTGTTTCTTAATTAACACGTTTCGTACTAAAAACATGGGATCGACGTACTTAGTGAAATTTGAAAAACTGTTGAAACCCCACGATGATCCCCCATTTTTGTTCCCGAAAATCTTGGGTTTATCGAGCCTTTGAGCTGGAAAAACGTATCGCGGTCAAAGTATTAGCGACAAGAGCGTTCTGGCACTTGTGCATGAAGACGACAGGCGTGGGCGGGCTCTGGGATGCCAGGAATGGTAACCGCAGCTCCAATCGTCTTGTTGACATCCTCGAGCGTCCGTCTCTATGAACCAAGAGCGGTGTCGGCGGAAAAGACCGTTGCAAGGTGGCTGACTATCTTGCTTCCGCAAAAGTCAGAAAGCGAGCAAGATACAACGCATCTTCGGAGCGACCGGTCAGTTGTTACAAGCATCCAGTGGCAACCACGAGTTCCTGACACGCTAGTGTTCACGAAGGTGTTCATTAGGCGGGCACGCGTCAGTGATGACAGGGTAAGCCGGTCGTATGGAAGGGCAGCGCAAGCAAAGGCGGAGTTACCCTTTTTAAAGAAGGAGTAGAGCCTCTCCAGGTGATTGCCATCCAGCTTCTTCTCGTGCTTGCCAGCCCCAAGACTAGCATGACCGCATCCACCTCCACAGCAACGCATTCATCGTTTGCCAGTTCTTCAAGCTCTTGGTCAAAACCAGCGAAGTCAGAACGTTGATGCAATCTGCGCATTCACTCAGTACGAGACATTCGTTGAAGTTGCGATGGAGTTCGGCGAGAACGTTGTCCCCGCAACCGGTGGCCTGGGGCAGTGTTGGCGGTGGCTCTCGGAGCTGGAGCCAGCTCCCGGCTTTTGGGAGCCAGCTCGGGAGCTGGAAAGAGCCAGCGGGAGCCAGCAGGGCACAATAAAAAGCCATCTCAAAATTCCCCCAAAATGCGAGAAAACCTTTGCACATTTTTTGGATATCCGGGTCTATTTTTTGCGGATCTCTTCATCGGAGCTGATCACGCAAAAAATCGCCGAAAAAGGTCTGCTACGTGGACCAGCAAAAAAATGTCACCACTCGGGGGATTGATTCCCGTCCTTCTCGATGCACACCGGTGGTTTCCGCGCCGGGGCCCTGCTCTTACAAAGACCCACAAACCACGCACATGTTTTGTAATCCCCGGGTCTAATTTTCACGGATCTCTTCATCGGAGCTGATCGCGAGCGTAAATTCGTCGAAAAAAGTCTGCTACGTGGACCAGAGGGAAAATGCCACCATTCAGGGGATCGATTCCCGCCCTTCTCAACACACACCTGGTGGTTTCCACGCCGGGTGCCCAGCATATAGCGTAAAGACCCGGGAACCACGCACGTACTTTCTGATCCCCAGGTCTAATTTTCGCGGTTCTCTTCATAGGAGCTGATCGCGAGCAAAAGTTGTCAAAAAAGGTCTGCTTCGTGGACAGCGAAAAAAAACGGCAACTCCCAGGGGATCGATTCCCGTCCTTCCCGTCACAAACCTGGTGGTTTCCGTGTCCGGTGCCCTGCATCTTGTAAAGACCCGCGAACCACGCACATACTTCTTGGTCCCCCCGTGTCCATTCTTCACGGTTCTCTTCATCGGAGCTTATCGCGAGCTAAAAATCGTCAAAAAAGGTCTGCTGCATGCACGAAATTTTCACCAGAAACCCAGCTCCCGCTGGCTCTTCCCAGCTCCCAAGAGCTGGGAGCCACCGCCAACACTGCCTGGGGGCTGTCTTCAACGAAGACATTGGTCGGCCTCATCTCCTGTTGGATCGGAAACTTTCTCTTCCAGTAAATTTGTCACTCCACCCGGTCACCACGAAACTCGCCCGGATTGTCGAATCTGCTTCGCTAGGGTGAAGGGCTGACGCGGGCGAAGAAATTGGTGCCTATTTCTTTTTTGACGGGTTCAGATTTTCTGTCAATTTTCCTGCGTCCTTTTTTTACTGTCGAGCCCCAGTTAACTCCAAGTACAAAACCCCTCAAACCCCCTATGGAAGTGCAGTTTTTAATACGAAACGTGTTAGTGTTTCATAGCTTCAGATCCGGGGTGTTTCTTAATTAACACGTTTCGTATTCAAACCGTTTCTTACTAAACACGTTTCATATTAAACCCGCATACGGTATGTCAAAATTCTTCACTTAGTTCAGCACAGGCTTCATGGGGAACTAACCCCAAATGCAGCTCGGCCTCCTAGGCCAAGTATGCTCGTCGGGTGTGGCATATTCGACGTGTCCAAACTTGCACAGGTTCTCGTCGCCCCAAACGAAAGCATCATTGTGGCTGGAAGCATCGGGTACGAGATGTATTTCATCGCGCAGGGGGTCGTACAAGTTCTCGTTCAGGACGCGTACGGTGACGAGATATGTGCTGCAACCTTGCAAAGCGGCTCGTGGTTTGGAGAGATTGCGCTATTGCGATGTACGGAGAGGACCGCCAGCGTACGAAGCGTGACGGCTTGCTCGTGTTTCAAGCTTCTGAAGGACGATTTCATGGGAATTATCGAAATGTTCCCCGAGTTCCGGCAGCAGATCCAAGACCTCGTCGAGCACAGACTCCATCAAAACGCGCCGAGAATGCCTCGAGGCCACCACTCCGTTGTTGAGTCGGAAGACATGGGCCTCACCAAAACGATGTCTATGTCGCAGAGCGAAGCCAATACGAAGCAAGACAACACCTTGTTTCGCAAGTCGGTGGCCACTTCAGCAACCGGCTGTCCACAGTCCAGCAGTCATGGTGATTCCTTAGGGTCTGGAATTGGAGAGACCATACACACACCTCGCAGTCCATCAGGGACAAGCCATCGTTTCAGCAACGCTAGAAATCCGTCTCGAGTCGATAACCCGCTTGAACGCCCTATTTTCAGGTATTGACTTCGGTTATTGCGACAGTCAGGACAGTAGTTGCTGTATTGCGTCCTGCTATCAGCCACTATCAATTAATCCCGGGACACCGTCTTCGTCTTGTATATTTTCTGATGTGCGCATTATTGTTTGCTGGAACAGCACCACTTTCTGTGCATTCTGGCACGTTCTGCACCCACACAGCCCGCAAACAAACCGACGGACAACTGACGAAAAAAAGATGACAAATGGCTTCCGTGGGAGACTTAATCGTGTCAGCCATGCAGTATGTCCCGTTTATCTTTTCTTGTTTTTTAGAGTTATAGTTCGCTTGAGAATCCGGGATTTTAGAGTCTCCGGGTGACTTTCGTCGAATGGGTTCTTTTAAAGCTATTACGGGTGGGTTTGGGGGGGCATGCATGGCTTCTTTCGTGTACACCTTACTTGGTCGCTTTGGCGAGTCAGGTTCGAAACAATTTGTGACCGACACCAAGTTCTCGCCAGGTTAGGTGAGTGTTCTTGGGCTCCCCACGTCTTACAAGTTGAGCAGGAGTTGCCCTGTAAACCGTATCGGTCCATTGTTCGCACCATGGCTCTAAGTAGAGTAGAGTGTAGAGTTTTTGTGACCAGGGATCGGCAGGTTGCGGTGCACAACCAAGCGAGCTTTCGGATTACTTCGCGTCTGGGGTCTGATGTAGCTGTTAAATGGATGTCCTGTCAGGGTTGGCGCGCCTTAGTTGCGAACGTTGTTGCCCGCGGTCGTGGGTGGGTGACACTTGTGTCACCCACCTACGTCAGGTTGAGTGGCGGATCTTGATGACCAAAACAGCGCCGCATTCTCATGTTGTGGCCATGTGTGGCCATGTGTATGAGACGGCTGGGGGACCTGGTTAACCTTCTCACTGTAGGTCACAAACCTTTCGCGACCGAGGCTGACAGTAGGGACTGCTGGCATTATCTGAGTCTTCGATTTGTACAACCCCTGTACACCCCACGCCTCTGGCGAGTTTACTAAGATGTCCAAGTCGTGAGTTTACGGTTTTCGGGGGCCGGTCTTCACCAGCCAAAGTAGAGAGAACGGAACAACGAACGAAGAGAACTAGTCTGGAAGACGAGCGCCTTGCCTAACTCAGACACGGTTGTACATGCAAAGTTGTAAGGGCCTTCTCTCTGACACGGATCTTCCTGGGACAAGCTACGAACGGCTGCCTGATAATCCAAACTCACACCTGGGCACACTACCATTCCCGGCACGTTCTCGCAATAGGGCGGAAAACTTTTTTCCAAATTCTTTACGCCCTTTTTTTTATGCAGGTTGTCCCTTCGGCCGGTGCGTTTCACTTGGATCGAATTCTCACCAACGAAGGTATGCACTCATTTGAATAGAACGAGTAACTTCTGTCAGTACTGAACAGCAAATAGCCATCTCTGCCAACGACGTTCAATACACGTGTCTTGAACGCTTCTCTGGTGTGATCAGGTTCACGTTTTGCCGGCATTGTGCCGGGTTCTCGCCCTGGTTCTTGGCTTGTGCCGGCCTCGCACAACACTCAACAAAACAGAGGAAGAAGAAATCGGAAGTCGCCTGGTGGGTCCATCATGTCCATCATCACCGCAAAAAAAGCAGTTCAGCAGTTTCAACATTCGTGTTCGTCAGTCACATGCCTCGCGTACAGACAGATCAGCAGGCGTGGATTGTGAGGCACGAGATGCAAACCAAAGCGAACCGAACAGTCCAAGTACTCGAGCGCCTGCTTCCCCAAAAACGTGTAGGTCAAATTTATTAGATCAACCGAAAGAAAGGCACTGACGAACCAAGCTCATTGTTCCGGTTGCTGATATTTGAGTTCTATGCAGATGATGATCGCAAACAAATGGGGCACATCACGTTCAAGTTCTACAAGATTTTACAATCACACTGAACCAGATCATTTTCCAGTTTGTTTTGTTCTGTGCGCAGCATTCGGCAATGTCCTTGCTTGCAGCGTTATCTTTTCCAAGAACAGCGCAGCCGCAGCTATCTTCACCACCCGCTTCTCTTCAGTCCGAGAACCGAGGGGCTTCACCACGTCACGAATGCCAGAACTTGGATAGTGTTCTTCGCTATAAATAAGAAGCGACTTGTAACCTCGCACTCGGGCCTGGGTTGATCCCCTGGGTTGATCCCCTGGGTTGATCCAAATGACCAGCTTCTTATGTACAAAACAAAACAAGGCACCGAAATAAGCAGCCCCGCGCCTTGCGGGGAAGCTCGCAGGATGCGGAAGCCGTCCGCTCAAGCCATCGGCGTTCCGCTAATTGCGATTGCCGTGGCTGTGCCGTCGTTTGTGGCGTTCATCGTGACACAGCAGAACGGAGTCGACTCGATAGACGTGTTGTCCCGGCGTCTCGCGACCGCGACGATTGACTCGGTATCCTCGCAAATCCGGAAGCAGCTGCAGGATGAGCCGGAGGCAGAGATTCGGTCAGCCAAGCGAGCCCTCGAAATCGGCGCCCGCACACTGGAAAGGGAAGACAACGAATACTGGATCCGCCGCAGCTACGACTGGTTGCACGAGTCGCAAATCTTCACGCTGGCGGTGAACGTTCGCGTGTCGGACGATGTGGGCACCAATGGAGGGGGCATCGGAGTGGATGTACCATCATCCAGGGTGCTGTTCTACACCCCTCCAATCTCCAACATCCAATTTGTGCACCCGAACGCTACCACTTATGGACCACTTTTCCCCGCGAACCTTCTTCTGAACAATCTGGCGTACATCAAGCATTTCGATAATGCCTCTATCATCGCCAACGAACCGAAGTGGACCGACGTTGATACGACGCCGCCTGGCTCGCCGAACACAGGGCTGTTCTCCGCCATCAGCATTCCCGTTTTTCGTGTCGGGCAGCCGCCCTCGATACAGGCGTTCTACGCAGTGTCCGTGCTGCTGTTCTACCTCGACCGTGTCGACCTCACCTCATACCTCTTGTCCAAAGATTCGACGATTGTCATCATCGACAAGGATCGATGTCTGTTCATCTCCACTGACCACGAAACGCCGTATTACCAGTCAGGAAACACCTCGACTGGCCTTCCCATATACACCATGTACCGCCTGTCCAACTGCGGGGTGCCTAAACTGGAGGCAACAGATGCCACTCTCGGGAATCTCTCTCGGTTTCGTGATGGGGACAGTTATTTCGACAAGGTATTGCTTGCCACTTTGCTGCTTAGTGTGGTCTTCATTTGCATGCAAATGACTCCCCATTAACGCAACAAGATGACGCCACTTTGCTCTTTTGTGTGAAACGTTCTTGCTGTGAAGAAGTCAATGGGCGCATGCGGTGTGCCGTGTCCAAGTAGGCCCGACATGCACAGTTGCACGAATACAGTTGTACCAACTGAAGGGAAAAATCTTTACGAAGCTTTCAGCAATTGACACGGAAACGAGGCATTGGCTGGGACGTCCCGTTTTTTTGTCTGTGGTAAGGAGAAGGAGATGACCGAGTACGTCGACGCACAGATTAGCCCCTCAGAACCCATGTGGCATGGAAGCCAAAATGGCTATCCTCGATCCGATACGGTACTGTTTACAGTTGAGCAGTGGACTACGTACTGCCTGCCGCTCTGAATGAATTGTGAGGTAACAAACGTTCGTCACCTCACGATAATTGTAGCAAAAAAGACACTCCAAAATAGTCCACCAAACCCACGAGAGCTGCCGTCCCTTAAAGGCCCTTCCTTCCGAACAACAGATAACGAGCGGAAACACGCACTGGCTTACCATGAATACCGTGGAGCATTACAACCGTAAGTGGTTCATCTTGATGTGGACGCCGGAGAACATCTTCTTTGCGCAAATCAACGCTGCCAATGAAAAGACGCTGATCACTGTCGTCACCCTAGTTATCGCGTGTACCGTGGTTGCGGCCGTGCTCGGGTTTTTGGCCACCCTGCCGCTGATGACACTCGCGCGCGCATTTGATAAGGTAGCGGGCATGGAGCTGGACCATGCAGACGTTCAGGCCGTGCGGTCTGACCACTTTGTCTCGGAGCTGGACTCGCTTCATAAGGGGTTCTGGCTTGCAGTGAAGATGGTGAAACAGGTTATGGCGTTCCTGCCGGATATGGCCGAAACGAGCGACAACATCACTGACGACACCGGAGACGGACACGAGTCGAGCTCACCCAGGAGTCGCGGTGACCTTTCGCCGGTATGTCACCCGCGGAGTTAGACCGTTTGGAGACAAAGAGTGCCTTCTTGGGAAACAGGGTTTTTAGTACACAGCGTGGGGAACAGGCTTTTTAGTACACAGCTTTGTTTCAATCTTTTGCGGGTCGCCCTTCATTGCATGCTGAAAACGACGTAGGCAACGTGTTTAAATACAAGCGGGGAAAACGATCAACCGCGCACAAACAAACCTTCCCCAGTACGTTGTGTGTGTGTGTTGCGGACTCATTTTAACGTGGCGCGGGGGCATTGGCGAGAGTGTGTCCACGCATGGTTCCCTTCTAGGTTACGCCTGATGCCCCCCCGGCTGCTGGTGGGGGCCTGGCGTCTCCTGCGAGCCCGGGTGACGCCTGAGGCTGCGCGACCCTTCGTTTTGACTCTCTCGGCGCTGCTCCTGTTCATGGAGTCGGCAGTGTTCGGCTTCTGGAAGCGGGCTCCGTTCGCTGCGTCGCTTGCTCGTCTCCCTCGTTGCTCGCCCTATCGGCCGCTCGTGCAGGCCTTCCGCGTTAGACGGTCTAACCGGGTTTCGCGGTGCCTCCCTTCGTGTTCGCTCTCTGCGGGGATCCTCAGCAGCTTGCGAGACCTGCGCCCTGCACGATATTCCCCGCACAACCGTTCCTCCAAGCGATGTTAGTACTGTCGTTGGCGTGTCGAACCCAAAGTGCCACGGCTGCTTGCCAGTAGGCACTTCCCAGCTCTATGAGGCTCAGTGCCTTTCCTAGAAGTGATGTCTGTAACTGGCGCAGCAGCTGCATCTGTTCCCGCCGGGGTGGGTGGTTCCGCTGCACTACGTCCATCGCGCGTTACTCAACGTGTCAGCATCGCTGTTGCGCTCCCGTCGAACATGTTCCACAGCTACCTGCATCCGTCGTTGGATCTCACACAAGAGGGTTTTTGCCCGGGTGAGCATTGGCCTTAGCTGCTCAGCTGCTCCGAGCAGCCCGTCTGCCTTGTCACCTGACCTACCGCGAGGGCCGAGTCGCCTCGGACTACGCAACGCGCTCCTTGTTCGGTTCGTTCCTGCTGGAGGAGTTCCAGGCTCGCCAGAAGTCCTCCATATTCCGCTACGTTGTTCGTCCGCACGTTCGGCAGAGGCAGCACCATCTCAGCTTCTTTCCTGCCATTTCGGTACAGTACTGCCCCTGCTCCCGCTACTGCAAAAACGGTGCCGTTCCCGCGCGCTCCGCCATCGAAGTATACTGCAATCTCGTCCGCGGCTTCCTCGTCCGGAAGCGTGTCCCGTGCTGTAGTTTGCTTCCCTCTTGGAATTTCTAGCGTAGAACCGATTCTTGGGGGCAGCTTGATCCCCGTTTCCAGCTCGAAGGCTACAGCTAGCTCCATATAGCTGATTCCAGTCTCCTGCCCTGGGGGTGCCTACCAGAGTGTTTTAAGCCAGCCCGTGAAGGCTGTCCAGAGACATGGCCCTACTTCCACTTTGAGGTGGTTGCGGCGTGTGGGACGTCTGGCACGCTCAAGACCCGGGGGGCTGTTGGGACCCACCCCCGCGGATACTCCAACGTTCGGTGGTGTCGCGGGGCTCGGTCCAGCATATTGTCTGTCTCCTGTCGGGCTACCAGTACCGCAACAAAGAACGTCTGCAGTCTCTCTATAATGCGGAGGCGCTGGTATTCGTCAGTAGGAAGCGGTTTTCCGAGTAGAGCTCGGGGGCAGAGAGGAACGACTCCACAAAGGCGTAAACACGGCGGCCAACTGTTTTGGATGTTCTCCAGGTCAGCATATTCTGACCGTATTTGTGTCCACGCCATGCATCTCCAGAAAAGGTGTTCGACAGTCTCTCTTTCCTGCGTGCCGCAGTACTTGCATGTCACCTCTAGCCCGGTTCGTCCCGTGGCCGGTGTGGCCCCCGCAATGACCGTCCGGAGCATTCCTGCTTGGTAAGCGGCGTTTCCCGCTTTTCCAGCAGGTGCCTCGTAGCCCACGTGTCGATGCCGTGCTGCGCTCCGTCAAAGTCCGTCGGTCTCCTTGCTGCCAGCTCGTACGTCGTGCTGTAGAAGCTTCGTGTTGCCCATTTGTGCTGCTTTGTGGGTCACCGTCTCGCCGGCTTTGTTTTCGTACGCGATGTGTGTGTGTGTGTGTGTGTGTGTGTGTGTGTGTGTGTGTGTGTGTGTGTGTGTGTGTGTGTGTGTGTGTGTGTGTGTGTGTGTGTGTGTGTGTGTGTGTGTGTGTGTGTGTGTGTGTGTGTGTGTGTGTGTGTGTGTGTGTGTGTGTGTGTGTGTGTGTGTGTGTGTGTGTGTGTGTGTGTGTGTGTGTGTGTGTGTGTGTGTGTGTGTGTGTGTGTGTGTGTGTGTGTGTGTGTGTGTGTGTGTGTGTGTGTGTGTGTGTGTGTGTGTGTGTGTTGGAATCCCTATCGTTTCTTCGCTCTTCCTTGCGAGTCGGCAGAACGCATGTGGCTCCGTTCTGGCTGTTCCGCTATCTCCCAGCTGTTTATCGCAGCAGAGCAAAGGGAGAAGCATCCGTCGAAGTCATGGGGAAAAGGTGGGGAACAGATGAACGGGGAAGAACATACAGGTAAAAAAGAGGGCCGTCAGAGACGGAACGAAGGGATTCGAAGGGGGGAGTACAAAAAGGGGGCAAACGGTGGGGCCTGCGTTTGTCAGTTTTTGCTTACCCCTCCAACCTCGCTTTTGGCGAGTGGATAATATGAGGAGTTCGCTCAGAAACGTAAGGATTCCAACTTGACGCGCCGAAGGCGCTCAAGCAAGCTTGCCAGGTGTGTGTGTGTGTGTGTGTGTGTGTGTGTGTGTGTTACGGACCCGTTTTAACGTGGTGCCTCCCTTCACGAAAGTACGACCACGCTCAGATTAAGCTAGGTGACGGCCGATGCACCCCCGGGCTGGGAGTGGGGGCCTCCATTCGCTCTCCTGTTTGCGTGATGCTTTGTGCAGCAGCTGGCTAATGCTTCGTTTTCAGCCACACAATCGCCGCAACGTCCTAGTCTGTGAGCTGTGCAGAAGTGCATCCGGGGCCTTAGACCATCCGATCCGTGATGATGCTGCTTGAGGCGACAGCAGGTCTCCGCCGGTAGACGCTTTTTTACGCACTCACTGCATCGCGGCTTTTTGTGGAGCGAGCAAACCACTCCAGGGCGGGAAGTGTTAGCAGCGCCTTCTGGGGCCTCGCACGGGGGGGCACCTTTGCGCGGGTCAGTGCTTGAACCCCTTTCGGCCTCTTCCGTTCTGCCTTTCCAGTCGGGTTTTCCCTGTGTCCATCCTGCCGGGTAAGCCTCCTCTGGCAAGAAGGTTGCGGCCCAATTCAGGTGTGGCGGGTAAGGGCTGCTCTCATGTTCGTCCGCGATTCCCGCCTGCGCGTGTTCGCGTATCCTCACGATGATGCCTTCTGTCGCCTCTGACAGCTGCGCTCGTCGGGAGACGCCCCGTACAACCGTCCCTCCCAGGGATGTCAGCACGGTGGAGGAGTACTCATGGCCATAGAACCACGGCTGTCCCGTCACCTTCTTGTACGCCTTCCCCATCTCAACGAGGCTAAGCGCTTTGCCCAAGGCGGACCGGCGAAAGTCGGTTAGCATCTTCTCTTGCCTTCGAGGAGTCGGCCGCTGGCGCTGCACCAAGTCCATGGCGGCGTTACTCAGGGCATCAGCGTCCGTGTTCCTCTCGCGCTTGACGTGCTCGATGCGCACTGTCATCCGTCGCTGCAGGGAAGAAACCATTCTGGCAGCGCGTGTCTGGTATGGCTTGAGCTCCTCGGAACATGCCAGGCGTCGCAAAAGCTGCCCCACTACCAGTGCCGAGTCCCCCCGCACCGTACACTGCGTGCCGTCCGCATCGTTCGCTTCGTTCAGCAGATGCAGGCCCGCTAGCACCGCTTCATACTCTGCCACGTTATTGCTGCGCACGGTGGGCAGCGGCAGGATTACTTCCGACACCTTGACGCCGTCTCGGTACATTACCGCCCCTGCGCCAGCAACGGCGAAGGCGGTTCCGTTCGCTCTCGCCCCACCATCGAAGCACACAAGCAACCTGCTGTCGCCCATTTCCCCATCCGCTAGCGTTGTGCGAGCTGCTGTCACCTTGCCTGTCTGTGCTTGAGGTACTGCTGTATAGTACCTGCTTTTGAGGTCAGGGAGCCGCTGTCCGGTGTGCATTTCGAACTCTACAGCTAACTCGATGAAGCTGATGCCCAGCTCGTCGTGTCCCGGGGGTGCCCATTTCACCTGCCGCAGCCAGTCGGTGAACGCCATCCACATTTCCCGTCCGTATTTCCATTTCGTTGTCACGGCGGATGGCGCAATGAAAGGGACTGCGAGTCGGCAGGGTTCAGTTGGTCTCCAGCCTCGCGGGTAGCTCTCTGTCCTGTGATGCCGGGCTGACCTGTCGAGCAGGCCGTCGGCACCCTGGCGTTCCCTCAGCACTTCGACAAAGAACAGTTGCAGTCGCTTCACTACATGCCGCCTTTTCTCCTTTTCTGCCGGCAGCACGGAGGTGCTTTCGTCTACCTGAGGGGCTGGGGCTATCCCGCACAAGCGCAGACACGGGGGCCAGTTTACCTGCATGGTCCTTATGTCTTCGTACTTCGCGCGCAAGTGCTCCCAAGCGGGGCAGCTCCAGAAAAGGTGATCCACCGTTTCTCGTTCCTCCGTATTGCAGTATAGACAGCTTTCTTCACCGGCCCCTGTTCGTCCAGCCGCCGGCGTGGCTCCCACAATCACTGATTTCAGCATGCCGGCTTGATACGCGGTGAGTGGGGAATCGTGCATCTCCAGCAGGTGCCGGGTTGTCTGGTAATCCACCCCGTCCCGCACTCCCCCGAAGTCTCCTCCCCGCCTTGCCGCGAGCTGAGCCATTTCGCGTAGTCTCAAAGCGTATCGCAGGTCGTGCTGTAGAAGCTTCGTGTTGTCCTGTGCCGCTGCATCATGCACTACCTCGTCTCCGGCTTCGTTCGTGTAGGCGATGCTGGTTGGTGCCACCCATCGCCACCCGAGTCCGTCTAGCGCTTCTTTGAAGAAGGCGAAAGGTCCATGCAATGTCGCAAGCGAGTCGCTGTGCTCCCACGCTGTCTGTGACAGAGATCTCGCGGACTCCCACTTCTTGAGTTGCACTGCCCAGGTGGTGATTCTTCTGTATGCCGGCACAACTACCGGGTCGAGTCGGTGCCCATGATGTAGGATATGTAGGACCGCCTCTTGAGCTCGGCGCGGCGGCCCAGTCCACATCGCCTCCGTGAACAATCTTCTCAGGCGCACGCTGTCCCGCTTCGTCATTCCCGATACTGCTGCACCTTAGTACCGTTTAGCTCCCGCTGTCATGCTGACCACGAGGTCCTTCGCTTCGCCTGGCAGCGGGAGGCAAGCTGCCCTTCGCTCAGCTTCGGAGTTCCTCTCCACAATCCGTTTCGACGGCCGTTAGCATCACGCCGAGAACGTCGAATGTCACCCGCCTTTGTCTTCCTTCTTGTCGCCCGTTGTTCACTGCTGTGCCGTCGCTTTCCGCATAATCAAGGGTTTGCGGGGTGTCCGACGCCGTCGTGAAAAAATGCGACTTTTTCTGCGTGCAGACTTTCATCCCGGTCAGCCCGGCGAACATTCCTGACCGCCTGGCTGCCTCCTCTAAATCGGCAAACGTCTTCAGCATTGCATACACGTCATCGACGTACGATAGCGGAATCGCCGCTTCGATGTCCGCTACGTGTCGCATCCAGACACTGATGATGACGTTAATGAGAATGACACTCAGCGGGCATCCCTGCATTATCCCGTTCGTAGGCACGAAGCCTTCTCCAACCGTTGCTCCCACCCGGAAGTGACGCCGCATGTTGGTGTAGGCTGCCCTCAGAGTCCGCAGTACAACCTCGTTAAACCCCAGCTCCTCGGCCAGCTTAAAGGCTACTTCGATCGGTACCGAGTCAAAGCACTTTTGGAAGTCCAGCGCTAGGCCAAAGAGTGGCTCTCCCGTTAGGTGCGCCTCTTCGATAAGCGCTGCCAAGTGCCATACCAGGTCGTCTGTTCCATGTTCCTTCCGACATCCATGCAGGCCGCTCGGCGCAATCTCGTCCATCCACGCGAGTGCTGCCTTCGCCCTTACGGCTGCCCATATCCGGTACAGGACAGGCGTTATCGAAATCGGTCGTTGCGACAAGGGGTCCCCGTTGCTTTCGGGCTTCGGAAGCAGGTGAATGATCGCATGCATTAGCTGTTCCGGCCATCGTCCCTCGCTTTCCACTGCGTTCATGGCATCTGCCATGAGTTGTAGGATTTCCGAGGGGAGTTGTCGTAGCTCGTGCACGCGCCATCCATGTAGTCCGGGGGACGATGTCTTTTTCATCTTCTTGAGTGCCGCGTCCACATCAGCAGCACTGATGGGCTCGCATTCCATCGCATGCGGCGCGGGTAGATACCGTGCGTACTGCGACTTGAATGCCTCCCACTCTGGCTCCGGTTGGTCCGCATACTTTTGAAATATACCTCCCCAGGCGCCGGGCCCTCTCAGCATCTCATCGATCTCCGTCGGGCACGCGGTTAAGGTGCCATCCTGTCGTCGCAGAAATGCCGTTGGGATCCCTTGCTGTCCAGCTAGAAACCGATATATATCGCCTTTTTCTGGGCCACTCCAAGCCTTCTGCATTCGATCCTTCCAGAGGCGTGAGCGCTGCGTCTTCAGCGCGGCAATCGCTTCACGTTGGGATCCTTCCAGCCTCTCTACCGCCGCCACGAGTTCCTGCAACTCATCGCTGCTTCCGAAGTGCGTGAGCTGCGGTAAGAACTCTTCCACATTTCTTCTCCGCAACGCGTTTCGTGCGTTGCGTTCTGCTACCGTCATCGCACCCACTTGTCCGCTGTGTGTGTGTGTGTGTGTGTGTGTGTGTGTGTGTGTGTGTGTGTGTGTGTGTGTGTGTGTGTGTGTGGTGTGTGTGTGTGTGTGTGTGTGTGTGTGTGTGTGTGTGTGTGTGTGTGTGTGTGTGTGTGTGTGTGTGTGTGTGTGTGTGTGTGTGTGTGTGTGTGTGTGTGTGTGTGTGTGTGTGTGTACGCAATCGCCGCAGCGTCCTAGTCTGTGAGCTGTGCAAAGTGCATCCGCGGCCTGAGTCCATCCGATCCGTGATGATGCTGCTTGAGGCGACAGCAGGTCTGCGCTTTTTAACGCACTCCCTGCATCGCGGCTTTCTGTGATGCGAGCAAACCACTCCGGGGCGGGAGGTATTCACCGCGCCTTCTGGGGCCTCGAACGGGGGAGCTCCTTCGCACGGTTCCGCGCTTGAGCTTCTTCCTGCCGCTTCAGCCTTCGCCTTCCAGTCCGGCTTTCCCTGCGTCCACCCTGCCGGATAGGCCTCCTCTGGCAAAAAGGTTGCGGCCCATTCCATGTGCGGAGGGAACGGGCTTGTTCTGGCCGATTTTCTCGTGTGTGTTCGTGTATGCCTCGAACTACTCCGCACAACCGCTCCTCCCACAGATGTCAAAACGGTGGTGGAGTATTCATGGCCACAGAACCACGGCTGTGCAACCACCTTCCTATACGCCTCTGAGCGCTTTTCCTAGACCGGACCGGCGGAGGTTTGCCAGCATGGTCTCTTGTTGCTGCCGGGTGGGCCTTTGGCGTTGCACCAAGTCCATGGCGGTGTTGCTTAGCGCGTCCGCTTCTGTGTTCAGCTCCCGCGCAACGTGCTCAATGTGCAGTGTCAGCCATCTCTGCAGGGACGACACCTTCATGTCCGCGCGCGTCAGATACGGCTTAAGTTCCTCTGAACATGCCGTGCGTCGTGCGAGGTGCCCGACAACTAGCGCCGAGTCGCCTCGCACCGTTCCTCTCCTTCCGCTTCGCCTGCATCCCCCAGCAGGTGCAGGCCCGCTAGCAGTCCTTCGTACTCTGCTACGTTGTTGCTGCGTACGGTCGGCAGTGGCAGGACCACTTCTGCCACTTTCACTCCATCGCGGTACACGACTGCCCCCGCCCCGGCAACGGCGAAGGCGGTCCCATTCGCTCTCGCCCCGCCATCGAAATAAAACAGGAGCCCGCTGTCTCCCATTTCCCGGGCCGGTAGCGTAGCGCGGGCTGCCGTCGCCTTGCCTGTTGGTGCTTGTGGGAGGGCTGCGTAGAACCTACTCTTCAGGTCAGGGAGTCGCCGCCTCGAACTCCACTGCTAATTCGATGAAACTGGTTCCCAGCTCGTCGTGCCCTGGGGGGGCCCACTTCGTCTGCTGCAGCCAGTCGGTAAATGCCATCCACATCTCTTGGCCATATTTCCACTTCGTTTCGACGGCGGATGGTGCGATGGCAGGGACCGTGAGTCTGTGTGGTTCTGATGGCTTCCACCCACGCGGGTAGTCCACGGTCCTGTGATGCCTCGAAGAAAAGGTGTAGGCGCTTAGTACACGCAACCTTTCTTCCCTAGCTGCCGGCAGCCCGGGGATCGCTTCGTCTCCTCGTACAGCGGGGGCCACCCCGCACAAGCGTAGGCACGGGGGCCAATTCCTTTGCACGTTCACCAAGTCTCCGTGCTTCGATCGAGTTCGTTCCCAGGCTGGGCACATCCAGAACAAGTGCTCTACCGTCTCCCGGCCCTGTGTGTCGCAGTACCCAACCCCGTTCGCCCGGTTGCCGGTGTGGCTCCCGCAAGTACCGACTTCAGCATGCCGGCTTCGTACGCGGTGAGGGGGGAGTCCCGCATTTCTAGTAGGTGCCGGGTTGCCTCCCGTTCTGCACACCCCCGAAGCCGCGCTGCGAGCTGAGCCATCTCACGCAGCCTCAGCGCGTGCCGCAAGTCGTGTTGAAAGATTCGGGTGCAGCCCTGCGCCGCTGCATCGTGCACTACCTCGTCTCCGGCTTCGTTCGTGTAGGCAATGCTGGTCGGTGCCACCCAGCGCCACTGGAGCCCATCCAGAGCTCTCTTGAAAAGGGCTAGGGCCCTCTCAGCATTAGTAGCGTGTCGCTTTGCTACCATGCCGTCCGGGACAGAGCCCGCGCGGACTCCCACTTCTCGGCTTGAACAGCCCAGGTGGTTATTCTCCGGTAAACCGGCACTACTACCGGGTCGAGTCTGTGTCCGTGGTGCAGTATGTGCAGCACGGCCTCCTGGGCTCGACGCGGCGGTCCCGTCCACACCGCGTCAGTAAACAGCCTTCGTAGGCGCACGATGTCCCGCTTCCTGAGTTCGGACACTGCGGTGCCGTCGTATCGCTTTGCCCCTGCCGTCATACTAACGATCATGTCTCTTGCGTCGCTTGGAAGTGGGAGACAGCTAGCCCTTTTCAGCACGAGTTCGGCTTCAGCGTTTCTCTCCAATATACGCCTTGACGGTTGTATCGCCTCCCCCGGCGGCACCCGATCCGTCGTTATCATCGCCCCCAGGGCATCAAATGTTGTGCGCCTCTGTATCAATTCAGTCTGCTCGCTGTTCCCCTCCTCGCCGTTGCTCTCCGCGTATTCGATCGTTTGCGGAGCGTCCGGCGCCGTTGTGAAGAAATGCGATTTCTTCTGCGTGCAGACTTTCATCCCGGTCAGCCCTGCAAACCGTCCTGACCGCCTGGCCGCCTCCTCCAGGTTTGCGAGTGACTTCAACATCGCATACACATCGTCGACATACGAGAGTGGTATCGCTGCTTCGATGTCTGCTATGTGTCGCATCCAAACGCTAATCAGGACGTTGATGAGAATGACACTTAGGGGGCATCCCTGCATGATCCCGTTATTCGGAATGAAGCCCTCACCTACTGTCGCTCCCATTCGAAAGTGGCGCTGCATGCTGGCGTAGGCCACCCGCAAGGTACGCAGCACAACCTCGTTGAATCCAAGCTCCCCAGCCAGCTTGAAGGCTATCTCAATCGGGACCGAGTCGAAGCACTTCTTGAATTCTAGCGCAAGGCCGTAAAGTGGTTCGCCCGTCAGGTGCGCCTCCTCAATGAGTGCTGCCAAGTGCCATAGTGGGTCGTCTGTGCCATGCTCCTTCCGGCAGCCATGCATCCCACTTGGCGCGATCTCGTCCATCCACGCGAGTGCTTCTTTCGCCCTTATCGCAGCCCAGATCCGGTATAGGACGGGGGGATATGGGCCGTTGCGACAGGGGATCTCCGGTGCTTTCGGGCTTCGGCAGGAGGTGTACTATTGCGTGCATGAGTTGCTCCGGCCATTGTCCTTCGGTTTCCACTGCGTTCATGGCATCAGCCATTATCTCCAGGATTTCAGGCGGCAGTTGCCTTAGCTCATGCTCAGCATCTCGTCGATTTCCCTCGGGCATGCAGTCAGAGTCCCGTCCCCTCGCCGCAGGAACACCGATGGGCTTCCCTGCTGTCCGGCCAGGAAACGGTAGATCGCACCCTTCTCTTGGCTGCCCCACTTTTTCTGGATTCTCTCTTTTCAGAGGCGAGAACGCTCCGTCTTCAGCTCTGCTACAGCTTCGCGTTGCGACCCTACCAACTTCTCTGCTGTCGCCACGAGTACTGCAACTCGTCCTCGTCCCCGGTGCAGGGGTGCTGCGCCAATGACTCTTCAGTAGTACTCCTATGCAAAGCGTTTCTCGCGTTCCGTTCCGCAACCGTCATTCCGCTAGGCTGGCCAACGCCTCTGCCTCGCCTCGGCAATCACAGTGCGTAGTATCCCAATCACTTTGTCTCGCGGTGACCGCGCTTGGGCGGTGTGGATGCCGGGATGCTGAGTGTAACAAACACTGGACAGTGTGTCGGGACGTCGTGTTCTCCTGCCTTGGCGGTTTCCACCGTCACCAACGTCCGCGCTGCTACGGCGTTGAGAAAACCCATGTCTATGCGAGAGCCTGCTGCCCCCGCCCAGCAGGTGGGTGGAGGGGCATTTGAAGCCTCCTGGGCGGCTGCTGCCGCATCTACCCATCCATTTTGCAGGCAGCCGCCGGGGACATGCTTTCCCCTGCTGGTGTGTTGAAATCGCCCAAGACAGCTATCGGCACTTGCCCGAGTCCTGCAGCCATCTCGAACACTTCGGCAAGGAGCTTCTCGTTCCTGGACTACCGCTTGCTCCCTGCCAACAGGCGCGTACACCGATAGAACATGTAGCACCATTCGCGCATTGCCTGTTGCTACAACGGCATGTGCGACCCGTGTGCTTTTCGCCAACCGCTTCTCCAACTACGTGGTAGGCTGTGTGATTTTGGCCACTAACCCGCGGGTGGTGACCGCTGTGCCGTCCGATTCCGTTCGCGCCGACAACAATCGGTACGTCTTCTCCCCAGTGGCAGTCCCATCCGTAAGCTCCTAGAAAGAGCTCACTCGTACTCTTCGCTTCTGGGCCCGCCCTGGTTTCTTGTAGGGCAACAGTGTCCGCCGGCAGGTTCGCCACCGTCCGACACCTCGCACTTATGGACCCGATGTTCGCCGTCGCGAGCTGTGTGTGTGTGTGTGTGTTTGTTTGTGTGTGTGTGTGTGTGATGAAGCGATGTCTGGAAGTTGCTATCCCAGGGAAACGAAGGGAAGGAACCCCAACTCGTCACCGAAGCGTCGGGAAAAAAAACCTCGCGAGTACCCCTGTGTAACTGCCGCAGTGAGGGGAAAACTATTCCCATCGTTTAGTTTGTTCGCTATGCCTAGCGAAATCCCCTCCATGAATCGCACGACAGTCGTCTTTTCAGGCCGTACCAAAGCGTTCCAGACCGTTCAATGTTGTTCCAGACCGTCTTGCGACGCATTGCATGTTTCCCCAAAAAGCATAAATCAAAAATGACTGACCGAGAATCAATTTCCAACTGCACATCGCTTCACATCACTCCGAAACCCCAACATACGCCTCCATTTTGAGATCGTATCTTTCTAACCACAGGTTGTTCAGGCTAGAAGGGCCAGGGTGGAGGTGTTGGAGGCGTTTGCGCTTGGCATCAAAGTGTCGCGGACGGCGACATTGCTTGTGGCGAGCTTCAGCGGGTTTTCCTCAATCTGCCTGGCGGACGCCTCAGAGGCGCTGAGCCAGCACAGTGCCCTGTTTCAGCACTTTTCGTACAACGCGAGGATCCACTTAGGGGTGATCAGCGGATTGGAAGGTGATCGGTTTCTCATCGCTTGGAACACATCGAGGCCTTGCCAAGTCGCCTCTTCGAAATGCAACTCCGTGACGTTGGTATTCGAGATAATGCACACCATCAACTGCCCGGTCTCCTTCGGCTTGCACCACGCGACTACATTCCATGGGATCCTGGGGAGCAAAACGCAAAGATTCAATGTCATTGGCAGTGAGATTGTGGATACCGCCGTACAGCTAGCGTCGTATGCATCCCGAGCCGAGCTGACCCCCACCGTGTTGATGTCTGGGAGCATGGTTGAGTACCTGAAAAGCTTCTGTTTCTACATGATTGATGATGACTTCCCGTTGCTGGAGTCGTCCATCACAGCATACTGGATCGAGAAGAAGTTCGTCGCACAGGACGACGAGTGGATGTACCAGCTTGCGCAGGAGGCGGAACAGACGAAAGAG
The DNA here is from genome assembly GCA_030068145.1 of Diplonema papillatum. NCBI lineage: Eukaryota > Euglenozoa > Diplonemea > Diplonemida > Diplonemidae > Diplonema > Diplonema papillatum. The sequence goes on from JAPJBO010000098.1 coordinate 373,380, forward strand.
TTTTTGGACCCTTTCTTCCGATCGATGCAAAGCGAGAGTTTCTCCGAGGCAGAGGCGCACTTGAAACGATTTGTAGCAGAGCACCCGATGTTCGACCGGCATGTGATAAAGCTCCACAAGAACTTGAACGCCAAACGGGATGCAACCAAGCAAAATACAACGATGTGCTTCCTTGAGAACTCGATACATACAGAAGTAGGAGATGACTTCGTTTTGCGTCCGAGAGCAAATTCTAGCAAAACGACGTCTCTTGTTTTTTGCGATAACCACTGAACCAGGCCTTAGCGAGCATACTTGTTGATTTGTGTCAGCAGATCAAGCCGCACGCAACAGAGTAGGCAGACAGCAGGAAAGGTTTTCGACGACCCAACCGGACCGGAAATCGGGTTTCTGCAGTAGTGCAAAATTCGGTGATGAAAAACGAAACGAGAAACCATCTACAGAACCCACTCGTTAGCTTCAGCTACGAATTGCTGATCACGAGCGAAACCCGAGAAGGAGAGCAGGTGGATGACACAGAGTGTTCAAGTCGTTCATTCTATGTCAGTTAATGCCGTCGTCTGTTATTTAGCTAATCAGTGCCGATGATCATAGGCGGGTAGGCGGGTGTACGATGCACTCGTTTAGGGAATGCAGGTACAAGTATCACAATGGGGGAATGGATACGGTTTGGACAATACCATCCTATATTCTTTTTTACCTTGCAATAGCAATGCAATACCTCTCACACACTTTCAGAGGTTGGACAGGGTGTGCAACCAGCCTTTCCAGGCGGGTTTCCAAACACTTCAACCACCTTACAACCTGTTGGCAAAAAAGAAGCTGGCAAAAGCGCTGGTTGCTCGCCTACGAAGCGATGGTAGCGAAGCCAAAAAAAAGCAAAACAACAGAAAAGCAAGCACAAAACGTCGCTAGACACCAATATGTACACCCGTCCGAAACACAAAATAAGGCTAGAAAAAAAACACTAACCCAAACAGCTTCCGCCGGTGGAGAAAACCTGCCTAAAGAAATCAAGTGCCTTCGGGTGGGCTAGTCTGACACTTGCTGTCGTCGGGGTGGGGGGAAAAAAAGAACGCCATCACAGGCAACTGACTGCACGATTATTGCCGGACGCCTTTTTTTGGTGGTGGTAGGTCATTAAAACGGTCCGACTAGCTCTGAACTCTTGTAGGTACACTAAACCAGCCGAAAATCCCGGGAAACAATTCAGTCCAGGCCTAAAATATGTGGATGCCAAACCCACCATTATGAACCGCATAAACCGGGAAAGAAACAAAGCGGCAGACATGACGGCCCAGAACCGCACAAGGTTCTGGTGAAAGAGGGAAAGGTGGCGACGACCCACAGCAGTCATCCCCCAGATGGTGCTGGCTCTTATGAGCAGTGCATGAGATGGCCGGTGTCGATGCAGCTGTTTTGAAATACGGTGAGGCGTTGCAATCCTTTCTGTCGCTCGAAAGAAAACCAGCAGAAGTGCGTAGTATTGTTTCATTTAGTTATTGCAGTTAAAAAGTTTTTTGCATGCGAAGTGCAGTTGAACCTCAGTTGCAACGTGGTGTCCAGCACCTACTCACATCGATTTCCCAAAGGTCACCCGAAAGAGACCTTAGTTGTTGTGAAAGGCCCTGTAGTTTTGTGGGTGAGGGCATCGCGTTTAAGGCTGATCGTTGTTTCTCAGGCCTGTCCTGTGTCGCTGTTGAAGGTTGTGCCTGAAAGAATTTTCTTAAAGAATTCGAGGGTTCCTCGTGGTTTTGCGGGTTTGGCAAAACTTAGTTAGGGGCAAGGGGGTCGAGCTTTTTCCGGGGCCGAGGTTCCGTGTCTTCTCGGGTGCAAAATGTCCATACTTTCTGTGTCCTGTCTCCCAAACTCGCAGTTAAAAAGACCCTGCTCGTTGTGCTCCTCTCTTGATAATATCAAGCATCTCCCCTCCCCCAGGCGAGTCACGACTCGCCCCCGACTCGCCCTCAGTACCGTACAGGGGCAAAAACTTGTGCTTTCTCCCTCCTGCACTTGTGTTCATGCGCCATAACAGGATCGGCAGCCCCTCGGGCTTCATGAGCACGGTGGCAGCGGCAAAACAGAGGCGGAGTGCTCTTGCTCACGTGTGTCACCGTGGTCCGCGGAGGGCGAGTCTGGGGCGAGTCGTGACTCGCCCGCCATCTCATGCTCCCCCCCCCCTTTGGTTTCACAATCCTATACACTGAGTCTTACAGTCTCTCCTATTAGAACCCGGGTTCTTCTTCCCCCTTACCTTTCCTTTTTACTTTGCATCTTCAGGTGTCACGGCAAGTCTTGGCAGCCGACCTGCGCAACAGTGCATTCATGTGTTAATTCGAGACTGGAGGTCCTATGAACATGCAATGTGAATAGCCTCTATTCGAGCCAACCCGGCTTTAATGCGTGAAAAAGTGTATTGTTTTTGGACTGGATTACAGTGCGGAGCTAGCTTTTTCCTCCCCTGCCGATATGCGTACGGGTGGCAGAGTGGTTGCGCGAAGGCCTTCGTGTAAGGTGGCCCGCCCGTGACATTTTTCCGGTCGGGGATTGTTTTCGAGGTTTGTTGCGTTTCGGGGTCTAATGTGCCGAAGTTTGCGTTTTTTGCGGTGTTTCTCAGTATCTCACGGGACTTGGGTCACCCCGTCGGCCCCGGGAGAGGGCCGGCGGGGGGGGGACCGACGGGGAAAGGCTGGCCCAGGGGGGCGGCGGGGGGGGTCGGAGGGGGTATCAGCGCCAAACTTTACCTGTACTCGGTGGGTCGGGGGGTGTCCCCAGGGTTGAGAAGCCTTGTATTTTATGGTATTTTTTGGACTTGTATTTCTTGTAATTTTTGTATTTTTTGAACCCGGAATTGTGGATGCCGACAGAGTCAGCGGCAGGCGAAGATGGCTGGCTCGTAACGTCTACGCTCCACACTCGGCGGCCAGGGCGACTGAACAACACGCGCATCAGTTGGCCCTCAGTGCTCTGTTAGATCGTGTCCGCGACAACGAGTACTGTGTAGTTGCGGGCGACTTCAACGCTGCACTACAACCCGGCGAATGCAACGCGAGACATGAGGCGCCAGAAAGCGTGGACACCGGCGCTCGCCTGAAATGGCGGAGGCATCAAGATGCCTAGGCGACCTCATGCACGCTAATGATCTCGTGAGTGCGGCGACCAGGAGACAACACAGCGCGCGACTTGACCACGTATGCCTGAAGCTGCGCTACGGCAGCAGTGTGCAGCAAGTGCGCACTTACGAACCTAGCCGGTGGTTCAATCCTCGTCTCCGATCACAAGATGGTCGAGGTGACCCTTCGGGTCAGATACGCGGACCCGAGGAGGCCCGCACCCCCAAAGCCCGACGTCGCTAGCGTCGCAAGGAGCGCGCCACTAGAAGCGAAGATAGCAGATACTCTCACCCCGCGCAGCCACGTATGAGGAGTTCTGCAGTTTGTCACAGTCCCTTGTTGGTGAGCTGCCGCGGCTACCGACACCAGATCTCGAGGAAGCCTTGCTGGGACCGCCGGAGGGAGGCAATGCGGACTACAACGCTGCAGCCGCACGCCCTGTAGCCATCCTGCTGCGTTTCTTTGAAGAACATCGGGGTGACAGCCCCCACGCAGCCTGGAAGGCCCTTTCCTTGGAAGGCCGGGCAGGGGCACGTCTGAACACGTCCTCTGCCTGAGAAGCGTAGTACATCAGGATGGAAAAGGAAGGTGAAGCTTTTTTAGTGTTCGTAGACTTTTCGACCGCTTTCGACAGCGTTTTCTGGTCCGCATTGGAAAAGCTTCTCGGAGCCTACGGTGTACCGGATTCGCTCCGGAGTGCTATCATTAGTACATACCGTGGGGCGACAACACAGGTTCACACGCCACATGGCCTAACTGAGGCCATCGAGCTTTGCTCGGGCGTCCTCCAAGGGGACACATTGGCCCCAACGCTGTTCAACCTCGTGGTCGATGCGATCATGAGAGAAGTTGAGGGGGTGGACATTCCGAACGCGGGCGCGTGCTTTGGTCCTACGTGTGGACGATGGCATATCCGCCTAAAGCACCTTGAATTTGTCGATGACATTGTTCTAATAGCCCGATCGCAGCCAGAGTGCAGGGAAGTGCCAACGATCCAAGTTTCGGCGCCTGACAGAAAGACGGGAACCACGAGCGTCTTGAAAAACAAAACCTTTAGGTCGAGCCTAATCGTGGACCGCCAAACAGACTTCAGTGTGTACTGCTACCCAGGCCAAAGACTTGTTCCGTAGGAAATCCGCTCTGCTGTCCACGAGCATGGAGCCGAGGTATTTGTAGTCCGGAACCTCACGGAGGGAGGCCCCATGGCAGGACGCGTTGCGGTACGTACAACTGGCGAACCCAGGACGACTACCTCTGTCTTGCTTACGCCGTAGTTGACCTTCTGGCCATACTTCGCGGCTGCCGCAGTGAGCTTGTGCAGGAGCAGCTTCCTGAGATCACCGAGGGGAGCATACACTTGACTAGTTCGGTTGTTCGAGGCATTAAGGTCTACAGTCGCGAAACGCGCTGTAGCAATAATGACCTTTTTGCGGATCGTTCCCGAGGATCGAAGTTGAGTTGCAGAGAAGCGGCTCTGCCTGAGGGCGGACCAGCCAGCACGTCGAAAGAAGAAACGCGGTCGACCTCGCTTTCTTATCTCGATGTGCTCCAACGCGACCTCGGCATGTCGAACACTGAGGAGATCTGGGAGCTGATGGCAGACAGGGTAGCATGGGACGCGAAGGTCCAGCGGGTGGTGGAGGCCACCAGGCAGAGAACCGTGCGGCCGCCGCGGAAGACGCGGAAAGGCATGAAGGCACGTGGGACCGGATCCGGACGACCCCGGAAGCGCGTGATCTCGCAGGCTGCGCGGCGCATGCGCAAGGTTAATGCGCTGAAGTACATCGACCAACTCATTTGTGCGGCACCGACCTGCCACGTTCAAGCTTGCTCCGACCACTGCACCCTCTGCCGACACTCGCTAGCCGTCGACGCTCATGACGGCAGCCCCATCCTGAAGTGCAAATACTGCCGACGCGTCACTGCTGCAGTCCTTGCCGGAAAAAATGTTGGCCGGAAATAAACCTGGCGGTTTTCGGGGGGCGCCAGGTTTATTTCCGGCCAACATTTTTTCCAACCAACATTTTTTTGGTAAAAGCAAGTTGTACTTGGCAGATTTCATACTACACCTAGTCAGGCAGGGCCTTCACCGGAAGCTGTTCTCCGCCTACAGGGATAGCGCAAGGGTTTGCTGGGATCGCCGACGGCTTAGATACACGGGCCGTCATGATCGCCATCACCGACGACTTCTTAGCCAAAGCCACCCCCAAAAGCACGTCCAAGTGGAGCTTTGGTCTTGGAGAGTAAGAGCAGGTTTTTGGGGGCGCCAGGTTTATTTCCGGCCAACACTTTTAGAAATACGGTACCAAAAAATACAAGAAATACTGTTTTTTTTGTATTTTTTGAATTTTCCACCTGGTCTGGGCTCCTGGTAAGTTCCCCGAAACTCCCCGACACTTCCCCGAAACTCCCCGCAACTCCCCGAAACTCCCCGATACTCAGCCCGATTTTTGTGAGAAAAAGTGGGGCTGCTGGTGGGCAGGTGTACAGGTTGGTAGCTGAGTGGACAGATGGGTGGATGGTGGTGGGCAGGTCGGTGGATGGGTGAACAGGTGGGTAGTCGGGTAGACGGGTGCGGGCAAGTGGGTGAGGTGTGCAGGTAGGTGTAGTGTGCTTCGGACGCGGCTCTCTTGAGCCGTCCGTGTTCCTCCTCCTCCGATCCTCTTCCTCTACTACCGGATGCATCTACCAACTGTAGCTTGGACTCCTGGGCAGTTGTTGAGGCACACCCTTCAGCCTGCGGATTCGGACGGCCTCAAGGCGAACCAGCAGTTGCTGGAAAACCTGCAGGACCTGCCTTTGAGTCCTTGGACACAGGGAGGAGTCTGAACAGGACGCGTCGTGTGCATGTGCGCAGGTTCAACCATCATCTGACTCTTCTGTTTGCGGTTGCAACCTTCGGTACCACGAGTTTGCCATTCTTATGTCAAACTCTCCAATCCCCTCTTGGGTTTTGGTTTGGGCAAAAAGTATTCGCGCCCGCCATCTCCCGATGACCTTCCCACTTCTGACCACGCTGCAGCAGTCACGTGTAAACCGGGCAGACCCAGTCGTCCCCCATCTGGTCCCGAACGACGAGCACCGCTCCTGCACCCGAGTTTAGCCTTCGATGATTGGAAGCCGCATCGGAAACAGTGGGTCAACCCATCCCGGAATTCTGAATTCGTGCACCCGGTTGAAAGGAGTGTCCACTTCGGAGTCCACGTTCACTTATGTGGGGAGTTGTAGAGTACGGGAGGAACCGGAAATCTCCGGAAAGATGGTACCCGCATTCCAACTCGTCTCGGGAATGGTCAGTCGACGACCGTATGCAGGTGGGTGGAGGCCCTGGGACTGCGAAGGTGTGACCACCCCATAAGGAGGACTCTCTATCTTGCGTTATCTCTCTGTCCCAGTCGCCATAGCAACCGTATCCTTGGCCAAGCATCATCCTGCAACCCTGCTTTCGGATGGCCATCGTGCCTCTCATTTTGGTTATCAACCTTACTCCTCGCTCGAATTGCCGTCTTCGACCGTAGCTGCCCCTGGTCCTGGTGGTTAGGGTTAGCATGCAAAGAGCCTGTGGCGATAATCTGCATCTGCTCTCTTTCGTGACTACCTCTTCGTGCTACCTCTCTTCGTCACTGGTACCTTATCTTGACCTCTGCCCGCCGCGGAGTGCACGTCTCTGTCTTCGATGATGGCGAGTCCTTACGCCGCCGCTTCGTTGCAGCGGCCGTCCTAGTGTCGTCGCCTTGTCTTCGGCGTTCTCGATGGCGGTGTTGGCGCCGGCATCCGCCGCTTCCCTTGTGGCGCTTTGGGCCGATGGTCGCAGCCTGCGTCTCGACTTCGGTGTCGCTTCGGGCGTCCCCAGGGGCGAAGGCCCGCGCTTCCGTCTCTTTGCCGCCGACTCCGCACATCGGCATATCGTGCTGCAGGCAGGCATCCGCGGTGTGAGTTCCTGCAGCATTCCGCGATCGTCTTGCACGTCCCGCACTGCGTCATCCTGTGCTTCTCGCAATACTTCACGGCGAGGCCGTCCCCTGTCGCGTGGTGTGCCTCGGCAGCAGCGCGCTACCGACGCTTGCCGATGCTTGCACTCTTCGCATTTCGCTTTGTGATGTCTCGTGCACACTCTCTCGTCCTTGGTGGTGGCCTGGGCACGCCTACCTCCATGCACTGGGTCTCCGCCGCCCACTAAATTTACCCTCTTCTGCCCCTTCTTGCCGGAGGTGCCGTCTTCGAAGGCGTCCCACCAGCACGTCCGCCCATACGTGGAAAATACGTCCATCCCCCAGACCTCATCATTGAAGGCGTGCCTGTTCGTCCCCAGCTGCGACTCGAGCACGAGCATTGTCTCTGTACCCGCACGACCTCTGGTGGAACAGTTCCTGCTCTCCTTGCCGCAGCGGATCCTGTCGCTACCTGTGTCAAACTGTGCCAACCTGTACCTCCCAGTCTGTCCTTCCTTCTCAGCCTCTATCTTCGTCTTCGGGGCATAGCCAAACACGGGACCGCTCTGCGCAAGGTAGGGCCATAATAGCGTCCCCCGCCTTCGCCAAGGCCGGCTGCAGGGAAAGTGGTCGCCACAAAGGAAATACCCCGAAACTCCCCGAAATTCCCCGAAACTCCCCGAAACTCCCCGATACTCCTCGATATTTTGGTCTGGACCAGGTGGAATTTTTTGAAACTGGGGTTGTATTTTATCATCCCTGGATGGTCCCCCCCCCGGGTACGAGCACCGACCTTGGCTTCACCCGGACTTTACCACCCTGGCCGAACTTCGCTTCGTGCCCGAACTTTTTTTAGTACCAGCGCTTAGCACCAGAACTTAGCAACGCCCGAACTTAGCATCACTTGAACCTAGCTTCACCAGAACTTAGCGCCCGAACTTAACTTCGCCCGAACTTTACTGTTCCCCGAACTTTAACTGCTGCCTCCAGTCTCGGCCTTAGCCGAGCGCACGTACTCTATGTGATTTATGTACTTGCTTCGAATGCTTTCGCAGAAGTTCAGTATGGGTGCGTGGTAGTCCCTATTGGTCCTGCGCAAGCAACGAGACCTTTTTCGTTACAACCCAGGAAAACTCCTTTTCAGCAAAGACATGGCCCCCTGCAAGTGCGGTGGCAACAAATAGCTATTGATATGGTACGATGCCAAAAGGGGGGGGGGGGGGGTTTGGGCAGATGTTTTATGGTATAGTCAGATACTGGGCATGTGGGGTATAGGACCCATATCCCCCCAGAAACCATTTTTTCGGGCCGGTTTTGGGGCCGAATGCCCTCGGAGAGCCTTTTTCTGAGCGCAAAACTCTGTTTCTGTGGGTTTCGAGGCCCCGCACGGTGCACTCCAGCATCGTGTGGGGGTGTTAACTGTGCGGCCAAAGTGTCGGGCGTGGGCACACCTGCTAGATCCAGTGTGCCACACCCGCAAATCCAGCGTGAAATCCACTGACACCCAAAAATCCAGTGCGGAATCCAGTGTGACACCCGCAAATCCAGTGTGAAACCCACTGTACACCAGCTAAAACAGTTCCCCAAGTTGGATCGAGTCACCTGTCGTCCAACGCAAATCAATCATCAAGGAGGCGAGGCCCCTGGTTGTTAAAAAAGCTGACCCCAGGTTCTTCTGGCAGTATTGGCAACTTTTATTGGCAGAAATCGGCTTGTCGGATCGAAAGAAGTGAGTTTGCTGCTGGTAACCTCACGAAGGCGATGGTTAATCGTGTTCCCTTCTGCAGGTGTCGCACACGTCCGGCCAGGTGTTCGAACCGGGCACCACGTAGCTGGCGGTACGTGGTGTACGACACCTTTGCCGTTAGTTGGCCTTCTTCGTCCACCAGCCTGTGCTAGAAGGATTTGTGCGACGAACGTCTTGTGCACGACAGCTTTTCCGTGACCCACGACGTCGGTGGTTGCCTCCACGAGATCGTCGAATGCCTGCTGCCTCATGGGTCACCTTTGTCGGTCGCCCTCTGTACAGAGACCCCGGGCGCAATCGGGTCAACTCCTGCAGCTTTCATCAGAAAGGCTCTCGTCGCTCTAAAGTGTCTCCGCATGGAGCCCTGTGACCTATCGTACTTCGTGTGCGTCTTGCCTTGCAAGTTTTTGAGCCAATTCTTCGAACGAAACGCATTTACGAGTCACGCATTCTGAGAACAGAGTTAAGTTCCTGTTCTGGGTGGGTGCTGCCGCCGTAGCCATTGTACAGTCGTAACCCTACCTGGGGCCTCAAAGTCCACAACAACTGAGTTTTGCGCTCAGAAAAAGGTTCTCCGAGGGCATTGGACCCCAAAATCGGCCCGAAAACATGGTTTCTGGGGGGGTATGGGTCCTATACCCCACATGCCCAGTATCTGACTATACCATAAAACATCTGCCCAAACCCCCCCCCCCCCTTTTGGCATCGTACCATATAGCTTCATCATACTTGAGGCGGAATTCATCGCCTTTTCCCCTGACACACAGGTTGGGAGGGAAACACAGTTGCTTGAAGATGATATCATCGGTTCCAATCTTGTTTTCCGATGAGGTGAACAAGGCTCTCGCAGAAGCACTACCATCAGACGATCCTTTTGATGACCCGGAGTTCGATCCCCTCCTCTACATCAATGAGAAGTTTCCTGATGAAAAGTGTATCAAGGAGCTGGACACTTTTATTGAAGATCTTGAAGGAAAGATACAAGCTACTAACCAAGAATTGAAGGAAGCAGTTCGAACACAAGCTGTTTCCTGTGTTGAAGCCGAGAAGAACCTAGAAGAAGCTAAACTGTCAGTGGTGCATCTCTTCAAAAAGGTTGACGAAATACGTACCATGGCCGAGGAAAGTGAGGCGATGGTGATGGAAATTTGCACCGAAATTTCATCGCTCGACAACGCAAAAAAGAATCTTGCGGACAGCATAACCACTTTGAAGAAGGTTCGAGACTTAAGCAAGTCACTGGATGACCTCCGAGTGGCAGCAGACTCTCAACCTCCTGATCTGGCCAGTGCTGCGGAGTGTCTTTACAAGTGCAACACAATTCTCGATGACTACTTTTCTTCACACGCAACCGTGCCACGCGTGAAGGAGTTGGCTGAGAAACTTTCTCGAGAAAAAAAGATTTGTGAAAAAATAGCAATGCAAGACTTGAAAGAAGCAGATATCACTTCAGATGATCCCATTTCGCCAACAATAATGGATGCTTGTGGTGTGATCGATGCCTGTGGTGAAGAAGCCAGGCACAAAGCTGTTGTCGCCATTGTTCAGCACTGTATTGATAAATACAAGAAGACCTTTCATGCCGGTGCTGAAGAGGCCAGACTAGAGAAGATGGAACGGCGGTTTGCATGGTTTCGCCGACTGCTAAAGTCGTATGAAGACAACCTTGCAACTTACATTCCAGCTTCATGGTGTGTGTCGCAGGAGCTTGGAGTAGAGTTCTGCTTGGTCACAAGAAAGGACATTCAGGAGCAACTCGCAACTGAAGCAGGGAACTTAAATCTCGAAATCCTCGTCCGAGTGCTGCAGAAGACTACTGATTTTGAGAAAGACCTAACAGCTCGCATGAAGCAGTACGAAAAGGACTCACACGATTCATCGCATCATGGGAAAAGTGCTAGCACTATAAAAGCCAAGTGGTCCAAGCGAGGAAGAAAAGACGACGAGTACAAGACAGCGAAAAAGTATAAGTACGATGGTTTCATAACTTCATGTTTCGAGAACACAATGGATGTTTATGTGAAGCACGAAGGGGAGCGCATGCGTGAAGCCATGTCAACACTTCTTCGAGAAGACCCCGAACAACTTTCCTCTGTTGATGGCCAGATCGGTGCTAATATTTTCTTTTACATTAAGCAAAGTCTTAAGAAGTGCAGCTCTTTCTGTAAAGACGATGTCCTGGTCAAGATGCATGATACATGGTCGAAGAATTTGATGTATGTTGTCTTTATTTGTTGATTTTTATGTAAATCCGGGTTCCTCACACTGTGCTTACTCTTTTCAAGCATGTGGTATGGTAGTGAGCCGATGCCTCTCATCTCACCTTTATAGCACGGCTGAGTCACGCATGCTCTTGACAGATGCTAGCGTCCGACATTTCGCACGCGCGCCGGTGGTATTGACAAGGGGTTTCATCGGACACTCGGATGAGCTTCGTTACTTCACCACCGCAGGTTCCCCCCTGCCCTGGGAGGTCTGCTTGGCTGCCTTCGGTTTGTTGATATCCATTTTGGTCATCAATCTTACTCCTCTGTGAACCTCGGGTTGACTGCCACCTTGAGGGTCATGCTATTCCTCGTTGGGGCATCAAACAAGCACTGGGCTATTCTGTTCAAGATGGGCAAATACAACACACAGCTACTTTGCAACCGAGTTGTGCTCTTTGATTCCGACATCATCTGATGACAAAGACAATGCTAAAATTTGTGTCCTCATCAATTCAGCTGACTGGTGTCATGATACATCAATCAACCTGGCCGAAGAAGTAAAGTCGAAGGTTGACGAAGTCTACAGAGGGCATGTTAATGAAGAAGCAGCTGCTGACCAGTTTCGTGGAGTCATCAATGCGGGGGTACTCCAGATCATTTCAAATTTGAACAAGCGATTGACACCAGCACTCAATGAAATGACATCCATGAACTGGTCAGCTACAAACGAAGTTGGTGATCAGTCGCCATACATTACAACCGTTTGCAGCATCATCACGAGCCAGTTCAGTGTACTAGGGAACAGTCTGCAACCCCCACTGTTCCGGTACCTCTGTGACAAGTTCATTGCCATCTTTGTGCCTCGCTATGTATCGCAATTCTACAAATTGAAGCGCTTGAGTGCAATGGCTTGCCAACAGCTTTTGCTTGACATTCAGGTATTGTTCCTCTTTTTATTGTTTCATTCAAGTTTCATGTGTTCCCCAGAGGGCCTACCCCTGCCCTGAATCGCACATCCTGGTAAAAGAAATCTCAAGCAAACTTCAACTCGAACAGGAGCAAACACCTTTTTATTCTCGACTTACATCCAGAAGTACAGGGTACGGAGATCAAAAGTTCCTCGGAGAAACCCTGCACTTTAACCAGTTTCTCTCTATCTCGCTTCTTCTGTGCACACAACGCGTTGGGAGGAGATCTCACTTACACAAAGCTTATTTAACTCTCAATAGAAAAGAAACAGCCTAGTCAAAACCAGCTTTGTTTTGTTTGTGATACTAAAATTTGGAGCAATTTACCTTATAGCCAGCAGGTACAATTGAAATTCCCTAACAGCCAGCAAAAACAAATTTTTTTCCCTTCGAGCCAGCAAAACAAATTTAATTCCCTTCGAGCCAGCAACAGCACCTTTTTGGACTTTTCACATTTTCCGGATGTAGGCCTATTTTGACCCATTTTGGCAATTTTTTTTTTCCAGATTTTGGCCATTTTTTGCCATTTTGGCCGATTTGCCCATAGTTTGGCCTATTTTGGCCTCTGTTGCCGTTCTAGCTCCTGTGATTCGTGTGACTTTTAACAATCTTGTCCTTTCATCCCCACTCCTTCCTACAGCAGGACAGGTCCTGCTCTGTGGGCAACCAATGTTTTCCCACTCAGGCTGGTAGAACTGGTGGGACTGGTGTGATCAAGCTGTCCAGGCTGGTGGACTGTTCTGGTCAAGTGCTATAAGGGAATTAAATTTGTTTTGCTGGTGGCTATAAGGGAATTAAATTTGTTTTGCTGGCTGTTAGGGAACCTAAAATTTGCCACGAGGGAAATCATCTTGCAAGTCACCCAAGCTTACTGGGGGGTCGAATACAAGATGTACCTCTTGTATTCGGCGTGCCGATCCTGCAATTTCCCGAAAAAGAATAGAAAAAAGTACCGCAAACCCGGAACCCGCGGGAAGCCCATTCTTCTTGGAAGACGCACATAATTTGTGGTCCCCGGGTCTATTTTTCACGGTTCTTCACCGGAGCTGAACGCGCGCACAAAGTCGCCGAAAAAGGTCTGCTACATGGACCAGCAAAGAAATGTCACCAACCAGTGGGTCGAAGTCCTTTCCACTGAAAACCTGTGGGTTCCGCGCCCGGTGCCCCGCATCTGGTAAAGACCCACAAACCATACACATAATTTTTGGTCCCCGGGTCTATTTTTCACGGCTCTTCATCGGAGCTCATCGCGATCAGAAAACCGTCAAAAATGACCAACGACCAAGGTACCCACCGATCTTCTTACCTCGTGTAACCACCACTCTTACGACACTCAGAGCACAAAGATTATCTTCCCTTAACGACGAAGGTCACCCGGAGACTTTAAAACCCCGGAGTTTCAAGCGAACTTTCACTCTAAAAAAGGTCTGTTAGTTGTATTCAAGGTACCTCTTCTATTCAAGGTACCTCCTGTATTCGACCCCCCCCAGTAACCTGCATCAAAATTGAACAACCAACACAGATATTAAAAGCTGAGTGTCCACGAATGCCAAACCTGGGAAAAGCTGACCGGTTCAAGGAAAAGGAACTGAAAGGATATGTTAATCTCGTGCGCAGTCATATTGGACGTGGGGAAGCAATCCTCAAGTTCCTTGGGTCAGAAATTCCTGCAAGTGATGGAACCCTTTTAGCTGAACACTACTTGGAATTGGTGTCAGATTCGTCAATATCTGATTTTGTCAAGCTCCTTGAGCTGAAAGGCGTTCCGATGAAAGACCAAAGACATCTTATCGATTTCCTTGCAAAATCGAAGGGAGTCGCTCAAACCAGTGAGAGAGATGCATCTCAATACCAGCCCCCTGCACCAGCCCATAATTCAAGTGAGAGCTCTGCCGAAAGCAGCAAAGAGATATCTGAAACCCTGAAGCGCTGGAAAGGAAGATGGGGTGATGGAATGACCAAGTTCAAGGATCGCTTGGCAGAAGGTACACGGTAAGCTGGTTAAGTGCACAAATTCCTGTGTGTGCTCTTCCCTGTGAATCCAATTTCTCATGCTTGTCTCAAGACCATTGATACATCTGATGAATGGATAGCACAGTAAATGAGCTTGCCTGTACACCCAACCCACTTGCTTCTTTCGGGTACTGTGCCTGTACGAACAGGCACACCTTTCCAACTTCGATTCACCATGAGGCCCCGTCTTCGTTAACGTATGACCGGTTCCTCTGTGTCCTCCCCTTCTGACTTAACTGGCACACATCTCTTGGTGTAGGGCTTCACCCAGAACCGGGCTGTCCCCAGCTTTCTTTCCTTTCCTCACACCAGGCAATCTGTTGGGGTGGTACTAGCCACACGTGATTTTGCTAACGAACTGGTCTTTGGAGGCCTTGATGTGGGTCAACTTTTCCTCGCGGACTTTTTAGAGGCCTTGATTTGGGTCAACAATTCGGAACAGGCTTGTGTGTGTTTAGAGGCATTGATGTGAGTAAACTTTCGAAATTACTTGCCCAAGGGGGACTTTAGAAGCCTTGATTTGAGCCAACTTTTCTGGAGGGACTGGCCTTCAGAAGCCTTGATGTGAGCCAACTTTTCTGAAGGGACTTGCCTTTAGAAGCCTCGATGTGAGCCAACTTTTCTGGAGGGACTCGCCTTCAGAAGCCTTGATGTGAGCCAACTCTTCTGGAGGGACTCGCCTTCAGAAGCCTTGATGTGAGCCAACTTTTCTGGAGGGACTTGCCTTTAGAAGCCTTGATGTGGGCCAACTTTTCTGGAGGGACTTGCCTTTAGAAGCCTTGATGTGAGCCAACTCTTCTGGAGGGACTCGCCTTCAGAAGCCTTGATGTGAGCCCCCCCGCAAACCCGCACTTGGAGGCCCTAGCGGGCCCCCTCGTGAATCCCGAACCTTTGAAAGAAGGCGGCCGTCTTGTCCAGGAAAGGGGGCCTCTCATCTATGGGAGGCCCGACTCGAGCAAGAAGAAGTTGAAACCATTCAAATTGAAACGACAAAAAAGGTAATAAAAACAACCGGAAGAACATGACACCAAAAGAAAAGATGGCGGGGTGACAAGGTTCAATGCCGGTCGTTTTGGCGCCATGCCATTTTTTTGCGGGGACAAAATCTGACTTGCCACCTCCTCGCGGTGTCCCCTGGAAACGTGTTTTTCGAAACGCGGCCAAGGCAAGCAGTACCTTTGCTGTGGGTGAAAGCCCCTTACTTCGTATCTGGCGTCCGAGCTGCGCACCTACCCTTCCCGGGCGTAAAAGATCCTGCCCCAAGCTGCCCAGCAGGAACGGGGGGGGCGGTGCAAAGAGGCACCTTCCAGGTGAGCCTCTCCCCACCCGCAAACCCGCACTCGGTGGCCCTGCGGGCCCCCTCGTGCATTTGATGGATTCTCAGCGCTTTGATGTGGGCCTTCTTGTCCAGGTTCGGCCTCTTGTGTGAAGAGGCCGACTCGAAAGAAAACAGGATTCAGCACACACAACGCAAACAGGAACTAGAAGAAGAAAAGAAATTCACAAGATGGTTCGGGTCGGAGTTGTGCTTGAAAAATCTGGTGTTCGAGAGTTCGTGTGCAAGCAGTCAAGGTATGTGAAGTTACGAGTCAGCGAAAAGGTTCTGTCAGAGCTATGGGTGCATATTTTGTTGATATTTTGACCGATGCATCCAACGAAACCGTCACAGGAATTCGAAGCTCCTACGAACGACGTTCTTTCGGTCGCAACTTCGGGAGAACGTGCCCTCCCCATTTCGACATGCAACAGTTGCCTATCACGTTTTCGGTGTTCCTTCAGCAAAGTGGTCCTGAGAGGTCGTGAAGTCCAAGAAGCTGGCCATCAAAGGCCCCTGGGTGGTCTTGGGGTTGGGGGACAAAATCTGACTTGCCACCTCCTCGCGGTGTCCCCTGGAAACGTGTTTTTCGAAACGCGGCCAAGGCAAGCAGTTCCTTTGCTGTGGGTGAAAGCCCCTAACTTCGTATCTGGCCTCCGAGCTGCGCACCTACCCTTCCCAGGCGTAAAAAAGGTCGGCAAGAAAGCAGCAGCAGCAGCAAGGCAGCAGCAGAAGCAAGACAGCTGCGGGAAGACACGAGCAGCAAGGCAGCTGCGGCAAGGCAAGAGCGGCAAGGCAGCAGCAGCACGACAGCCGCGGCAAGGCAGCAGCAGCAAGGCAGCAGCAAGGCAGCAGCGGCACAGCGGCAAGGCGGCAGCATCGCCAAGGCGGCATCAGCAAGGCAGCAGCAGCAGCAAGACAGCAGCAGCAGCAAGGTAGCAGCAGCAGCAAGGCAGCCGCGGCAAGGCAGCACCAGCAAGGCAGCAGCAGAAGCAAGCCACCAGCAACAAGGCAGCGGCGGCAAGGCAGCAGGAGAAGCAAGACAGCAGCGGCAAGACACCGGCAGCAAGACAGCATCGGCAAGGCAACAGCGGCAAGGCGGCAGCAGTTCGATAGCAGCGGCAAGGCGGCATCAGCAAGGCAGCCGCGGTAAGGCAGCAGCAGCAAGGCAGCAGCAGCAGCAAGGCAGCCGCGGCAAGGCAGCAGCAGCAAGGCAGCAGGAGCAGCAAGGCAGCAGCAGAAGCAAGACTGCAGCGGCAAGGCAGCAGCAGCAGCAGGACAGCAGCAGCAAGGCAGCATCAGCAAGGCAGCCGCGGCAAGGCAGCAGCAGAAGCAAGACAGCAGCGGCAAGACACCAGCAGCAAGGTATCAGCAAGGCAGCCGCCGTAAGGCAGCAGCAGCAAGGCAGCAGCAGCAGCAGCAAGGCCGCCGCGGCAATGCAGCAACAGCAATGCAGCAGCAGCAAGACAGCAGCAGCAGCGGGACAGCAGCAGCAAGGCCGCAGCGGCAGCAGGACAGCAGCAGCAAGGCAGCAGCGGCAAGGCAGCAGCAGCAAGGCAGCAGCAGGAGCAGAACAGCATCAGCAAGGCAGCACCAGAAAGGCAGCAGCAGCAGCAAGGCAGCAGCGGCAGGGAAGCAGGAGCAGCAACACAGCAGCGGCGAGGCAGCAGCAACAAGGCAGCAGCAGCAGCAGCAGCAGCAACAAGGCAGCAGCAGCAGCAAGAGGCAGCAGCAGCAGCAAGGCAGCAGCGGCAGGGAAGCAGGAGCAGCAACACAGCAGCGCCAAGGCAGCAGCAACAAGGCAGCAGCAGCAGCAGCTGCAGCTAGGCAGGAGCAGCAACAAGGCAGCAGCAGCAGCAGCAGCAACAAGGCAGCAGCAGCAGCAAGAGGCAGCAGCAGCAGCAAGGCAGCAGCGGCAGGGAAGCAGGAGCAGCAACACAGCAGCGCCAAGGCAGCAGCAACAAGGCAGCAGCAGCAGCAGCTGCAGCTAGGCAGGAGCAGCAACAAGGCAGCAGCAGCAGCAACAGGCAGCAGCAGCAGCAAGGCAGCAGCAGCAGCAAGGCAGCAGCAGCAGCAAGGCAGCAGCAGCAGCAAGGCAGCAGCGGCAGGGAAGCAGCAGGAGCAACATAGCAGCGGAAAGGCAGCAACAAGGCTGCAGCAGCAGCAGCAGCAGCAAGGCAGCAGCAACAAGGCAGCAAGGCAGTAGCAGCAAGGCAGCAGCGGCAAGGCAGCGGCAGCGGCAGCGGCAGCAGCAGCAGCATCATAGCAGCGGCAAAGCAGCAGCAGCAACAACAGACGAAGTTTGTTTGAAGCGCTTAAGTTGTAAATTTGTTGCATTAGTGTGATTGTCAGGCCTTCGACTACGCTTAAGTTGGAAAACGAAGCTTGCGATGAACATCAGTCTTTCCATTTCGAAGTGGGGAAGGTCGTTGACCACAGTGTTTGGTTTTGCGAGAATTCCACAGCTTTGGAGAAAGGCAGCAGAGCAGCAGGAGCAGCAACAGCAAGAGTAGCAGCAGCAAGACAGCAGCGGCAAGGAAGCAGCAGCTAGGAAGCAGCAGCAAGACAGCAGCAGCAAGACAGCAGCGGCAAGGCAACAGCGGCAAGGCAGCGGCAGAAGCAAGACAGCAGCAAAGCAAAGCAGCAGTAGCAAGGCAGCATCAGCAAGGCAGCAGCAGCAAGAAGACAGGAGCGGCAAGGCAACAGCGGCAAGGCAGCAGCAGCAAGGCAGCAGGGGCAAGCAAGACAGCAGCAGCAAGGCAGCAGCGGCAAGGCAGCAGCGGCAAGGCAGCAGCAGCAAGGGAGCAGCGGTAAGGCAGCAGCAGGAAGAGCACCAACAGAAGGCAGCAGACAGAATAGGAGCTTTCAATTTAAAGAAACATAAACAGAAAATCAAAACACAGACGAAGTTTGTTTGAAGCGCTTAAGGTGGAAATCGAAGCTTGCAATGAACATCAGTCTTTGCAAGCCTTTCCATTTCGAAGTGGGGAAGGTCGTTGACTGCAGTGTTTGGTTTTCGAGAATTCCACAGCTTCGGAGAAAGGCAGCAGGAGCAGCAGGAGCAAGAGTAGCAGCAAGAACAGCAGCAAGAGCAGGAGCAAGGCAGCAGCAAGGCAGACAGCAACTTTCAGTTCAAAGAAACCTAAACAGGTAATCAAAACACAGACGAAGTTTGCGAATCTGGGCTTCGATGAAAAATGCAAGCCTTTCCATTTCGAAGGGGGGGAAGGTCGTTTACTGCAGTGTTTGGTTTTGAGAGAGTTTCACAGCTTCGATGAAAGGCAACAAGAGAAGCAGGAGCAAGAGCAGCACCAGCACAAACAGCAGTGAGCAGCAAATCAGCAGGAAGTAAACAGTTACTGTGTTGTTGGCGAGCTTCAGGGAAATCAGCAACAGCAGCAGGAGCAAGAGTGGCAAGGCAGCAAAACCAAACACAGGAACAAGAGGAGCAGCAAGAGGATCAGCAGCAAGGCAGCAAAAACCCCATCGAAGTCAAGAGAAGGTTGCTTTAAGCCTTTTGTCCACACTTTTCTTCTTATTGTAAAGAAATAAAAAGATGTCCCAGTTCTGGCATGGCAGGCCCCTTTTGGCCCAAAAACAGGTAGCCACCGTTGTCAGCACATGGGATTTTCACTCATTCACCTTTTTTGCAGCAGCAGCAACATCAGCAAGACTCAAGCACCAGCAGGGAGCAGGAGCAGAAGCAGCAGCAGCAGCAGCAGCAGAAGTAGCAGCAGAAGCAGCACAGCTTTAGCAGAAGTAACAATCACAGCATCAGCAGAACCAAACCAGGAACCCAAAACGTTGGGAGGAAGGATGGGAGGGGAAAATGGCTATTGGTTGTCTCTTGTGTGCGTGCTTTGTCCTATCTTTGAAGGGTTGAAAGGAAGCTGCACTTTGCAACGCGGGAGTACCTGTCGAGCCAGTCAGCAAGATCAACCCGTGTCACTATGCCAGCATTTTGGATCAGATGCGAGCCCCTCCATAGGCTTTGTTGAGCGTCCTTGACGTTCATGCTTTGAGCAACTCCTGCAGGCAGTTCCTCGCAACTGGCCGAAAAAACTTTGTCTCACGACATTGTATGTGGCTAACCGCAGTGGAAACGAAACAGGAGGAAGCAAACCTTTCGAGGTCTGCGTGTTCATAGTTCTGATGATCCCTAATCGGTGGAAGTTTTGGGCAGATTAGAGACAGACAAAGCACACACATAGCAACAATCTTTGGCACGGGGACTTTGATACTTGGGTATATTTTTCGAATTTTGTTTTGGAAAAAATATTATGAGCACCAGGCAGCACCAGTAGGCAGCACCAGCGGGAGGCACACACCAGCCAGCACCAGCAGCAGGCAGCACCAACGGCAGGCAGCACCAACGGCAGGCAGCACACGCAGGCAGCACCAGCAGGAAGCACATAGCAGGCAGCGCAGTACCAGGAGACACCCAGGCCAGCACCCAGCAAGTCAGCACCAGGAAGTCAGCACCAGGAAGTCAGCACCAGCAAGTCAGCACCAGCAAGTCAGCACCAGCAAGCCAGCCAACAAAAAGCCTTTAGTGAGAGACAAGCCCCTAGACACACAGGACTCCCACCACTCATCCTTTTGCTTCCCATTCTGCGCGTTCTTTGGGGGTCCTGTGTTGCCAAGCCTGATTGCAAGAGATAGAGGGGGGCACACCTCCGCACCTGGCCCGCAAACCCGAGGCTCCAGGGTGTACTATGCCCTTTACTTCGACAGGGTTCCGGTCATCGAAGGCTTGTTGCGGGCTTCTGGTAGGGAAGCTCTGTTCACCAATCAGTTAATGAACAGAAGCACCTATGACCAACGCCGCAAATTTGCGATGGTGTGGCTGAACGGGGACGACAAACGGGAGAACGCCGCGGAAGTGTGGATGAAGGTCGAAGCGAGTGGAGTCGAGCACTGGGGCCTTGTAGTGACGAAACTTGGTCTTGGACTCCGCGTTGAGGCGGCCGAGCAAGAGAGGGTGGCGGCAATACTCGAAGGGACGCCCGATACGACCCACTACTACAAGGTTCGCGGTGCACCGGAGAACGTAAACAAGAGCCAGCTGACGAAGGCATTGGGAAAAGCTGGATGGGAATCGACACCGATCCGACCGGGGAACGACGAAGCGGGCCAATTCTGGCATGTCAAGAGTCTGACCCCGCAGACTGCCTCTGCATTTGAAGTCGACGGCGTTAAGCTGAGTCTGTCCTCCTCCGACCGACCAAACCATACCATCACCAAGTCGTACTCAGCTGCTCTTGTGGCCTCCAAGTCAGCTGCAGCAGCGTCGCCCTCCGCTACAACCCTCAGTCCCTCGAAGTATGTTACGAAGGAAGACCTCGAGAGAGCGCTGAATCATCAGCAACGCTCTATCACTGCCCTCGAAAAGGAGAGCTCGAGGAAGATGGACGAGCTGCGTGTCGAGATCAAAGGGGACCTTGTCGCGGCTGTAGAGTCTCTCTCGGCGAATATGGCCTTAACACTGAAAGGTGTCGTCGAAGGCAGTCACTCTGAGATGCGCTCGATGTTCACTGACCTCCAGACTGAAATAAGAATGAAGAAAAACAACACCGCCGTAACCAACACCGACTCCCCGAGGGCCCAAATTCAGAGCGCCAAGACTGGACCGAAAAGAAGCAGAGATTCGACTTCTCCGGAATCCGAGACTAAGTCCTTGGCTGCTGCGAAGAAAGGCCCGAAGCTTCACAACAACTCCGCCAAGTGACCCAGCTTGCAACGAAACTTGGATTCTAAACCATCTCCTGCCTATCATCGCCGAGCTTTCCAAACAAAACTAGATCCTGACTCCACCCACAACTGTCCACGTATCCCCTTCTTGAGTTCCAGAAGCTGTACCTCGTGCTCCCCGCGGACGAACCCACACGGCCTGCTACTACTGAGATGTGGTGATATTCACCCCCACCCTGGCCCGGTGACAACAGCCTGTTACCTCGGACTTCGCTTTCTAATTTTCAACTGCAATAGCTGGGTCCGGAGACGTGACTTTATTCTGGATCTAATTGCCAAGCACGGCATTGATGTTGTACTCTTACAAGAAACCAACCTCCCCTCCGACGTTACAGTGACCGTACTTGGTTTCAACGTTGAGCAACAAGCCAGAATAATTGAACGTAACCCGGGCTCCAGCAGTCGTAGAGTAAGTGGAGGGCTAATCACCCTTGTTCGGAACACTATCGCGTACCGGCGACTTGTCTACAGCTCTCCCTGCGCCGACGATGCGACGGAACGACTTGATGTTGAACTCGCTCTACCTGACGACCGAAGACTCTTAGCTGTCAATATCTACAAACCACCCATACCGCCCTACTCTAGACATGACTCGCGTACAGATCACTTTGATCCTCAGTATCTCCCGTTCAGCAATGCTGTTATTGCTGGTGATTTCAACTTGCACCACCCGCTCTGGGAGGCACAATCACTTCCAAACACGCGGAGTTCGTCTCTCGCGAACTGGATCCTTTGCTCCGACCTGACTGTTTGCAACAATCCTGCTGTATCAACTCGACCACACTCGTCGACATCGCCTGACTTGGTTCTTTCACCGCACGGCCTAGATTTCACATGGAAGACGCTCGACGTAAATGGAGGTTCCGATCACGCACCAATGATTCTCAACATTCCCTCCAACCTCACCCGTCCTACAGTGAAGCCGAAGCCGTTCAGGTGGAACAAGGCAGATTGGGAAGCTTTTGGCTCTTCTGCTGACCTACTGCTTGAAGGCCTCCCGGTCAACGACATTGCTCAAATATCCAAACGCTTCTCGGCGTCCTTACGTGCTGCTAGGGATCGCCATATACCGACTTCGACATCCAGACGTGGTCATGCCTGGTTCACCAGCGAAGTGCGTACTGCGATTGAAGAAAGGGATCGTCTACGCGCAGACCTTGCTGATCGTAACAGACCGCCTGATGACGTTAGAATCCAGCTCAAGGCCGCACAGCAGAAGATAAATCGCCTCATCAACCAAGCCAAGTCTGATCACATTAGCAGGACGGCAGCCTCGCTTTCCCGAACCTCCACCATGTCTGACTTTCACAGGCTAATGCAGTCCGCTGATGATGTGGAGAATGACCCTGTTATCCCACCACTCCTTATTAATGGTCAATTTGAGTATGACGACAGAGCAAAGGCATCAGAAATGGGCAGCCACTTAGCAGCTACATGCTCAGGGCAAACGAACACTTTGCCGATTGACTCCTCTACTCACCAACTGGACTTCTCATTCCTTCCGTCGGAGCTTGACGCGGCTATTGATGAACTCAAACCTTCGACCAGCCTTGGCCCTGATGGGGTCAATAACCTGATGCTCATCCACCTTGGCGATCGCTCAAAGCAAGTTTTGTTGCGGCTGATAAACCTCACGTGGTCAAAGGGAGTTGTGCCTCCCAATTGGAAAGAGGCGCACATTCTGATGCAGATTAAACCTGGTAAGACACCGGAGAACGTTGACTCTTATCGCCCTATCGCTTTGACAAGCTGCGTTGCGAAACTGGCAGAGAGGATGGTACTGGTTCGTCTCAACCGGGCGCTGCTGGACAGTCCAATCCACCCGTCGCAAGCAGGATTCCAGAAGGGGCGCTCCGCAGAAGAGCAAATAGGAACTGTACAACACGCTTTGGCCCAAGCACGCGTTGCAGGAAAGAAGTCTGCGCTTCTACTCCTGGATATCTCGAAGGCTTTCGACAAGGTCGATAAGACCATACTGGGAAACCAGCTTGGCGCGAAGTCCATTTCGGGACGTTTGAAACGTTGGATCTTGCACTTTCTGCATGGCCGCCGCGCGGCTGCCAAGGTGAATGGGGTACTAGGTAAATTCTTTAGCATCGTGAAAGGTGTTCCCCAGGGGACTGTGCTGGCTCCAACCCTCTTCCTCTGTTACATTGACCCGTTGGCTGAGAGACTCGAAGCCCTCATTCCCGGTCTGGTTTTCACGCTCTTTGCTGATGATCTAGCGGTTGTCTGCAGCGCCTTTTCTGATGAAGAATTGCAGACACTTGCCCAAAAAGTCACCGCTGTCGTCGATGAGTGGGCACAGGAGTTTCAGATGGACATGTCGGTGAGCAAGACGCATCTCATCTATTACCCGGTACTTCCGTCTGATCCCATTACGACCATTGCTGTTCACTTCCCATCAACCGCTGCCAACTCCCGACTCTCGCTTCAGGTCTTCAGTGATCTCGGCCTGCATCCTTCTGATCTCATTGACGCTGCGACTTGTACATTTCGCCTCTCGGCCAAGGCAAAAAAGTTCAACGACCCACACCTCACGTCTATTGATGGCCACCGAATCCTCCAGTGCAATGGTTTAGATGTTACAAGCCTTGCAACTATCCGTGATCCGCTCTATGCCTTCCAAAACGTCCTCCTTACGTCCGCCCCGCTGCTCTCAAATGTTAGATCTGCGCGCTTCCTAGGGGTTGTCTTTGACTCGAGTCTGACGTTCACGGATCATGTCTCAAACATCCGGTTACGCTTTAACGCAAGACTGTCCAACATGAAGAGCATCGCGAACGCAATTACCTCAGCTCAATCGAGGTCACTCAGATCCCTCTACCTTGCGTACGTTCTCCCCGTCTTCCTCTATGGCATTGGCGTGTACGGTCCGTGCCTGCTGAATCATGATTTTCACCTGATGAAAATGGACCACCACCGTGCCCTTCGCATCATCACAGGGCTCCCAACCTCAACATCAACGCACTCTCTCTGCCTCGAAGCTGACGTAGTTCCTCTGGAGATTTACCGCACTAAACTTTTGTGCACGCTGTATGAACGAATACGACGTCTTCCGCGAACACGTGGTCATGATATCTGTGTCAGATATCTCCCGGCACCGACAACGTGGTCCCATGCAGCTCGTGAAGAACTCGCTTCGACTGGGCTATTGAACGTGCGTCCGCAGAATCTCTTGGCCTCGGGTTTGCGCAAACCCGCAAACCCGCAAACCCGCACTCGGTGGCCCTGCGGGCCCCCTCGTGCATTTGATGGATTCTTAGTGCTTCGATGTGGGCCTTCTTGTCCAGGTTCGGCCTCTTGTGTGAAGAGGCCGACTCGAAAGAAAACAGGATTCAGCACACACAACGCAAACAGGAACTAGAAGAAGAAAAGAAATTCACAAGATGGTTCGGGTCGGAGTTGTGCTTGAAAAATCTGGTGTTCGAGAGTTCGTGTGGAAGCAGTTTGCAGACGAGGTCATGAAGTCCAAGAAGCTGGCCATCAAAGGCCCCGGAATTCTCAATGGGTGGTCTTGGGGTTGGGGGACAAAATCTGACTTGCCACCTCCTCGCGGTGTCCCCTGGAAACGTGTTTTTCGAAACGCGGCCAAGGCAAGCAGTTCCTTTGCTGTGGGTGAAAGCCCCTAACTTCGTATCTGGCCTCCGAGCTGCGCACCTACTCTTCCCAGGCGTAAAAAGGTCGTCAAGAAAGCAGCAGCAGCAAGGCAGCAGCAACAAGGCAGCAGCGGCAAGGCAGCAGCAGAAGCAAGACAGCAGCGGCAAGACACCAGCAGCAAGGCAGCAGCAGCAAGGCAGCAGCAGCAGCAAGGCAGCAGCAGCAAGGCAGCAGCAGCAAGGCAGCAGCAGCAAGGCAGCAGCAGCAAGGCAGCAGCAGCAAGGCAGCAGCAGCAAGGCAGCAGCAGCAAGGCAGCAGCAGCAAGGCAGCAGCAGAAAGGCAGCAGCAGCAAGGCAGCAGCAGCAAGGCAGCAGCAGCAAGGCAGCAGCGGCAAGGCAACAGCGGCAAGGGCGGCAGCATCACGATAGCAGCGGCAAGGCGGCATCAGCAAGGCAGCAGCAGCAGCAAGGCAGCCGCGGCAAGGCAGCAGCAGCAAGGCAGCAGCAGCAACAAGGCAGCCGCGGCAAGGCAGCAGCAGCAAGGCAGCAGCAGCAACAAGGCAGCAGCGGCAAGGCAGCAGCAGAAGCAAGACAGCTGCGGGAAGACACCAGCAGCAAGGCAGCAGCGGCAAGGCAACAGCGGCAAGTCGGCAGCGGCACGACAGCAGCGGCAAGGCGGCATCTGGAAGGCAGCCGCGGCAAGGCAG